>PRKT01000485.1:0-87096 GCA_003671525.1 Saccostrea glomerata
TAGAACCCCTTACTCCAAGGCCATGAATTTCACAATTTTGGTAGAGGAATCTATGCTAATTACATTCATGCAAACTGTTTGACTGCTTGATGACCAAGAGTAAAGAAGAAGATTTTTAAAAATTGCATTAATTCTAGTGGTTTTGGCCCCACCCCTCAGGCCCAAGAGGGGCAAGGGTCACGAAAATCATAATTCTTGTTCCCCTTCACCCGTAGATGCTTTGTTCCAAAGAATGATTGCACTTAGTGTACAAAAAGTGGCCCCCGGTAAATTGTGCAAAACTAAAGTAAAGAAAGTAGCCTAATGAAGTTAATAAAACAATTCTTCTAGGTCTTAATCGCTACTTTGCAAAATTACAGAAATTTAAAGTGAATAAAATTAAAGAGCGAGGCTGTGTTTTGTAAGAGGGGTCAATGCAAATCACGAATCTCCATTGTTATTCAAAGTTATTCCGATTTATAGAGCTTTTAAAATACATAGTGAGCGCATGCTTGCCCAAATTTCTCAAAAGAACAGAATGTGTAGAACTGTTGGAAATTCAACATATCTAAGGGCGTAGCCCTTGAGAAATTCCGTGTGTTTATTTTTCTGTATACAGTTTGTATTTTGTAATATTTACATTTACTTTGTTTGACCTCAATAAAAAGCATAATAAAATTACAAGTGATAAATGCACATAACACACAAGACCAAATTACCTAAGTCTGTCTGGCGTATGAATACAGGGACTAGACAATTACAGTTTAAACAAAGCGAAAACTTTAGGTCTTTTATACCATTCATTTGTATTTCTTTGTTGCAAAATAAAGTTTATCATTTTAGATTGAAAAATAATAAAACTTTGATTATTGTTATCTATTTTATTGTGCACTATTTTCGTTTGCAGAATTTGGCTTGGGCGCAAACAAACTTGTGTGTTACTCAATTTGTTTGCACACACCATTGCAGTTATGAAACTGCATCTTTCAAAAAATGATAATTCATTGCTTAATTAAATTCCAGAAGCCATTATAACTGGCTAAATATTACATGTTTTCAATCGATCGATGAAATGCCCCGCCTACTCCGAATATTAATGTGACACAATTAAAACCCAACTCGGACAAGCGCAACATTCCGGAATTAACACCCAGTATATGTCTTTTTAAATTACTTTTTATAAAACTAAGGCGACGTTTTCAGTGTGAATTTTTGCAAGTAATATACCACAAAGATAACAAAGTATGAGTTGGGTGTAAAATTTAAACATTTTTTTAAATGGTGTAATGACCAGGGCGACGTTAGCATAGTAGATTCCAATATATCGTTCTTTTGATAACCAACGGTACATACTTGACGTAAAAACAAATGTACACTACTGTACTTAAATCACCTTTTCGATTGCGGATCTAGCCAATCAAAGATCTAATTTTCATTAAATTGAAATATACATAACCTCTAACTAACATTTCAATCAACGTACCACAGTGCACGGCAAAGTTTGTATCAGGTTTACAAAAATTTAAGTTAAACCAAGTTCATAATAAATTCAAATTACTAGCATGTAATTTTGACGATTGAAATTTACGAGAAAAAAAAATCATATCAAATTAACATATATCATTGAAACCAAACTCGTTATTTTTTCAATTACATAAATCAAACTTTTTAAATGGGCCTAGATATGTTTCATTTTTATGTCGCCTGCGTGCATGGCCTAGTGGTTAAAGCGCCTGCCCTAGAGTCACGAAGTAAGGAGTTGAATCCCACTGTGGGACCTTGAGACTTATAAAGTATAAACAGAGGTCCCATGTCGCAGAAGGTGTTGACAGGAAGAAGATCACTCACTGCTCAATGACCTTGAGTGCCGAGTATAGAGCAAAATTTGAAAAGTATTGTAACATACAAATCACTTACCCTATATTCGATGGAGGTGGTCAGAAGGACACGAAGGAGCGTAAAATCATATAAAATCCAAATGCATCTTTGAAACCAAACACTTAATGTTTCAAACACGCGAACCAGTCCGACCGATTCCTAAGCTGACTTACATATGAATGATTTTTGAAAACTATGGTACAAGTCATTTACCCCATATCACACTGTTGATTATGTGTAGATACCCGATGGGCGTGGTCATAATGACAACTCGGGAGCTACGCTCCCTCGTGTCATTATGACCACGCCCATCGGGTATCTACACATAACCAACACTATGATATGGGGTAACTACTACATATATTATCGATCAAATCGACAAAGCTACAAACAATGCATTCCTGAGCTTTGAAATAGTTTAGAGTAGTTATTGTTAACCAACATTGAAGTTTATTGCTAAGTAACGATTCTTAGAGCTATATCTATTAGTAACCCTTTTTTAAGAATCAAAACTACGTGTACATTCATAAGCAAAACTTTTGACTAGAAGTTTTGACTCGCAGGACGATCTGTATTTAAATGGGAAAAAAAGCGATCGTCAAATGCATGGATAAAACATAGCCCAAATCTGAGTTAACTCTGTTCGGAAATTGTCATTCTATGAATAATATATAATATCATTCCCTACCCCGGGAGTCATGATTTGAAGAAATTTGTATCTACACAACCAGAAGATAATTCCATATGAATTTCATCTTAGAAGATCTTTTAAGATTTTTCCTATACATTCCTATGTAAAAGGTTGATCAGCCATTATGACCCCAACCTACCCCGGGGAGTCATGATTTGAACAACCTTAAATCTACACTACCTGAGGATAAATTCGAACGCGTTTCATCTTTCCTGTCTCAATGGTTCTTGAGAAGAATAATTTTAAAATAAAATTTAAAAATTTAAAAATTAAAAAAAGATTTTTTCTATAAATTCCTATGTAAAACTTTGATCGGCTATTTTATTTTATTTATTTTAGCCCACCCTTCTCCTGGGGACGTGATTTGAACAAATGTGTATCTACACTACCTGAAGATGATTCCATATGAATTTCATCTTTCCTTGCCCAGTGATTGTTGAGAAAAATATTTTTAAAGATTTTTTCTATATGTTCCTATGTTTGATCAGCCATTATGGCCCCAACCTACCCCGGGGGGTCATGATTTGAACAAACTTGAATCTAGACCACCTGAGGATAAATTCACACCCGTTTCATCTTTCCTGTCTCATTAGGTCTTGAGAAGAAGAATTTTAAAAAATTTACTATACATTCCTATGTAAAAATTTGCTCGGCAATTTAAGCCCCACCCTTTTCCCGGGGTCATGATTTGAACAAACGTGAATCTACAATACCTGAGGATTATTCAATATTCAATATGAGTATCATCTTTTCTGTCCCAATGGCTCTTGAGAAGAAGAATTTTAAAGATTTTTCATATATATTCTTATTTAAAACTTTGATCGGTCATTTTGGCCCCACCCTTGCCTCGGGCTATATGATTTGAATAAATTTGAATCTACACTACCAGAGGATGAATCCACATGAGTTCCATCTTTCTTGGCCCAGTTGTTCTTGAAAAGAAGATTTTTTGAAAATGCCATTAATTTTTCACTACCAGTAATTCATAATTATCCCCTTGAAAGAGTGGCCCCTTATTCAAAAAAATTTGAATCCCCTTTACCTAAGGATACTTTGTGACAAGGTTGGTTGAAATTGGCCCAGTGGTTCTTGAGAAAAGATGAAAATGTGAAAAGTTTACGACGACAACGACGATAAACAACGGACAAATTTTGATCAGAAAAGCTCACTTGAGCCTTCCGCTCAGATGAGCTAAAAATAAGCGGAAGGAAGCAGCGCATTTATCCAGATGAGATCAGAGGCAATAAAGATATAAATTGAATTTGGTTTAATAAAGTAAACTATCATTGGAGTTGGCATTAGTTCTCTCTGACATGTATTTCAAACATGATACATTCCTATACCATTTTCCCAAAAATTTTCAGTAAATATTTTCTGTTCAAAAATTACTATGATATTACAAGAATAACGTATTTTAATACATTATGCCAAGTCCTGTGATTTGTATTTTTACAATAGCCAAAGGGCATATTACATATTTATTTGTCTCCCTTTGACCTAAACAATTGGAATATTAGTATGGGTAATAGTATTTTATAATATTTAATATAATAATTAAATAATTAATTAATTAATTAATAATCTTTGTAGGAAACATTTGTCAGGACACAAGACTGAAAGAAAGACGTACTGAAAAACTGCCTGTAAACACAACAATCATTAAAGTCAATGGATTACCCAGGAACATCCAAGCAATATGATATCAGAGACTGGCAATTTTTATCACTTGATGTGGCAGAAAAACCTAAATAAATATTGAAATGTTCAATTTCTTTGTTCATTGCTTTTCTCTTGTGTATATGAATATCGCATAATATTTATGCGAAATTCGCACGATTTTTACATGAAAAACTGATAATTTGGAATTCGCATGAATATCATGCGAAATTTCAGTCACATGAAAATCGCATGAATTTCGCATAAATATTATATGAGGACATTCGCATGAAATTCGCATGTGGAACTTTTCGCATGGTTTTTATATGATTTTCGCACGAAATTCATGCGAAAAGGCAATCGCATGAAAATCATGGAAGCCACTTTTCCCTGTGAATAATTCTCTTCTTCTTTTTACAAAGAAAAAAATGCAAAATTACATTTTAAAATGAATTTTTAAAATTAAATCAGGTTGAAAATAAGAAGTGTCGTGAGGGGCGGGGAGGTGGGGGGTCTAAATAACTGCATGACAAATAAGAACATACAATTTATGCTTGATTTCAAAATGACTAGATTCTTCTGACAGTAAATAATCTCTTGGGAAATGCTGATATATTGACACTATAAAATATCTTGCTACTAGTAGACTTTAACGAAAAGCGCTAATTTTTACATCATTTGACGGCTTACTGTTACACTAGGACAATGTACGGAAGCTCTAATACGATATATACAGTGGCGGATCCAGAGGGGGGGTGCGGAGGTTGCAACCCCCCCCCCCCACCTTTGGCTTTGCAAAAAAAGAAAGAAAGAAGAAAGTCCCAATTTTTTGTGCTCTTACTATAGATGGGTGTGATTTTACGATAGAAAAATTTCCGTGAAAGATTAATGATGTAATACATAAGGAAATTCGGGTGGAAAACCATACACCCTTTACATAGTAAGATTTTCGGGTTCGGAGGTATATTTTCCTTTCTTTTTCAAAAACAATGAAGTAATTCATTCAAGTACTTTTTCCCAGGTTGATCAATTAACCTCCCACTTTTAAAAACCGTACTCCAACAGGTACCTATTGAGTTATTTAACTACATGTATGTGTAAAAAATTTACGTTATAGCAACTGTTTTCCCCTTCAACTACCTTTTGATAAATCCTTCACACCCCCCCCCCCCCCCCCCCCCCCTGCCCCTTGAAAAAATTCTAGATCCGCGCCTGATATACACATTTAGCTCAACATTTAATTAAACGAAAAGGTGGGTTCTCTTCTATGGACATTGAAAACAATTACGCACGTTGAAAAAAATTTGCAAAGAAAGATATTGACAGACCAAGTTTATGTATCAGAAAGATATGGACTGGATTCGAATTATGAAATTTTTCTTCCAGTGACCTTGGACTTCTCCAAATAACCTTGGTTTAAGGTCAAGACACACCCTTATGTCATGAGCAATCTTTGTGTAAAATGAGAACCTTCCAAGTTTATCTATAAGAAAGATATGGACCAGACACGAATTATGATTTTTTCTTTCGGCGACCTTGAACTATGTACCCCAAACTTTGTTTGCAGGGGGTATAACTATGCACTTAGTTACTTTATTTAATACCCGGGAGCAGAGGAGAAGATTTTCAAAGATATAATGCATTTTCACTATATACTTATTTAGCCCCACCCTAGCACTAGCACCCCTGACTCCAAGGCCATGAATTTCACCATTTTGGTAGAGGAATCTATGCTAATTACATTCATGCAAACAGTTTGACTGCTTGATGACCAAGAGTAAAGAAGAAGATTTTTAAAAATTGCATTAATTCTAGTGGTTTGGGCCCCCCCCTCAGGCCCAAGGGGGGCAGGGATCATGAAATTCATAATTCTTGTTCCCCTTCACCCGTAGATGCTTTGTGCCAAAGAATGATTGCACTTTATGTACAAAAAGTGGCCCCCGGTAAATTGCGCAAAAATAAAATATAGAAATTAGCCTAATGAAGTTAATAAAACAATTCTTCTAGGTCTTAATCGCTTCTTTGCAAAATTACAGAAATTTAAAGTGAATAAAATTAAAGAGCGAGGCTGTGTTTTGTAAGAGGGGTCAATGCAAATATTCCGATTTATAGAGCTTAAATACATAGTAAGCGCATGCTTGCCCAAATTTCTCAAAAGGACAGAATGTGTGAACTGTTGGAAATTCAACATATCTAAGGGAAAATTTTGGGTAAGCCTGCGCTCGGGGTAAACTTTTTTTTGATAAAAGGTACAAAACTCCGACAATTTTCTTCACTGTTTACGGGTATTTACATGTCATTGACCTGGTTGTTACCTGTTTAATATTCAAATTTACCACATGATTTGTAGACTCAGGTAACATTGTGAATACAAAAAAAATCAATAAACCACGTGGTTGTAGATCCGATTGACATTCCGTCGAAGGACGTCCAACTTAGACCGTAACATGTACATGTACATTTTCAATTAATCAACATAGAATTATTTCTCTTTTTTTTGTCAAGTGTTTTACTAGGGTGATGGAATATGAAATTGGACAAAATGTAGTCCTTGGATTTAGGGGGCACGTTTGGAGGCGCAACGAGTTTCAAAGAATTCGCTCCTATCTCCGAACTAGATTCAAACAGCTCTGTATTACGTTACGCTATATATAACTCCATATTATTCGTAGGGCACGAAAGTATTCCCGGAGAATTGACACTGTATGGAGTTTGATCTCAGAAGTAGCATCATTTCTAAATTTTTTAACACTGGCATGGGAATCTTACTAGTACTCCCCCCCCCCCCCAAAAAAAAAAACACGAACAATCGCACCTACAATTAATAAAATTAATTTAGTGATAAAATATCACATGCAGCATCGCAAAAAAATATTCCGTACACCATTATTTGTAAGAAGTACTTACTGCACTTTATAAAAAAGTACGGAGAGAGAGAGAGAGAGAGAGAGAGAGAGAGAGAGAGAGAGAGAGAGAGAGATTTAAAATTTCAATACGGCACTAATCTTTTAGAATAAACATGTATAGAAGTTTTTCCTAAATATGATTTTTTTCCCCGTTTTCATATACATACAAATAGACTCAGTTTATTTAAGTGTTATATTTCCACTTAGATTATAGGGCTCATATACATCTCAAAGATCCTCCCCAGTACCATCTTTCCTTTAAAAAAAAAATGGCGCAGCCCATGAGAAATCCCATGTGTTTATTTTTCTGTATACAGTTTGTATTTTGTATTAAATTCCAGAAGCCATTATAACTGGCTAAATATTACATGTTTTCAATCTATCGATGAAATGCCCCGCCTACTCCGAATATTAATGTGACACAATTAAAACCCTACTCGGACAAGCGCAACATTCCGGAATTAACACCCAGTATATGTCTTTTTTTTATTACTATCTATAAAACTAAGGCGACGTTTTCAGTGTGAATTTTTGCAAGTAATATACCACAAAGATAACAAAGTATGAGTTAGGTGTAAAATTATTATATAATATTTGAGTTAATTAGATAAAGTTAGAGGGGTCCAAAAAAGGGGCCACGGCACTATGCTTAAGTGGAAACAGTCTTTGGTTGAAATTGGTTCAGTGGTTGCAGAGAAGAAGCTGAAAATGTTGAAATGTTAACGCACAACGGACGATGCACGACGACGGACGAAAACGGATAACAATAGGTCACCTGAGTTAACTCAGATGACCTAAAAATGATATATTCAGAGTAGAAATGTTAGAAAGCAAAACTCCTTAACAAGTGTCATTCCGAGCTAAGTGTGTGTACAGAGTTTAGCAAATTGATCAAACCCGTGAAACGGATACAGTTTTTGTAAACAGAAAACGAGCTCTTTTAATGTGGATATTTACGATTCTCCGGGTGCTTTTAATTGTTAAAGTCTGCTCACCTCAACTGCACGGACTGACAATATACTGTGTGTATGTCTTGCTTTTGAACAATTCTACTTTGAATTTTCTGGATTATATTTTCAATATTTTTCATTTATACACAACAAGATTGCCATTTTTCTTAAGAATTACGTATAAAATAAATTTGTGAAGATGCAAGGATGCATGTGTCAATCAAACGCGTGTTTTATATTAGTAACTTTTAGATGAATAAAATTTTAAAATCATTTTTGTGTGAAATGCTATTAAAATATGTAAATCGTAATATTATACAGAAAAAAATAATTTCAAATCTATGTCTATGCACCTTTAATTATGGTTTACATCTACAGTTTAGAATTCACATAGAGTAAATTTGTAAAATACTTTCTGCGCATATACAAGGGCTGTACAATAAATAATGTCCTGAACTATATGACATACATAACAGATATCGTATGACATTAAACTTGACTTTCTCCCATTATTGAAACTTTCGTGAATTTATAACAGTTTATGTGACCACATTTAATCATATTGTTTCACCATGAGAAGCTGGGAAACAAGGGCTTTTCGAGACACTGCATTGTAAATGAATGGTAAAAAATCAGTAAACTAGAGTGCAAATAAAAGCTTCATTAAAGCTGCCGTAAAACTTGTTAAAAATCCCGAAGAAATATTAACTGAAATATGTGACATTTAGAGCAATCAATGCCTGTTTTATATACAAAAGAGCAGGCGGATTTCAATGATAAAAAAATTATAATGGGCATCAAAAATAGGTACCCTCCTTGCCAACAAAAATTATAAAAACTCATGTACTGTTCGCCAAATTTCAACAAATAATATTTGATGTTGTATGATTGACTTTAAGACACATAGCAAATTTTATAGACATCACATCGGGGATAGATTACACTGTATTTAAGAAACGTTTGGCGGTAAAAAAAAAAGCTTGATACTCAAAGGTCACCCTATATTTTGAAAAATGAGTGAAAATGACAGTGTGTACGAAATTCTTCACAATTATTTTAAAATATCAGTAATTGTAGTTATCCGCGTTTGTTTTATTTTCAAACAGATATTGAAACATGAATCTATCGCTTAAAACCCTCAAAACAAAATTTACCATTAAGATGTACTTGATAAAAACGTCGATTGTCTGAAAAGTGTACAGGTATGCAAGAGCACAAAGACAGATTTATATATAATTTTCTTAAAAATTAGTGGTTATGTTGTTTAAAATCGTATTTGGAGGGACAGTTTAATTTCTGGAGGAGTCTAGAGAGCACTTTTTTGGCCAAAAATCAAAAAGTTTTTTAGAGGAAGGACCAAGAAACAGGAATCCACTACATTGAATTTCTTCAAGACAGCGTCCAAACCCGCATGCACTGAAGAGTAAATGGGTTTTCGGGATAAACAGAAAGTTAATATTTTTCACAGTAACAATATTTGCAAGATCTAGATCTTTGACCTCTTGACTTGTTTCAATTTCCAAACTTGGAAAAAATACCTTTTAGAAGGAAGAAACAGGTTCGGGAAATCATTGGATCGGCCATTTTCCAGTATACTGAGGGACATACCCAAATAAGAGTTCTACAAACGATCAGAAATTGGATAAAAAATCTTACGGACATGTATTTTACTTAAAAGAGATTAATTAATAAAATCATGAAAAATAAGTAATTGAAAAGCTTTTTTTACTTCTCTCTGAGCACCGAGGACATTATTTATTGAACAGCCCTCGTATTATCGATCAAATCGACAGAGCTACAAACATTGAATTCCTGAGCTTTGAAATAGTTTAGAGTTGTTATTATGAACCAACATTGATGTTTATTGCTGAGTAACAATTCTTTGAGCTATAACCATTAGTTACCTTTTTAAAAGAATCAAAAGTTCATTCATAAGCAAAACTTTTCACTAGAAGTTTTGACTCGCAGGACGATCTGTATTTAAATGGAAAAAAGCGATCATCAAATGCATCGATAAAACGTAGCCAAAATCTGAGTAAATTGTGTTCGGATATTGTCATTCGATGTAAAATATATAATATCATTCAAAAAAGGCAGTCATTAGAAAATATAAGCCATATTGAATTATGTTTAGCAATAAAATACATTGGAAAACGGGCCTAAGGGCTAATGTTTTTCGAAAGGGGTGGGGTGAAAGATAGTGACAAATTAAATGTACGTTTAAAAGTTTGACAAGCATTAAAATGTTCTAACTAGAGAAATCATTTTTACTTTTTTCAATATCATATTTTATTCACAAAGTACCAGATATTCCCCTTTGGCCATGCTGCAACAAAAAGCAAGAATCCACCATTCATAACATTTCAACAATAAAGTTACATATATCAAACAAGAGGCCCAGGGGCCACATCGCTAACCTGAGCAATTGGCTAGGAAAAAGCACATATCAGATCAGAACAGAAGATGATTCCATATGCATTTCACCTTTCCTGGCCTAATGATTCTTGAGAAGAAGATCTTTTAAGATTTTTTCCTATACATTCCTATTTAAAAGTTTGATCAGCCATTATGACCCCAACCTACCCCGGGGGGTCATGATTTTAACAACCTTAAATTTACACTATCTGAGGATAGTTTCATATTTCCTGTCTCAATGGTTCTTGAGAAGAATAATTTTTAGTATTTTTTTCTATAAATTCCTATGTAAAACTTTGATCGGCTATTTTAGCCCACCCTTCTCCTGGGGTCATGATTTGAACAAATGTATATTACACTACCTGAAGATGATTCCATATGAATTTCATCTTTCCTTGCCCAGTGATTCTTGAGAATAATATTTGAAAAGGTTTTTTCTATACATTTCTATGTAAAGATTGATCAGCCATTAAGGGCCCAACCTACCCAGGGGGTCATGATTTGAACAAACTTGATTCTAAACTACCTGAGGATAAATTCACACCCGCTTCATCTTTCCTGTCTCAATGGTTCTTGAGAAGAAGAATTTTAAAAGAATTTTCCTATACATTCCTATGTCAAACTTTGCTCGGCAATTTTAGCCAAACCCTTTTCCCCGGGGTCATGATTTGAACAAAATTGAATCTACAATACTTGAGGATTATTCAACATTAGTATCAACTTTCCTGTCCAATGGCTCTTGAAAAGAAGAATTTTAAAGATTTTTCCTATATATTCTTATTTAAAACTTTGATCATTCATTTGGCCCCACCCTTGCCCCGAGCGTCATGATTTGAATAAATTTGAATCTACACTACACTACCTGAGGATGAATACACATGAGTTCCATCTTTCTTGGCCCTGTGGCTCTTGAAAAGATTTTTTGAAAATGCCATTAATTTTCACTACCAGTAATTCATAATTATCTCCCCTTGGAAGAGGGAGTGGCCCCTTATTTTAAAAAATGAATCCCGTTTACCTAAGCATACGTTGTGACAAGTTTGCTTGAGATTGGCCCAGTGGTTCTTGAGAAAAGATGAAAATGTGAAAAGTTTACGACAACAACGAAAACATCAACAACCTCAACGACGACAGACAACGGACAAATTTTGATCAGAAAAGCTCACTTGAGCCTTTGGTTCAGGTGAGCTAAAACTAAGTGGAAGGAAGCAGGGCATTTATCCAGATGAGATCAGAGGCAATAAAGATATAAATTTTGTATTTGGTTTAATGAAGTAAACTATCATTAATTGAACCACAGGAGTTGGCATTAGTTCTCACTGACATGTATTTCAAACATGACACATTTTCCCAAAAAATTTCAGTAAATATTTTCTGTTAAAAAATTACTATGATATGTAGTAGTTACCGTATAAGTTTTTATTGGTTTTCTCTAGATACCCTATAGTGAGGTTGACCTATTAACCTCTCTATAGAGTATCTATAGAAAATCCATTAAAAACTTATACGGCAAGTCACATGTACCATAGCACTCTCCGATTTCCTAATATGGCAGGGAGATGATGTACAAGTTCCAAAAACATTTACTTATGTGGTTTTTTCACCTGACATACATGTAATTATAGAAGCATTACATTTTATTGAGCATTTGTACACTTGCAGTCAAAAAGCGAAATAGGACAAACGTGATACAATGAGCATGGATCTTGATTTTTCTTGAACTGCCACAAAATTTTGGGTGGGACAATTCTATCGAAGATCAAGTTTTAGGCTCTCACAGATAGACCAGTTGATTGTGGACGAATTAAACGACGAAATAAACGTGTTTGAATGTATTGGGGATTTATCTCTTAATCGAACGGATTTTCATTTGACCCAAGAGCCGGTTACACCCGACAATGTTATACAGCAGTTTGACCGTTCTGACGATCGATTTGTGACGTTTTACGATGACTATGATATGGAAACCCTTCTAAAGTCTACCGAGATTACAAAAACAAGAAAAGACACAAATTGGAGTGTAAATAAAGTTTTTGTTTTTTTATGCAATTCAAGGTTCCGCCTATAGGTTATGAGGGCTCCGCCCATGGGTTATGGTGTAGATAACCCACAGATAAAACAATAGGAAAAATGGCGACCTATAATACATAACATTATACAATACATATATATAATATTATAATACATTATGGCAACTCCTGTGATTTGTATTTTTACAATAGGGCATATTACATATTTATTTGTGTATTGAAAATTTCGGTTTTATAGATATACCAACTCATGTTATTGTATAGCCATTCCATGGACAATGCAGGTCCGTAGGAAGTCATTTCGAATTTGGGGGAAGAGCGATATACTACGAGGGAACAGCTACAAGAATCCTGCAAGTTGACAAGCCTTTTTATTGATTTATTGAGGGTACACAAGCTTAAAGGTACATAATACAGCTTTTTTTTATAGTATACTGGACATCGACAAGTTCTATAGTATACATATATATCATATATATTGGCAATATCTCCAAATATGAAAAAAAAGATATGTCTCTATATATTTGTTTCTGCAGAAGCCAAAAAAAAAAAAACCACACACACACACATGGAATTTGGAATATTACAGTCATCCAACATCATTGAAAAAACCGAGGTTATGCTAATTTTAATCTTTTGTTACGGTCATCATTTCCAGAAACTTTGAGACCAGACTACAGCTTTATTTTCTTAGTTTAAGAATGCTACTATTTCGGCACACTATGCTTACGCTGCATAAATCCTTTGAACACTATGCGAAAATTGTTGGGTAGTGATTTTATAGAGACATACTGACAGGAAGCATAATACTGTCAAACACATTTTATCTTTAATTGTTTATCTTTTCAAACAATTATGAAATTTTTATAAATTCAGAATAATTTTGTGGTGTAAACGGCAGTTTGGTCTCAACGGACTAGTTTTATACAATTCGTCTCAGCAAACAAATAGAATGATTATGTACTTTCATTTTCGGATAAAAAAAAAACGACGATAAAATATTTCAAATTTGTGATGTTTCAGGTTCACAGGGTCCATCTAGCTACTGACAAGGTTTTAGTTTTCATTCATTCTGTTTGTTGAATGATAAGAGCTGGGCAAGTATGAAGCAGATAATGTTTGTGCAGAAAAATCAGTGGTGTATCATACATGTATCCTTGACATATATATTTATCACATTGGTTAATAAATCCTTTCAAACACTATGTAAAATTTATCAAAGTCAGTGAAAAATTTCAATATGACAAACACCCTTTTGAAAAATGGTTAATTCTAAATTTTTATACCTAAGCTCATCAATTTTACATGATTCAAGATAAGCTGTGAAGAAAAAGTAAATATTTTTAAACAAAATGAACCTCAAGCTCTCTTTGTCATTTGAGTGCGTTTAAGATGATTATATATATGTAAGACCCCAAAGTGCGATGGGACTCCAAAGTCTGAAGGTCACGCCAAAACCACTATGGTATGACATAAAAAAGTCCGATGGTGCGGAAAACAGTTAATGTTTATGACCTCAAAGTACTACTGAGCAAAAATGCAATACCGTGCAATGTCAAGAACCCATTGCTTTAATCAAAAACAATATCAAATGCAGAGAGTAATTCCCATTTTTGGATAGGTGTGCATGAGACTAGCCTTTAACAGTTGAAAAGTTTGTGAGAACAAAATCTTGATTAGGTGCTGAACTACCCCTAATCAGTCAAATAATGTGCAAGGACTACAGTATCCAAAAATCTCTCAGCTGGGTTTCAAGAAGCTCACTTTCAATCCATTAGCGTGCAAGGAATAGGCCTTATCAGTCACGTGATGTGTTAGTACTAACTCTAATATCTCTGATAAGTGCTACATGTAGCAATAAGCAAAATAATTTTATGAGAGGACAAATACTGAATTTACGACTTTTTTAATGCTAGGACAAGGGCGTCAAAGATTGGCGAGATGTCAAACACATTGATTGTTCCACTGCATCATTTGACCTTTTGCATGTCGGACCATCGCATTTTAGCGTTGGAAACGAGCCATCGGACTTCGATGTCCGTAAAGACAATGAGCTATTGGACTCTAGCGAAGCAACTGTACTTCGGAGTCTTACAGTAATATATATTTTAATATGGAAGAAAAATCCCATGACCTCCTTGTAGAAATGACTTGCTATAATACATGTAAAATACAACCATGTGCTTTGGCTAGACTAGAAAAATATTTTCTTTGGTAAATTACTACATATGTAATTCAATATTATCTAAAATATTTAATCATCGAACGAACTTTCTTAGCCCCTCTTATATCAATTTTCTACTGAATAATGTATAAAAATTAATTTGACTTCTGGATCTTTTGTAAAATTGCTTTTCCTAGGAACATGATCAAAAGGAAAATTCATTTCATTCATACACAGACATGGTAATTCATGTATGTGGTCATCTTACCAGTAGTGAATATTTGCCTGAGTTTCAAATAATTTGCTTAGAATACTATAAAACATGGTCAGTGTGTATAAAACAAATATCATTATAAATCAGAGGTGAATATTCTACATGTACATGTATATAGTTTTATTATACCCTTCGTTTGAAAAATGGGAGGGTATACTGTAATCGGTATGTCTGTCTACTTGTACGTCCATCTGTCTGTACGTCCGTTCGTCTGTTACGCTTTAGGGTACCCATCTCTTATTATCCACAACTCCTCTTATACCACTGAGTGAAATTTAATGAACCTTTCACAGAATCTTTATTACATATTGCCATTGTGCACCTCCTATTTCACTTTTTGATCCAACACATATTTTGGGTTTCCCGGCCACAGTAAAACATGGACTTCATCATCACTACATCAGTTATAACCATATGGGAGGCAGGGGGTATCATTTAGTGAGCTCATTGCTCACAGTACCTCTAGTTAAATTTTGTTTTAACACTAATACATATGTACAAGTGTACAAATATATTTTTTATTGTTTGCTATTCGCACAAAAATGAATTATAGATTATACAGTACCGGCACTTCACAGACGAATAAAAGAGTGTATATAAACAAAAATAACTCAATAAATATTTCCAGTGCATTCTTAACCTAGATCTATTTTGTCAATACTATTTACAGTTTTGGATATATATGATAAATTTTAAGTTTAAATGATAGAAGCTATTAAATAAAACAATGACATCAAAACAAACATGCTGTTTTCCTATTTTCTGCTTATGAACATCACATGACCATATTTTGCCGATACTAGTATATACATGTACTAGAATACTACTGTAAATCTGGAAATTTTTACGTCGAATTTATTTTGCGAATTCAGGTCAAAATGGTGTTGATTAATTTTTACATTTCAAAATTTTGTGAATTACCACTGCTTTGTTTACATTTTCTTATTGGTATTTTATTTTTAAGAAAAATATTTTTACGAACACAAAGAACTCGCAAATTTGCTAAAAATTTATCTACAGCAAAAATTTCCAGATTTACGGTATTTAAAAAAAACTTAGCTTCTTTATGCTTGTGCTCACACATGATAAACTTTGATGCACTTTTTTTTTAAGAAACAAACTTGCTCTAGTTTAATATTTTAACAACACAATTCTGTAAAATATGTGCCTAATGCCAATAAAGAATTGAAATAATAGGATAAACAATGAATGAAAACTGACAGAAGTGGAAATTTATATCATAAAGATAAATAATGTTCACTTAAAAGTCCCTCTCAGCACATCATAAAAAGTAAACCTACTGAATGGCACAGATTTTATACAATCTCACCTTTATATTTCGGGGGGGGGGGTTCAGCTGTATCAGCAAGTAATGTTTATATGCTTCAAATTCAGTTTTATTATTAAAAATAATTAATTCATTGGTCAGAAAGTCAAACTGTCAAAAGGTATAGTTCGCTTGATTTGATAAGGACGGCAAGCGGTATATCTAGTCTTCCCGACTCCCGACGCCCGACTCCCGACGGTCCCGGATTTTGGATTTTTAGCGATTTCTTTTTAACCGGTGCACAGAATTTGTTCAAACTTTGCATGGACATTTTCTAGGTTCAAATGAATTCATTAATGCATAAAAACTTTAGTAAACATGCGTTTTTATTACTGAATCAGCAGTATCACCTGCCAAAAAGCGGTAAATCTAGTACTCTGTTATAAATGTTAAAACCAAAAACGGACACCGATGTTTTCGTAGAATCACGATTAAAAACAACAAAATGAAGTATATATATTTTTTTAAATAAAAGAAAAACTTCATTTACACACCATATAATTTGTACGCACAAAAACTATCACATATTTTCTTTCTTTTTCTTATTTGAATATTATCGATACATAGCGATGATCGTAGACGTGAGGTTTCGTAGATCATAATGATATTTTGGGAAGATATTTCTTCTTTAAAAAAAAGATGGAATTAGTATTTCAGTGAAATTGGTGGTGTTAAAAAAATATTAACATTTTAATTTTTAAAATCCATAACATCAAAATGATTTTAAAGTTACTTTAGAATATCAATCATCATGATCATAGAATTTTTTTTAACATGTTAATGCAGTCGATATTTACTTATTTTAAACAGCTTTATTTAAGCAGTGTTAGCATGGTTAGCCTGGTTAGCTTGGATAAAATAATTAATTTCCTAATCACCTGATACAGTGAAAGTGAAGAGATACTCTGCATGTCAAATTTATAAAAAGTATTTATGTATGGTAAATCAAAGCAATCAACATAATTAAGTAATTGGAGACAAACCATGGTCATTAAAATATCACATGTAATCTGATCTTTTTTTTTTTTTTTTTTGGTCATTGTGTAGGTTTTCCTATGATATGTAGAATTTAGAGTAAGCTTAAAATCAATCAACAAAACGTGAATTCAAATTTAAAGAAAAAATAATTAAATGAAAGGGGGGCTCCGAGGTAGAACCATGTCAACGTCGCAGCGTCGCGAGCCTGTGAACAAGATGTGGCAAAGAGTTCTATACAAGGAAAAGAAAGAAAATATGTGGGTGTTTTTGTGCATACAAATTATCTGGCATGTTAATGAAGGTTTCCTTTTATTTTTAAAAAAATTATACGTCATTTTGTTGTATTTTAATAATCGCGATTCAACGAAAATATCGGTATCCGTTTTTGGTTTTAACATTTATAACAGAGTACTAGATTTACCGCTTTTTGGCAGGTGAAACATCTGGTTCAGTAATAAATACACAAATATTTTAAAGTTTTTACGTACTAATGAATTCATTTGAACCTAGAAAATGTGCCTGAAAAGTTTGAATAGTTTTTGTGCATCCTGAAAAGAGAAATCGCCGAAAAATCAAAATCCGGGACCGTCGGGAGTCGGGCGTCGGGAGTCGGGAAGACTAGATATACCGCTTGCCGATAAGGACCACTGACCACTACCGGTAAAGCAACTGTGTATTGTAAGGCAAATAAAATTAAGAAAATATGCATTGGTTAATCTTGACTGTTTTGTGCTAACTGGGACACTGTGGTCGAACATCTTAAATAGTCAGCCATCGATTTAAAACATTATTTACTAACATGGATAGGTTCATACGTTTTAAAGCTTTGTAAATATAATGGACATGTACCATACAGAATAAATAGGGAAATATAAAATAGTAATCTCTTATTTTTTAATACATGTTATTGTTATTCATTCAGTCTAATTTTAGATCAATTCTGACGAAGCTAGCTCCTCCTCCCATGCATACAGAATGATCAACAAAGGGCGGGTACATGTAAGTCTAAAGTCTCTAACTTGAGGACTTTATGTATTGCTCTATAGTCTAAAATTAATTTTAACATTGTGAAATTAGGTTACGATCTAAAATATATAAAAGCGACCGAAAAAGACCCAAAACACAGCGTTAAGAGCAGTCATCCTTGAACTGATCAGAAATATGTGTATGGGCAATCGTAAATACAACGCTTCAGGTTTTTGAACGGTGCACAGAGCCATTAGAACAAAAGAAATATTTTTCGAAAAGTTATTTTTTATACGCGAACGGTACCTTTTAAAGAATTAAAACATGTGTTCAAAAATAGTGACAGAATTGTTTTTTATACCTCCATAGGTCCATCCAGCGAATACGCTTCCATCTTGATCGCACACTTTCTTATCCACCTTCTGGTCAAGACGTTTAGAGGCATCCACCACCACAACATAGAAAGCTCTCCTGGTCAGGTAAATCTGGTGACAGGCGTAGTACGCACACTGGCCCCCGAAATCAAAGAATGTCAGAGTCTTAGAGCCAACATTTGTAGTATTTACTTTCTCACAATTCTCCTGGCTTTTCCTTGCTAAAAAGAGTCATCAGATATCTCACATTCTATCATTTTTTTCAAAATATAATACATGAAAAAAAGTAATAAGATGGTATTTTTTGACATGTTTTTTTTATTCAAAGCATTAAAGACAAATTTAATTTATGTTTACTTTTGATTAACCAAGTGCTAAAATTACAATGGTGAAAGTAATTTATGTGCATGGTTACGTACAAAGCATCAATTCTACTGTCGACAAAACTGTCCAGTTAGATTATATCTGTAATTCTAGTTGTTTAAAAATCAGTTTGCATTGATTTACATTGATTTGCAATGTCTTCAAAAAAGACAATCGAGGGTGTTTAGTTTTATTACAAAATATTGAGGGAGAAAGTAAGGAAAAAGTATTTTTTGTGTGCAAGATTTTTTTTTTTCATTTTCCTCTCTCAGACTAAGTACATGTAGCATCACTTATATATTTTTTACCTTTCAATGATCTTGTTTCATCACATATTTCAAATATTTCCTCATGCACTTCCAATCCTTCAGTAGATTTTACTTCATTAATCTGTTCTTCACTACACCCGAGAAGACGTTTAAGTAGCGTGGTTTTCCCCGCCCCAGCACATCCTACAATCATCCCTCGGGCGTGGTGGACTGTCTGTGTTCCTCTCCTAGCGTACTCCACATACCGCTCTCTGGCCTCCTGGTCCCACTCTAGAATTTCTCCAGGGACTCCCACTGTACAATGTGAAAGAAGAAACAATTCACAACAAAAAAGCTACGCATTTCTTTTTACTTCAGTTTTATGGAAAAAGACTTGACAGACCTGTACCTCCTAAATGTTGGTAGTCCTTCGGATGAGACCGTATGAACCGAGGCCCTGTGTCGTAGTAAGGGCTGGCAGGAAAAAGACCCCCCCCCCAACCCCTGTTAAAGGCCCCAAGTGCGGAGTATAGGACAAAATTTGCAGCTCTCCACCGGCAACTGGTGGCGTCTCCATATGAGTGAAAATTCTCGAGAGTGGCATTAAACAATATACAATCAATCAATTATTCAATGTAAATGGAGGTAATATTACTAGAACATCGAAAAAAAAGATATTGACTTCCTTTAACATTCTTGATAACTTCATTTTTATGGTGTTCTGATCAATTCATTTACATCTACACGAATTCAACTAAATTGTAACATCATTTTACTAAAATTTATACATAGATACGCATTGCTTTCAGTAGTGTTTCATATATAATATACATGGTTACTGTCTTGAAATATATGCGATATTTGGGTGAGGGTATTACTAAGAAAACGTGATAAAGGGCGAGGCTTGTAAAGCCCTCTTATGTTTTCGACCCGAGCCCAAATATCGCTTATACTTCAAGACAGTTATCATGCATTTTGTTTATCCTGCAACAAAATTTATCATTTGAACGTCCAAAACAAGCTATTTCCGACAGATTTAGGCACATCTCTGCAGTTGAAACTATGATGCCATGGCGTAAACATATCAATATTCATGAACACGTGTGTGTTTTTTTAAATCAAGTTTTCAATTTCATTTTATAAGGCCTACAGTTAAACGCCTGTAGTTATCCGAAAACTCTTTTATTTGACGTTTTGTTTAATTTTTACACCATGTACTGGTTTACTAAATAAAAAAAATTAACAATGACACATAAAGTGAGACAAAAATAAAAAAAAAAAAAACTATAACAAATAAATTGAGACAAAAAAAATTGTTTAACATTTAAAAAAAAAATTAAAAAATAAAAAAAAAAGGACCGACGTGTTATTTAATAATCCAATTTTACAGCATGGATATTAATCTATTTTGTAATCTATATAGTGGTATACTTAAAATAATGAATAAATACGCTTTATTGTTCTTTATCTGATTTTAATTACAATTCACATTGACCTATATACATATGAACAGCCCACCTCCCGAGAAAATCATTGTATGCATTTAAAAAGGAAATCATAAAAAAGAAAAACATGACATAGTTTCATGTATTTTATAACTTTTGAGTAGGAAAAATTTAACAAATTCTTATTATCTTAGAGTGTGCTGCAATTTTAAACACGATTATCGTGTAATGAAATGATTCAACACGTATGTGAAATCTACGAAAGACGAATAGGGCCACATAAAAAAAATATTTTTATCTCGTAATTACGAGAAAAGATCTCGTTATAACGAGAAAAGATCTCGTTATTACGAGTTAATTATCTCGAAATTGCGAGAAAAGATCTCGTTAAAACGAGTTAATTATCTCGTTATAACGAGAAAAGATCTCGTTTCGAGTTAATTATCTCGTAATTGCGAGAAAAGATCTCGTTATAACGAGAAAAGATCTCGTTATAACGAGTTAATTCTCTCGTAATTACGAGAAAAGATCTCGTTATAACGAGTTAATTATCTCGTTATAAGGAGAAAAGATCTCGTAATTACGAGAAAAGATCTCGTTATTACGGGTTAAAAGCCATTCTCTGTAACCACTTAAACTTCGTTGCCACGCATGGTCACTGATTTTGATGAAACTTCACCCATGCTTAGTACTTGACACCAAAAACAAATATCAAACAAAATTTCGTTGCTAAGTGTCTCGGTTGCCATGGCAACAACCGGAAAAGTTTGAAAAATCGAGATTTTCAGGCACTTTAAATCTTGACTGTGGCTTAATTAAAACTAGAAAAAGCAAACAAACCATTATCACAAAAACATGACACCTTGATGTCACTTATACTGTAAAGAAACTGTTTAGTATATATCTCTAAGTAAGTGGTAACCGAGGGTACATTTGGAATACATTTAAAATGCTGAAATATGCCGGAAAACACTCCGTATTCACTAATGGTAGCTGTTACATGCTCAAACTCAATCAACGACTTTAGAAAAACAATGAAAATGTTTGACCTTAAGTATATAAGTATAAGCAATATTATTTTATAAATAACTTTTATGGTTGCCATGGTAACACAGTGTAACCATGCAAAACCAGTAACTAAGATCGGGTTAATGCTACTGTCTTGAGGAAACACATGAAAATTCAAGACTGGCAAATATGCATCTTTAGGACCTTGCATTACCAAAACCATAAAAACATTGGGTATAATTGCTTCTTTACAGTGTTACCATGGAAACAAAGTACCAGTGCTTAAAAGTGAATTATTTTTCGCTGCATTAGGAATTAAATTGCCATATAATCAAGAAACAAATTAAAGAACTCAGCTTGAATAGTACTTGTCTGTTAGAACTGAAGTTGAATATCATATATTGATAAAATTTGATGAAGAAACAACACTGTTGCTATGGTTACCAAGAAGGAAAAATGTTCGATTTTGTGAACTTTTTATCAATATTAATCCCTGTGTGCCAACTTCTTGCATCCACTTAGAGATTGGATGATAGTCAAAATTAAAAGTGAGGTCAGCTGTTAATAAGCAAATATTTTCTGCTTATTTCGATAGCAACGCTCTATTTAAAGAATCTAATCGGAAATTTTTTTAAATGGGAAAACTAGGAGCATACCAACATCTTTAAAAATTGATCATTAGTTATAAGGAAATGTGCTTTTTTAAAAGATAAGTTCAGATTTAAAAAATACAGAGTGTTACTTTGAAGGCTCTCTGTGGTATAAAAACCTTGACAACCATTTCCAACCAAAATGAAATATAATATTTTGTTCTTGATATATGCTTCAAGTCTCTTTTTTCTATTATTTGGTCACATTTTATCCTATAATTGCTTCTTATTTTTACGTGTATGACTTTAAAAAATTCAATGAATATTTTTTTTTTACTTTTGAATACTTTGTTACCATAGTAACGTGTGTAATAGTTGATTTACCAAACATGTTTATCATGCATTTGAGACATCTGACCTTCAACTTTTGGAAACAGTCATTGCCAATTGTTTGCTTTGCCGCAAATGTTAAATATGGAGTTCTAAACATGTTTAAAAATGCCATTTTTCGAACTTTAAGACATGTTGCCATGGTAACTATAAAGCATAGCAACCAATTTTTGTCTGATTTCAGTTTAGGGTATCAATGACTTTTATCATAGAGTGTTTGGAGAAATTCTGAGACTAGCGTGCTACAGCTTCTACATAAAATTTCAAATCATTACAGAGAATGGATCTTAATTATCTCGTAATTACGAGAAAAGATCTCGTTATTACGAATTAATGATCTCGTATTTACGAGAAAAGATCTATAAAAATGATGCGTTTCACTGTTCGACTCTCTCTTAATGTAAAATGGATGAACCTACGGAATTTATAAAATTAGTAAAAGAAATATAAGAAGACGGAGCAAAGCAGATGCTGTTTATTAATTTTTCAATGCATTTACAGTAACTCCATCGAACCTGCACTTGTATGGAATGTCATTTTTGATACCCTTTTTTTATTACTAAGCAATAAATATAGAATCTTCTCTAGAAATGGTTTGCGATGGTATATGAATTTATATAACGTGTTGTGAGTTTTCTATACCCGAGCCTTTGCAACCCATGAGATTGTTTTAATCACATGATTTATCCTAGTCGTGTAGTTAAACTTTGATTTTTTTGTCAACTTTACAGTCGTTTTTTTAGCCGCAAATAACGTTTGCTATAAAAATACACATTTTATTATACCGAATAGGGCCATTCTTTAAACGTGAGAAAAGTACAATCTGCTTGAATATAACGACATATAGATGTGTTTGACGGGGACATTTAATATTTTCGAGGTATTATACATTCTTACATTTTTTCCCTTAAAAAAAGGGGGGTATTGTCCATACTTCAGGTGCCTGTGAACAACAACAAACAAACAAGCAAACAAACAAAAACAAAACAGAAACATATGTTAACAACAATATAATTAACTCGTAATAACGAGATCTTTTCTCGTAATTACGAGATCTTTTCTCTTTATAACGAGATATTTAACTCGTAATTTCGAGATAATTAACTCGTAATAACGAGATCTTTTCTCGTTATAACGAGATTATTAACTCGTTATAACGAGATCTTTTCTCGTAATTACGAGATCTTTTCTCGTAATTACGAGATAATTAACTCATAATAACGAGATCTTTTCTCGTAATTTCGAGATAATTGACTCTTTATAACGAGATCTTTTCTCGTAATTACAAGATAATTAACTCGTAATAACGAGATCTTTTCTCGTTATTACGAGATCTTTTCTCGTTATAACGAGATAACTAACTCATAATAACGAGATCTTTTTTCGCTATAACGAGATCTTTTCTCGTATTTACGAGATAAAAATATTTTTTTATGTGGCCCTATTCGTCTTTCGTAGAAATCACCTAGGAAAATTTAAAAAAAAAATAAAAAGGGAAGTTTAGCCGTGCATGAGCATTAAACGGACTTGTTGCATGTTCTTCAAATCAGTCCTTGCTTTACGAAAATATCTTCAACCTTTAAAAAAAATGAATTAATAATATCACATAGGAATAAGTTTAAAAAAAAAATCAAATGTATAAGTAACTTAAAACTTCAACCGCGGTTCTCTCAAAGTCCTGTACAAGAATCGAAAAAAAAAATAGAGGAAATTGAAGTAATTTCAATTTTAATTCATAAGGTCTAGATTTTTCGTAATACCGGTATTATATGAGCGTCGGGAGCAATTAACCTGATATTGAAAGGAAACAAGGCAGTGGATGTTGACACTTTAAATATATCAATGGTTTTCTTGATCAAACTTTAATAATATTGTAACCATGTGCATGTGTCTCTTTAGAAATTTAGACAAAAATATTCACAATGACATATGTCGTTGGTGGGGCCTGGAAGAGATTTTGTCGTCATTCATATATTGTGTTAACGCCCATTGCACAAAGAATTTTTTTATGTGAAAAAATAGGAAAAATGATAGGTTGTATGTTTCACTTATGATAAAAGGGGAGGATTAGTCGTATACTCGACCCTTTTTAAAATATCATGTATTTGCCAATACCGCAGGAGGACCCATGTATAATACCTAATATTTACATTTCGATTAAATTTCCATTACGATTCTTTACGATTTAAAATGCAGTTTATTTTCTCATGAACTATACATTACGTATGTACCACGAATAAGCATGAATATCTCCATTGTTATGTCACAATACCGCTCTTGACGTTAAAAAAAAATAGAGCACACTAATTTGCTTTAAAAATGGCAGTTGAATGGCATAAATTTTAGGCAAGTCTTCAAAAAAAATAATGCAAATGAAGGATATAGAGATAACGAACAGTATTCAATCTAAAAGTCCAATAAACACTATACAAAATAAGAGCTGAGCAAACACGGACCTCCGAAACATCAGAGGTGGGATCAGGTGCCATGGAGGTGTGAGCATCCCCTGCCGACTGGTCACACCTGCCGTGTGCTCGTTGTCATGATCGAGAAATAACGGAAAAAAATCCGTTGTCAATTTAAGACATATTACGCGCTTCGAGAAATATGCCGGTGTAAAGACGAATAATGACCCCCATCGAATAATGACCCGGTCATTATTCGACGTAGAAAAATGACCCTTTTGCCCGTAGAAAAAGTGTCACTTCCCTAAAAATTTGCAGAACCCACGTGAAGAAAAATGACCCCCGTAGAAAAATGACCCCCTGTAGATTAAAGCTAAAATTTTTAGGGGGCAAAAAAAAAATGGATAAAGAAGCATATTGGCCAAAATGCTCACCTGAGCTTATTGGGAATAAACTGATGATATGTTGATCTCATAACATTATACAATTATAGCTATATTTTAAGGTAAATGCAATGATTCAGAATCTAAAGGAGTAAAAGATTTATCAAGCCTTAAGGGTTAGGTAAACATTGTTTTTTGATGGTGGAAATCATCGAACTGACAGAAAAAATCAGCAGTATTATATATCATTATATCCCCCGCTTGAAAAGCGGGAGGGTATATAGTGATTAGGATGTCCGTCCGTCCGTCTGTTACGCTTTGAGGTATCCATCTCTTATCCGCAAATCCTCATATATAAAAAGATGTGTTTGTGAAACAGCTATGCCCCTGTATGGCAACATAGCGAAGATTAAACTTTTCTTAAATGCAATTTAAATATATTGTTACCCAAAGTAGGGTCTTCTCACAAGAAATACAACTGCAAAATAGGAAAGCCCTAGCACCACTTGTTCAGAAGTAATGGCTAAGGATAAGTTTTTGAAAGGTAGGTCAAACTCAAAGGTCAAAGTTGATGATTTCTTAAAAAAAATGTTTAATGTAACAAGGATAAAATATGTGAAGTATGAATACCCTAGCCCTTACCGTTCAAAAGTTATGGCCAAGGTAAAAAAAAATCATAAGTACGGAAAACTCCAAGGTCAAGGTCAAAAGGTTAAGGTTTTTAGTATCCAACGAAAGGTAATGCCAAAAAACTACATATTTGAAGTATGAGAGTACTAGTATCCGTCGTTTAAAGTTATGGCCAAAGTAAAAAATTGGTATTTTTGTGTAAAATGGGATAAACTCCAAGGTAATGGTCAAAAGGTCAAATTTGGTGGTACCTAAAGTAAGGTCTTGTCACAAGGAAAATACATATTAAATATGAAAGTCATAGCTCCAATAAATGAAAAGTTATGGTAAAGGTTAAGGTTTTTGCGGACAAACAGACGAACACGATAAAACTATATACCCCCGAATCTTCGATTACGGGGACATAAAAAGAAATGGTCTTCAATTAACTTTTCATATTAATATACATTATAAAGAAGACGTTACAACAATGAAAATGTTTGTTCTGATTTTCATATTAGGTACCAGTCCACATAAAAATCAGACAAAGGGTGATATATGAGGGTTCTCAGAATTTGATGATTTTTCACTCATAGATTTATTTTGAAGTATGAACAATGTATGTAAAATAAAAAATGTTTTGAGTCATGGTAACCATGGAAACCAAGCCAAAGAAATTTCCTTAGCAACCGGCCGATTTTTCAGTGTTGAAGGACAAAAAATCACCTATCTTTGAGGCTTAAAATAACACGTAAATACTATGAGAATTATTCTTACTTATGAATGTAATAAAGATACACATTTATTGTGTTCTAATAATGTAATAAAAAATATTTAGGTCTTAAGTCAGTTCTGTGGTAGACATTGGAAGGTATACATGTTTTACAAGTTTTGCTGATTCAGCATTTTTCGTGATTTTGGCAATATTCAAGGCCAATTTTTAAAAATGGCCAGATTAATACGGTTGTTGCATGTATCTCACAAAAAAGCAGACGTATTTCTCTTTTAGAATTTGAAGTCAAATCCATGGGCTCTTTTGAAAATCGAATCTGTTGCCTAGCAACAAAAATGGGCTTTTTGATGCATAAAATGAGAAACAATGTAAAAAGTTTAAGGAAAAATCAAATGAACGGTTATTTATGATAAACGAGATACAAATTTTAAAATAGTATAATTAAATTTGGTCTCCCTAGCACATTATTGAATATTGCATAATTCTTTATCTCCATAGCAACGACAGGTTCTCCATAGCAACAAGGCTAAGAAAGGTAATTTTGGCGTGTATTCGTGTAATCTTATTAAGACTTATTCAAAATAAATCAGAAAAATCCGGTTGAGCAAAATTGACAATGAAATGTTGGTTTTATTAAGGTTTTCCGTTTCCAACGGAAGACCTTATTGTTTTCGTTCTGTTTCTTTTTCCCTATTCTTATTATTAAGGTCTTCCGTCGTCACGGAAGACCTTCTAGTGATTCTACTGTTTCTTATTAAGGTCTTCCGTCTTCACGGAAGACCTTCTAGTGATTCTACTGTTTCTTCTTATTATTATTATTCTTATTTTTTCCCCCAAAATATTGTGCAGGCGATTTCTCGAAAACTATTCGGTGGTTTTAAATGAAACTTTCAGGAATTATGCGTCATTATATGAACTTTGTTCATCAGAAGGAAAATTTGGTATACTCACCTTCGGTTCCAAGTTATTGACAGTTTTCTGATTTTAAAACGGATTTTTGTCCCCCCTTTTTTACGAAAATGGTCTAAGATATCAACTGGAGACTTGTCAGAGATAAAAGATGATGACTTTTAGATATGTGATATCACCTTTTCGTGTGTCGTTAGTACTTCCGGTCTCTAGCGGAAGCGAATTTAAAAAGTCCGTATTTTCTAACTTTTTTGTTTTTCAATATTTTTCATTTAATTTTGGAATGTTAATAGAAACCTTTCTTATAATGCTAACTATATAATTTGTTTGAACATTCATAAATCCTAACTCTAGATATTAACATTTAAAAATCTGAGGCGTGCCCAATATGGCGGCTGCCTATGTCAACTCCGACATTTCGCAATAGGGATTTTCAGAGGCAGCCAAGCGTTTGCTTGAACGAAAGTAAATAAGGATAAATGAAATGAAAAGGAATACGGGGATTATCACGATGTAGTTACGTTGCAATTCTGTGTCAAACTAAGTTTAAATCGATGGTCGTCTTAAACGTCTTCTTTAATTGGTTTTGGCTGGTTCTCAAAGAAGAAAAAGAAAAGACTAAATGTGTAAATGAAATACATACCTACTATCATTTGTTTTGCGGAAAAAACAGATCTTAAATCATAGTTACAAATAATAGTTTTAAGAAACAATATCGATGTATATAGTAAGTATTAAAAGTATCCACTGTTTTGCTCATGCACACTTGAGTCATATTAAACTAATAGGAAAGACAAACATAGTAAAACCATTTTTTAGAAGAATTGAGTTTATATTAAAATTCTTGTCTCAAAGAATAGATTTACGTTATTGAACATAAATGGTATCTGATTCCATGGCCGTCTTAGGGCGACACATGTTTTTCGGCGAAACATTTCGATCAACCTTTTCATGAAAGTTTAACTAATAGGGATAGTTCAGTATGGGGATACACAGAAAATTTTTAAAGTAAAAAAATTATAGCAGTTTCGCTGATACAGTATTACTTATCTATTTATGCATAGAATTTGTAAATGTGTTAAAAACAATTTCTTTACCTTGAAATTTTAGCTATAAGAACGTTCTTTTTTTTATTTCCATTGAAGCTATAACACCTATTTAATGGGACATTCCAAAGAAATGGCGCGAAGATTTACTTGTGGCGTTTGGCGCAAAATTATTAATAGTGACCGCTTTTCATTATTCTGAGACAGATGTACTGTTTCAGAAGTATATAAAAAGAGATTTAGAGCTGTGGTCCGAATAGCGTAATAGTAAGAGCTGCTTTGGATTTTCATGCTGGCGACCCGGGTTCAATCCCCTTTGTTTCCATGAAGTTTTATCACTTTTTCAGCTCGATTTTGCGGGGGTTTTTTTCAGAATCGCACGGAAGACCTCTCGTTGCTCGCAACGAGTTTCTTTTCTAGTTATTATTATTATTTTTTTCCCCAAAATTTTGTGCACGCGATTTCTCGAAAACTGTTCAGTGGTTTTCTGTGAAAATTTCAGGAATTATGCGTCATCATATGAAGTTGTGGCATGGATAGGAAAATTTGGAATACTCACCTTTGGTTCCAAGTTATTGACAGTTTTCTGATTTTAAAATGGATTTTTGTCCCCCCTTTTTTTCGAAAATGGTTTAAGATATTAACTGGATACTTGTTAGGGATAATAGATGATGACTTTTAGATATGTGAAATTACCTTTTTGTGTCGTCATTACTTCCGGTCGCTAGCGGAAGCGAATTTAAAAAGTTCGTATTTTCTAACTTTTTTGTTTTTCAATATTTTTCATTTATTTTTGGAATGTTAATAGAAACCCTTCTAAAAATGCTTACTATATAATTTGTTTGAACATTGATTAATCCTAACTCTAGATATTAACATGTAAAAATCTGAAGCGGGTCCAATATGGCGGCTGCCTATGTCAACTCCGACATTTTGCAATAGGGGTTTTCAGAGGCAGCCAAGCGTTTGCTTGAACGAAAGTAAATAAGGATAAATGAAATGTAAAGGAATATGGGAATTGTCACGATGAAGTTACGTTGCAATTCTGTGTCAAACTAAGTTTAAATCGATGGTCGTCTCAAACGTCTTCTATAATTGGTTTTGGCTGGTTCTCAAAGTAGAAAAAGAAAAGACTAAATGTGCAAATGAAATACATATATACCTACTATCATTTGTTTTGCGGAAAAACAGATCTTAAATCATAGCTACAAATAATAGTTTTAAGAAACAATATCGATGTATATAGTAAGTATTAAACGCATCCACTGTTTTGCTCATGCACACTTGAGTCATATTAAACTAATAGGAAAGACAAACATAGTAAAACCATTTTTTTGAAAAATTGAGTTTATATTAATATTCTTGTCTCAAAGAATAGATTTAAGTTATTGAACATAAATGATATCTGATTCCTTGACCGTCTTACGGCGACACATGTTTTTCGGCGAAACATTTCAACCTTTTCATGAAAGTTTAACTAATAGGGATAGTTCAGTATGGGGATAAACAGAAAATTTTTTAAAAGTAAAAAATTATAGCAGTTTCGCTGATTTAGTGTTACGTATCTATTTACGTCATAGAATTTGTATATGTGTTAAAAACAATTTCTTTACCTTGAAATTTTTAGCTATAAGAACGTTCTTTTTTATTTCCATTGACGCTATCACACCTATTTAATGGGACATTCCCAAGAAAAGGCGCGAAGATTTACTTGAGGCGTTTGGCGCAAAATTATGAATAGTGACTGCCTTTCATTATTCTAAGACAGATGTACTGTTTCAGAAGTATATACAAGTAGATTTAGAGCTGTGGTCCCAATTGAGTAATAGGGGTACCCGCGTAATAGTAAGCGCTTTGGATTTTCATGCTGGCGACCCGGGTTCAATCCCCTTTGTTTCCATAAAATTTTATGACTTTTTCAGCTCGATTTTGCGGGGGTTTTATTCAGTATCGGACGGAAGACCTCTCGTTGCTCGCAACGAGTTTCTTATCTAGTTTTTATTATTATTCTTACCGATTTTGTGCACGCGAGTTCTCGCAAACGGCTCGATGGATTTTCACGAAACTTTCAGATCTAATAGATATCGATCTGAACCTTATTGGAAATTTTTTTGTATTGAAAACGTCAATTCCGGTCATGAGATATGTCTTATTTTCTGATTTTCAGTGGGTCCGCTTGTCCTGGTAACTCCTCCTAAATGACTTGAGATATGGAGTCGAGATTTTCAGTGTAGATAAAGAAAGGATTGTAGAAGTGCCATTTTGAGTCTTTAGCTTTTCAGCGCCAGAGGCACCAAAGCTCACCTGAGTTTAAAAAATGGCTCAAAAATATCTCACGCAATTTGACAACTTTTCGATTATATCTTCTAATCTATAAACATTTTGCTAAAACATACAGAATAAAAGTTGTTAAGAAATTTACGACCTTTCATTTGATATGAAGAAAAAAGGGCTGACCCCTCAAATAAGGGGCCTAAAGCGGCCAAAAGACTTTCATCTATAACTCTTTCACTATCAATTTTTTGTTATAAATTACTGAAGCAAAAGTGTTTCTCTTAACAATCTGCAACAATATAATGTAAAATTATGATCATATGTTACGTAATTAAGGGTCACAAGGGGCCAGAATGTCAAATCTTTGACGATTTATATCTCAAAAAGGAGGAATATTTTGATACGCAATATTGAACAAAAGATGGTCAAAATAATATTCTATACAATATGCCTACTTTGAATTTTTGTAAAATGGCCCCATTAAGGACTTGTAGGGGTGGCCCCTAAATATTTTCATTCAGCATATCTCCAAAATGAAAAGAAATCTCTGAATAGGTGTTGAACAAAAAGTCTTTGAAATCACAAGACCTTTCATTTGATATCAAGAAAAAAGGGCTGACCCCTCAAATTAGGGGCTCATAGGGGCTAAAAGTCTTATTTATAACTCTCTAATGATCAATATTTTGTGATACATTACTGAAGCAAAAGTATTTATCTTAACAATCTGCAACAATATATGAAAAAATTCGGATCATATGTTACGTAATTAGGGGTCACAAGGGGCCAGAATGTCAAATCTTTGACCCTTTATATCTCAAAAAGGGGGAATATTTTGATAAGCGATATAGAACAAAAGATGGTCAGAATAATGTTCTAAACAATATGCATACTTTGAATCTTTGTAAAACAGCCCCTTTTAGGACTTGTAGGGTTGGCCCCTAAATATTTCCATTCAGCATATCTCCACAACGAATAAAAATCTCTGAATAAATACTGAACAAAATATCTTTAAAATCACAAGACCTCTCATTTGATACCAAGAAAATGGGGCTGACCCCTCGAATTAGGGCCTCAGAGGGGGCAAAAGTCTTTTATCTATAACTTTATAGTAATCAATATTTTGTTATGGATTAGTGAAGCAAAAGTATTCATCTTAATGATTTGCGACAATATATGATACAATTTTGATCATATGATACGTAATTAGGGGTCAGAAGGGGCCAGAATGTCAAATCTTTGACGATTTATATCTCAAAAAGGGGGAATATTTCAATATGCAATATTGAACAAAAGATGGTCAGAATAATGTTCTAAACAATATGTATACTTTGAATTTTTGTTAAACGGCCCCCTTAAGGACTTATAGGGGAGGCCCCGAAATATCTCCATTTAGCATATCTCCACAATGAATAGAAATCTCTGAATAAATACTGAGCAAAATATCTTTAAAATCACAAGACCTTTCATTTGATACCAAGAAAATAGGGCTGACCCTCAAATTAGGGGCTCAGAGGGCCAAAAGTCTTTTATTCAATAACTCTCTAATGATTAATATTTTGTGATACATTACTGTAGCAAAGTATTAATCTTAACAATTTGCAACAATATATATGATAAAATTTTGATCATATATTACGTAATTAGGGGTAACAAGGGCCCAGAATGTCAAATCTTTGATGATTTATATCTCAAAAAGGGGGAATATTTCAACATGCAATATTGAACAAAAGATGGTCAGAATAATGTTCTAAACAATATGTATACTTTGAATTTTTGTAAAATGGCCCCGTTAAGGACTTATAGGGGAGGCCCCTAAATGTTTCCATTCAGCATATCTCCACAACGAATAAATATCTCTGAATAAATACTGAGCAAAATATCTTCAAATTCACAAGACCTTTCATTTGATACCAAGAAAAAAGGGCTGACCCCTCAAATTAGGGGCTCATAGGGGCCAAAAGTCTTTTATCTATAACTCTCTAATGATCAATATTTTATGACATATTACTGAAGCAAAAGTATTCATCTTAATGATTTGCAACAATATATTATAAAAGTTTAGTCATATCTTACGTAATAAGGGTTGCAAGGGGCCAAAATGCTATATTTTTTATGCTTTACGTCTCGAAAAGGGGGAGCATTTTTATAAGCTATAGTGAACAAAAGATGTTCAGAATATCGTGATAAAAATCAGAAACTTTAAATTTAATGAAGAAAAACTTAATGTCATTCTCTTTTAACTAATATCTCAGTCAAAATCACATCTCATCTTATCGAGAAATTCAACGGAAGACCTACTCGTTGCTCGCAACGAGATCTCATCTAGTTATTGTTATTTTTTTTTTTTGGTACTTAATCAACCCATATGGCAAGGATTCCGTGTACATGACAACCAAAGTTCCTATGTCTCCTGTAAAACAGATTTGACTTTGGGATTGTATTGTTTGTCATGGAATTGGATATTCAAGTAATATGCTGATAATTGCATGGTGATACTGTATACAGGGAAATTTTCGCCCCGGTTTTATTTTCGCCCCTTTCGCCCTACCCTCATTTGGGCGAATTTAAAACGGGGCGAATTCAAAGAATACAGTATAATTTCTTAAACAAAACTATGACTGGGCGAATTTAAAACAGGGCAAAATTGTTTGCAAGAGTGAAAGGGCGAAAATAAGACGGGGCGAAACCCTGTATACAGTAGTTCGGAAAGACTTTAAAATGTTGTATCAAGTTATTGAATATTGTTCAATGACTTATTTTCATAGCAACAACACCACTCCCCTAGAAACGACACAAAGAAGGTTTGACGCATATTCATGTAACCTGTAAATCTTTATCTAAATCATTAGCCATGAAGAAAAAAATGATGTCGAAATGTTTGTTTTACGATGGTATTTTTAAACTCATTTAATCCATAACAACTATTTCTAGCACATTACTCAACAAACAATGTTACATTTTCAGTATGGGATACTCAGTAGTCGTTATTCATAATATTGAAAGATTAGGCACTCGTCACAGATTTCTCAGAAAGTATTACAATGTTTACAATGTTTGCATTAATTCCTCATGAAAATGGATAGATAAATAAAATTAATAATGTCACTATGGAAACATTTCCAATGATATTTCCAATTGAATAGGAAGATCAGGTTTTAATTATTCTATTGATACTTGTCATGTAGATTGGAGAGTTTTTTTCCAAACGAAAATAACCGTTCGCGGTAGCTCAAAGGTAGCACCTACTGCGTCCCACAGTGGGATTTGAACCCGTGACATAAGGATCAGCTCCTTATTTTGTGACTCTAGAGAAGACGCTCTAACCACTGGTTCATGAAGGCGATGCGGCACATTAAAATAAATCAAAATAAGAAAAGTCGCATCGCAGTCAGTTACGGTTATTTACGTAAAATTGAAATTTACACCATTTGAAAGAAATATTGCAAGATGTCCAAAGCTAGATCAAATACAAATGAATTTAAAACATGGCTAGTCACACAAGTAGAAACTTTATTTTTGCATGTTGTTTGGTGAGATTTGCATTAATGTAGTGCAAACATATTTCAAAAATTATGCAAACGATGGTCAGAGGGTAATCTTCATATATCCGGTTAGTTCATATCTTAAAATGGAAATATTATGCAACAGAAACAAAACAATTGATATCGAACTCATCCATGTAACACAGGGCTCATGGGCCACATCACTCACTTGAGCACTGTGGCTAGGAAAAATCAATTCAGTAAATGCATAAGTGGTCCCGATCCTAAAAGAGGGGGGAGGGGGGGTGATTTGAACAAACTTGAATCTATGCATACTTGAATCTACACTAACTAAGGGTGCTTACATATTTTTTGACTAACTGTAGCTTTATTCCAAATAAGTTATGTACTTTTGTGGTCCCACCCAATTCTGGGGGTCATGATTTTTACAAATCTTTATTTAAACTACCTGAGGATACTAACATTCGAACAAGACCAATCAAGATTTTTATATATTTTTCGTATATATTCCTATGTAAAACTTTGATCATCCATTGTGGCTGTACCCCCGGGGGTCATGATTTGAACAAACTTGAATCTACACTATCTGAGGATGCTTCCATATAAACATGACCAATCATGGCTTTGTTGTTATTAAGAAGAAGATCTTTCCGATATATTCCTATGTAAAACGTTGGTCGTCCATTGTGGCCCCACCCTACCACCGGGGGTCATGACTTGAATAAACTTGAATGTACACTACCTGAGGATGCTTCTACATAAGTTTCATCTTTCCTGGCCCAAAGTTTTAACATTAATACCAGTAATTTATATTGATATGGTGGCAAGAAGTATAAAATTCAAGTCCATCCCCCTCCCTTCCCCAAGTAAACTTTTGAGTGCTGAGTTGATTTGTTTTTTCCTAGCCCTTGTGCTCAGGTGAGCGATGTTGGAGGTTGCTCCCACTACTTTTTTCTTGCTTGCCAAACAGCTGGAAATAAAATTTTAAATAAATTTATTTCATGTTCAAAAAATAAAAACATATTTATAATTCAATACATACGTATACAAGTAGCAATAATACTTATATTAGTATCTTTCCCTGTGCTACATGTACAGGCGTAATTGTGATGTTTTCATATTAAAAACATTCTACTGTCTTTTTAGAATTCCTTCAACGATGATTGATTTTTCCTATAGCCGTATAAGAAGCGGGAGGGGGGGGGGGCTATTATGCCGATACTTAGCTATAGAATACTAATGAAAACTTCACTACAATATACATGTGCCCCCTCAATAATAATAATAATATCTGACGATCTTCTATCTTTTGGTTTGTTTGCCAAGGAATTGTCGGTTGTTGATAGTGCCCAAACTGAAAATATATGGTTGTAACCCCCATTCCCCACCCCCACAATTGCTTACTAGGGGTCTGTATTTACCAGAACTGGTTTCTGTATGCCTTTTAATTTCCATCCTTGCATATCTGACTTCAAACTTAAAACTGCACTTTAAAAAGGAGATGTGCCTCTGAGAATTTCAGGTCACCCGAGTCTTTCAGGTGACCTATTGCTATCTCTGTTCGTTCGTCGTCGTACGTCATTCGGCGGTCGTAAACATTTGAACATTTTTAGCTTCTTCTCTGGAACCACTAAACCAATTTCAACCAAATTTGAAGTAACCCATCTATGGGTAAAAGAGGAACACAAAATTGTGAATTTCAGGGTCCCTGGGGCCTGAGGGGTGGGACCAAAACCACTAAAATTAATGCCGTCTTTAAAAATCTTCTTTACTTCTAGACATCAAGCAGTGAAACTGTTGGAATGATTGTAATAAGCATTGAGTCCTCTACACTGTACCAAAATAGTAAAATTCTTTGCCCCAGGGTCAGGGGTTCTGTATGCTAGGGCTGGGCTAAATAGATTATATAGTGAAAATACATTATTTCTTTGAAAATCTTCTTCTCCGCTCCTGGCTATAATTAATTAAGTACATAGTTACGATGAGAAAGAATTCCTGTTCTACAGTAGGGAATTTCATGGCCTTTGGACAGGGGTTCTGGTGTTAGGACGGGGCTTAAATGATTATATAGTTAACATGCATTAATTCTTTGAAAAATACATAGTTATGATGAGAAAGGGTGTCTCATCTAAAATCGTGAACTTCATATGGCCCCAGGGTCAAGAGTTCTGGTGTTAAGGTGCAGGGCTCATTTGATTATATAGTAAACATGCATTTTTAAAATGGAAAATCTTCTTCTCTGTCCCTGGGTATTAAACAACTAACTACATGCGTAGTTACAATGAGGAAGAGTGCCTCTTTGAAAATTGTGAATTTCATGGCCAAAGAATCAGGTTGTGAATTTCATGGCGCAAGGACCAGGATTTCTGGTATTACTTAGGGTTGGGCTCTAATCATCAAATGGTGAAATTGCAATAAATCTTTGATAATTAATCTTCTTCTTTGCTCCCAGGTATTTAACAAACTGACTACAGACATATAGTTATGATATAGCTACGATCAAACAGGGGTATCATAGAGGGCTGGGGTTGTGGGGATGTCTTTGACTATATACTAAAAATGAATTACTTCTTTGAAATCCACTCCATGATGTTAATCAAACATTTATGATGAGCAAGAATTGTGAAATGTGTGGACCTGAGGGTGAGGGGTTCTTGTGGGGTGGGGAACTAATGAGTAATGCTGAATATTACTTAGAGTGGTTGAAATATATTTTTTTATTCCCCTACTCTGTCTATGGTTATAAAGTTACCAAACTACATAGGCGTCGGAACCGGGGGAGGGGAGGGGTGGAGCAAGGGGCTTAGCCTTTTCCTAGTATAGACATTGAACATTGCTGCGTAGGTTTAGCCTCCCATATTCCACATACACGTTGCAGAATAGGTTTAAAATTAGGAATTCAAAGTGGTGCTGTTTGGAAAAAATATGGTACTGAATATCAAACCTAACACCCCCCACACCCCATGTCATGGCCTTTGGTTTAAAACACAACCCAAAGTCAATTGCAAAAAATTGCAAAACTCATTATTTTGGATTTTAATGATTTATTCATGATTTATACTGTAATATTTTTCATGAGTTAAGTCTTAAATCCTGGCTACTTTCATTGCAGAAAAGTACTGCTTGAAAAATGTCAGAAATGAAAACTTTAAAATATCGGAAATGTTTTCGGAAATAAAATGCAGCCATTGAAACCATGCACCGTGAGTGTCTTGAATCTAATCCACAATATCGTACAAGTTACATTAAAACATTATCTATGGAAAACATCCTTAATTTGGTAGCATATGATTTTTGCCCGTTCACACATACAAGAAATTTTGCCCCGTTTTAAATTCGCCCAGTCACAGTTCTCTTTAAGAATTTATACTGTGTTTTTTGAACTCGCCCCATTTTAAATTCACTCACATGTAGTTGTAGCCATGACAACAATTGATGGAACATTTCATATATTTTTTCAGCACTCTCCACAAATACAGTCATCAACACATTAATCTTATATTCATTTCCATGACGAACACTGATCCAAAAGTCAAATCTCTTTACAGGAGGCATAGGGTACATTGGTTGCCATGCACTGGGAATCATTGCCATGTGTTGATTAAAGACGAAAAAAAAATTAAGATTAACCAACATTTCATTGTCAGTTTTGCTCAACCGGATTTTTCTGATTTATTTTGAATAAGTCTTAATAAGATTACACGAATACACGCCAAAATTACCTTTCTTAGCCGTGTTGCTATGGAGAACCTGTCGTTGCTATGGAGATAAAGAATTATGCAATATTTAATAATAAGCTAGGGAGACAGAATTTAATTATACTATTTTAAAATTTGTATCTCGTTTATCATAAATAACCGTTCATTTGATTTTTCCGTAAACTTTTTACATTGTTTCTCATTTTATGCATCAAAAAGCCCATTTTTGTTGCTAGGCAACAGATTCGATTTTCAAAAGAGCCCATGGATTTGACTTCAAATTCTAAAAGAGAAATACCTCTGCTTTTATGTGAGATTCATGCAACAACTGTATTAATCTGGCCATTTTTAAAATTTGGCCTTGAATATTGCCAAAATCACGAAAAATGCTGAATCAGCAAAACTTGTAAAACATGTTTACCTTCCAATGTCTACCACAGAACTGACTTAAGACCTAAATATTCTTTATTACATTATTAGAACACAATAAATGTGTATCTTTATTACACCCATAAGTAAGAATAATTCTCATGATATCTACGTGTTATTTCAAGCCTCAAAGATAGATGATTTTTTGTCCTTCAACACTGAAAAATCGGCCGGTTGCTAAGGAAATTTCTTTGGCCGGGTTTCCATGGTTACCATGACTCAAAACATTTTTCATTTTACATACATTGTTCATACTTCAAAATAAATCTATGAGTGGAAAATCATCAAATTCAGAAAACCTTCATGTATCACTTTTTTACAGTTTTGTCTGATTTTTATGTGGACTGGTACTTAAATTCTCTGAAAAATATACTCAGAACTGAGTAACAGGGTGGAGTAAAACAAGAATTAAGGTAGAACCTATGTCGGAATAGTCTTTGTCACAAGATTTTCAAACTTTTCAAAATGATAAATTAGTACTTGCTTATCAATCAGTTAAGTTATCATGATATGTTTCCTTGTTTTTTAATCTAGAACAGGCTGTGAAACTTGGTATGGTATTTACATACTGCGACTTCACATTTTCAAATATTTTTAGGGGTACTTGTCATCAAGGGAATATGAAAAATCACAAAAAATACTTCTTCAAACATCGTCGCTTATAAACTTTTTTAACTGAATAATATTAAACAATATTTTATCAATAATAGATTCTTTTTTATTCAATTAACATAAAAGATAAGTCCACCATTAAAAAAAATAGTCAAATGAACTCTATTATTTTTAGTCAATTATTCACCCTATATTTGTAAATATTTTTTAGACGTCTTTGTCACAATGTTTTTAATCTTCAATATGATGAAGAACATAGCCAAATGATTACAAAAAATGATTAAAATATATACCTTTCCCCTCTAACTAATGAAATATAGGCTATTTACCGATACTCATATTCTTGACCTTTTTGCACTTACACGGGATTTAATAATTAAATGATGGTTTGGGGTTACTTTCTGATTAAATATTTATCAGAAATTGTACTTTTTCTTTAAAAAGATCATATTTAATAGAAAAATTGTAATCAAACATCAAAAATATGAATAGGTAACAATTAATTGTTAAATGGAATGCACATCATTTCATTATAGATATCACAAAAATGTACACACGATCAAACGATCTACAACACGTACATCTTTGACTTAGACACATTTCATCAAGATATTACACTATATAGCTGGCAACTAAAGATTTCTTTCGATTTATGCATTCCTTCAAAATGGTTACATACCATTCAAATTATTACGAAAGTTGTATGTACATTGTAATTTCATTACACTAGATAGTCTTGGGTTTGTCAACTCCAGGTCTAGATCTAGTAAATAAAAGGTGCCTACATATTTTCTCTTATTCCAGAATTATATTACCATTAAGCATTATAAACCAAAAAATATATGAATTGAATCAAGATTATGTTGGCATGATTGAATTCTGTGAATTTCAAATTGCAGTATTTTCTACCATTTTTATTGAAGCTGTCAAGTACGGGAAAAAGTGGCATTGGATTAATTATGACGTCTTAATGGGTTAGCACAGGTTTAACACATTAACAAGTTATGATGTCATACGAAGTAGGTTCTACGTTAAAAGAAATGTAATGAATACTGTGTGCTAAATCAAAAGTTTATGTCTACATGTATAGTTTTTGCATTAGAATGACTGTGTATTTTACACTAGCCCATAGCTTTACAGAGCATATTTTTAGGTCTTATACTTACCCCACCCACTTACTTATTTAGGAGGAAGTCGATATTGAACAAAAAAAAAAAAAAAAACACCCTGCCTTTATTTTTCTATCAGAAGGAAATAAAAATAAGCTTAAAATAATCTACTATTCTACTAATTTTTAACTGTTACTTTGCCACAATACTTTCAAGTATACCTCCACCAACATTTAAAGTATGCTTTAATCATGGCGAAGTAAATTATGATATGAAAGTACTTGTGTGAAGGCTTAACTTCATTTCAATATTTTATCTAGAGCCTCTTTCAGTTGAAAGGTATAGAGTTTTATTTATATTTTTGCTTTTCATTTATTTATTTTTTTTTGTTTTGATTTAACGTTATGTTCTTTTTTTTTGGGGGGGGGATAAAAATTTCTTCCTCTTTCATTGTCAAATAGGATTTGCCAAACTTAAACAAACTAAAAGTTGAAATGACGGAAAATTTAATTTTTCCTATTAAAGAGTATTTAAACCTGATTTTTGCATGGTTTGATTTCTAAAAACAAGTGGAATATCATTCTTTAAGCAAACATTATAAGGAGGAATATTAAAAAGAAATTTTATTTACTTGACAATTAAAGAATCTCTTTTCAAACACAATTTTAGCATTGAAAGACTACGTGAATCTCTTAATTATTTCATACGACTTTTTGTATTTTTCTGGTTACAGAAAATGTAAAAATTAGTTTCGCTGTAAAAAAGATATCAAAGAGTGTATATTTTGTATCACTTTAAAGGGGGTCATTTTTCAATGGGGGTCATTATTTTATAGGACTAACATATAAAATAATGACCCCCTAGGACCCTTTTTCTACAAAAAATGATTTTTTTCTACGGGTGGGGGTCATTTTTTGTCGTTGAAAAATGACCCCCCGGTCATTATTCGATGGGGGTCATTATTCGTCTTTACACCGGCACGAAGCATCGTAATTCATAACCTCATGAATCTTCAAAAATTAAATTCATTTCTTAAATATATCACGTATAACGTATTAATGAACTGGGAAAAAAATCATTTCAAAAATTGAAACATGAATTGTAAAAGGTTTAAGTCGTACATTTGTTTGTATTTGTATTCTAATATCTATTTTCCAAAACGGCTTTACAAATCTCTCGGAGTCTCTCTCACTGTGTAAAAGATATGACATTCTTACTTATATAAGTTTTGCCTTTTAATCTTGCTAAAATTTATTTCAAAGAAAATCCGGCGTAATATTTATCAAACCTCCGAAATAAGGATGAAATATAAGCAACTTGTTTTGTTTTGAACATATTTTATTGTATAATTTATACAATGGGATTGGTCACAAGTTCTTGCAAGTTAAAAAACCTCATAAGCAACTGGGCCTCAAACAATAACAATAAATCGATCAATATTGATTTTAAAACCTTTAATTATATGAACAATGAAGAGAAAAAAAACCAAATAAAAGAATGAATCGGTTAGCTTTAATTTCATATGAACTCATGTTTGTATTAGTATTACGCCAATCAATCGATGAATAACGGAGAAAAGTTACTGCATTGAGTATAATCGAATTATAACGTTATCAGCATCTTCATGGCGTCAAGTCATGTGATCCAAACATGGCGGCGCCAATGAATAAAGTCAGAGAATAGAGTGTTCACCGGTGAAGGGCTTCAAATTTTGACCTTAACTCGGCACACAGGGGCATTAATCAATGTGGGGTCATTATCGTGCCAAAGTCTGTCGTGACTTTGGATCTCGGTTTTTAGGGAATTATTCTTTGACCCACAACTTTCAATTCAAGTGCCCGTGTGCATGTCAAAGGAACAGGTGCTACCTTTTTTATAGACGTACAGGTGTAGGTTACTTGGGGTCGAGATTCGAGCTCACGACCTCCCGATCACGGAGCGAGCGCTCTACTTACTGAGCTACTCTCAACAGATGAGTATATGTAGGTAAAAATTAAGTATCATATGAAGTTTCAACTCCAAAACGGTGGTTTTGTTGCATTTGGAAAACAAATTTGTCAAAGTTCTTTGCTAATGAATTCTAAAAGGCCAACCAGCATGCGCATGAATTGTAAGAATTACATGTACATGCTGCTTGAAATCTCTAAAACTTGTGGATAGTTCAGTCTGGTCCTCGTAGGGCTTATACATGTAATAATTAACCTGGGAATGGACCTGTTCGAAAAACCGTAACCTGTTCACTCATCTGGAAAATATATGTCAGATCCAGCATCCGAAGCAAGTCTGGTAGTGTTCATCCCTAGATGCATCATTCATGCAAGTTTCTTTCATGTAGGGCTTATAGTTAAAGTGGAGCCTCATTTATTGGGACGCTTTGGTTTCTAGTCAAATTGTCCGGATATGTGAAGCGTCTGGATACCTGAATCACCAGTTAAACAAGACAAATTAACATTAAATTTTCAAAATTCCGTTCGGATGAAAAATCGTCCGGATCCTGAAGCATCCGGATATTTGGCGTCCGGGTATCTGAAGGTCCACTGTACTCGGGAATAGACCTTCACCAAACACTTTAACTCATTGTATCATTATCTCTAAAACATTAATTCATTTTTTTATCATAGTTTTGTAGCCTATAGTGATGATTTTCTTAAATTTTGATATGTTTTTCAATCGTCAGGAGGCGTTTCATCAACAGAAAATGGTACAGTTTCTTTGATTTGAAGGTCGTAAGCTAACTTACATATGTAAAATCGTTCAATTTATATCTCAAGAATAAAAAGAAAATACTCTTAAACGGTAATATTTACAGTGGTTTAGGAGCTAGGGCTATTCTCTCTGGTGTGTATCCCGTTTAAAATATATACTAGGAATAAGATAAGAATAATTATTATGCTGCCTTATAATTTTTAGAAGTTACTGAGTATTACTATCTTGATTTCTCATATATTGATAATTAACCCTTTTTAAATTCTTTTCAACCTCAAGCAATCCAGGCCCCAAAACCATAAATTGAGAACAGACTTAAGTTAAAATTTCAAATTGATATAACTTGGGAAATAATTTCGATTATAAAATAAAACTTAAACAAATGTTTGAATTGAAGCATTTTACACAGTTGCAAACTTATAAGCTAGTACATCGAATGGAACTGAAGATATTAAAAAATAAATTTTTGACTTAAGTCTATTTTCAGTTTATGGTTTTGGGGCCAGATTATCATAGATTCTTTTTAAATTCACATTTTATCATACATGTATCTTGGGATGAAACTGCAAGTGCGCTTGCATTAAGCGGAATTCTGGGAAAAGGATTTCCACTCCAAACAGGGCATGCTTCTTCATGCACACTCATGACCTTGATCTATTTATAGATTGCACTGTCCTTCGTCGTTCTCAATGAATATTAATGAGTCAGACATAGACTGTTTTAAATTTCCAAGAAAATACTTCATTGCTTCTTATAGAAGATAAGTTCATATCTATAGCACATTATTAATATATCCTCAATCGGTGTTGCAAGTCGAAGATTTAATGTATTCCTTTGGAAGTTTGATGCAAGGTTCCCTCGATCAATATTCGATACATTGCATCAGACATGCACAGGTCGGAATTCACACAATATTCCACTTGCCACATAGGTTCCAAAACAGTTAAAAAAAAGAATGATCATTTTCTTTTCACTTTGATAATGGAAGTTGAGAAAACACTGTTTGACAGTAATTCTTAAAATTTACATGATGATAGACGTGTAAGTGCCGCTTAAAGCTTGTGCACGTGGTCAGCGCCCACATGTGAGAAATTAACCACAGCAGAACTGCAACATCTGAGACTTCCTGTGTGGAAAACTGCGCTGATCTGTAGTCAAGGTCAACACCCCCCCCCCCCCCCCCCCCCTCAGTGAAAGGAGTGAGAGAGATATGTGGCATCCGGAATGTTATTCAATAGTTTTTTTGTGATGGTAGACATGAAAGACATACGGTATACGTACTGCATATATATTAAATTAGTTTGAATATTTTTTTAGCTCACCTGAGTCGAAGGCTCAAGTGAGCTTTTCTGATCAAAATTTGTCCGTCGTCTGTCGTTGTCATTGTTGGCGTTGTCATTGTCGTTGTTGTAAACTTTCCACATTTTCTTCTTATTTTCAAGAACCACTGGGCCAATTTCAACCAAACTTAGCAAAAGTATCCTTGGATAAAGGGGAATCAAGATTGTTCAAATGAAGGGCCAAGCCTTCTTCCAACCGGAGATAATTATAAATTATTGAAAAATTAATAGCATTTTTAAAAAATCTTCTTCTCCAGAACCACTGGGCCAGGAAAGATGAAACTCATGTGGAATCATCCTCAGGAAGTGTAGATTCAAATTTGTTCAAATCATGACCCCCGGGGTTAGGGTGGAGCAAAAATGGCCGACCAAAGTTTGACTTAGGAATATATAGGAAAAAGCTTTGAAAATCTCCTCCTCAAGAACCACTGGTCCAGGAAAGATGAAACTCACGTGGAAGCATCCTCAGGTAGTGTAGATTCAAGTTTGTTCAAATCATGACCCCCGGGGCTAGGGTGGGGCCAAAATGGCCAACCAAAGTTACATAGAAATGAATAGATCAAATCTTTTAAAATCTTCTTCTTCTTCTTCTTAAGAACCACTGCCCCAGGAAAGATGAAACTCATGTGGAATCATCATCAGGAAGTGTAGATTCAAGTTTGTTCAAATCATGACCCCCAGGTCTAGGTGGGGCCAAAATAGCCGACCAAAGTTACATAGAAATGCATAAATCAAATCTTTTAAAATCATCTTCTTCTTAAGAACCACTGCCCCAGGAAAGATGAAACTCATGTGGAATCATCATCAGGTAGTGTAGATTCAAGTTTGTTCAAATCATCACTCCCGGGGCCTAGGGTGGGGCCAAAATGGCCGACCAACGTTTGACATAGAAATATATAGAAAAAATCTTTTAAAAATCTTCTTCTTAAGAATCATTGGGAAAGGAAATATGAAACTTAAATGAAATTATCCTCAGGAAGTGTAGATTCAAGTTTGTTCAAATCTTGACCCCTGGGGCTAGGGTGGGGCCAAAATGGCTGACCAAAGTTTTACATAGGAATATATAGGAAAAATTCTTTAAAAATCTTCTTCTCAAGAACCTTTGGGTCAGGAAAGACAAAACTTCTGTGGAATCATCGTCAGTTAGTGAAGATTCAAGCTTATTCAAATCATGACCTCTGGAACTAGTTTTGGGCCCAAAATGGCTCACGAAAGTTGTACGGATATATAGGGAAACCTTTTAAAATCTTCTTTTCAAGTACTTCAAAGCCATGATTGATGATATTTTTGTATTTATATGGAATCATCCTCAGGTAGTGTAGATTCAAAGTGAGCGATGTGGCCCTTGGGCTTCTTGTTTAAATTGTTTTCGATGATTTCATTACTTTTTGGAAGCAATTCTTGTCTTTCCTAATACACTAAAATGAATGCTTAAACCTAGAGATTGATTTAAATATACATGAGGTACATGAGGCGACCCCCCCCCCTCCAACACACACACTCCACATTATACATTGCCTCGAAACCGCACAGCTCTAATGACCTTGATGCAGCTTAAACAAGGTCATTCAGAGAATTCGTTTTCCCCGCTTAGGGAAAAAGTAAACCATGCGCAGTTCCGGGGGAGGGGTGGTTGAGATCCCCGAGCTGACTGAATTTGTAGAATGATTAAATGTTTACTGAAGCAAATAAAATATGGCAATATGGGTATAAAGATTTCATTGCCTATTCTTTATTATGTGTATAGAAGATTCTTTTATACGAAATATTTATCACACTATAATGATGATTTTATGAGTTTGCACAAGCCAAATCTCATAACTTTTTATTAACTATCCTTTACTAAATCAAAAAAAAAATTCAGAAAGAAGGAAAGTGGATTATCTGGGATTCGAACCCAGGACCTCTCACATGTGGAGCTTGAAGTAAACCTCTAGACCACAAAACCGCTTGTAAACGACGAAAATTATACATGTATGCAAACATAAAGTCACATACATGACTGTATATATTCACTTTCGATATAAATGTAAACATTTTACACAATGCATGGTGTCAGCCTAAAAGTTTATGAAACAATTTTAAAAGTTGTAATAAGAATATTAACGACGTTCGATCCTGATATTTAAAGTCTTAAACTTTTTTTGCCAAGTATATTTTTAGTTTCTAAATACTTAGCTTAATTAAAATTCAAATAAAAAGATGGGGTCAATATGCTTCTTTTAGCGCTACAGTACATTTAATATGACCTTTCTGCACTGAAATTTGTGTCTTAATTAAAAATTACATCTTCGACGTTTTCCCTCCAATATTTTTATCCAATTAAAGCATGAAACAAAATGAACTCTAAGTCTGTTTAATAAAAGACACTTAGAAACTGTGACTAAGAAAAAGTTTCAAATTGCTTCGCATAATTAATTATTTGACCTTTCTGCACTAATAAAATGTTATTTTTAAGGCATTGAAAATATAATAAGCAAGAAAATTATTTCAAAGTCTTAAACTTTTTCTGATTTTAAGCAAATAGGTTAAAGTTATCTTGAATATTTAGAAAAGAACATCAAAAGTGGGGGTATATGATGTACATTTTCAGATATTACTAAAAAAGTGTGATTTTTACTTTAAAATTGGCTAAATTTTCCCCCGGATTTTCAAAAGTAATAACTATATTTGTCACACTTTGTTGAAAGAATTCATAAAAAATAATTAAATAGATATTTCAGAATCAGCATAACATATTTCACTGCAAAAAACAGCTTTGTGTGCAACCAGCATGGAAAAATAGGCATCCGAAATTAACAGTACTGTTATAGTTCAAATAGAAAAAACTTACCATTTTCTTCTAAAAAACCTTCCGCCACAAAATATAGTCCCTAGCTTGATTCTACTTGAATGGAATTTAATCGCGGTTTTTTCATTGAATATAGTTTAATTTGCATTGTAGAATTCAGTTTTATTGTTAGAACCTAAAAATGATGCTTAATTTTATGAATAGAGGACCTGCGCGAAATACGCTCAAAATGTCAGGATCGAACGTCCTTACGTTTTATACGTAACGACTCTTCTCGTGCCTCTGTGCTAAAATAGCTATATGTAATACAATAAATACTAATAAAATAAAACGGGGCGGGAGACTTAGAAATAAAATTTTGTCTATGGTTTATTATTTACAGCATTATATTACAAACAAGAAATAGATTATTTAAAACTTTTAGATTTTTAAAACTTAGAATATATTACAATTATGGCTATTTAAGGAACAGACATGATGGATAATACAAATCATTAACAATAACGAAACAATAAAGAAACTTTCTGTATTCCAATGGCTGACACTCAACTTTTTATTTTTTAAAGCTAACCTTGTGAATTATTATCTAAGTTTAATAGAGAAATAATACTCACAACGTTTACTGATACTGGAATGAATCACCCTGTCAGACACTGTACAGTGTGTGATGATGTCCAGCTGTAGTTTGTCTACGAAGAGGTCGTACATCTTCTCCGGTATGTCCGGTACATACAGACATCTCTCTCCATCACTCCTCTCATAATGCCAGGACCGGCAGTATTCTGATATCACGTCACGTGACGCCGTGGTCAGGAAAAACTCCAGATCAATGTCCTCCACCAGACACTCCGTAACAAAGGCGTACATGACGTCATGTCGGATATTGTCTGATACAAACGTAACCTCACCATTCTGGGTTTCCTTAACATCATCTTGAAGGGATGTCACATCAACATCATCAGACGGAGAAATCCTTTGGTAATACCGTTCTCGCATCTTTATCAATATTGACTTGAAGGCCTTCCCATTTACAGTAGCAGTGTACTTGTCACACAACAGTAAACTGTATAGAATACTTTTGTCGACTTCTGGATATTCCTGATACTTGCCTAAAATGAATGAAATCAAAGAGTTAAAGGATTACATGTATTACCAATCACAGACCTGTGTATTCAAAGATTTATCAAAGTTTACTTTTCTTAGACAGTTCTATCATATACGTTTTTGATTTTAAGACGAAAAACACAATTTTAATAAAACAGTCTTTCTAGGATTGCCTTCATAAAAATTATTTTATACGTACAGAAATGATAACTGATATTTTTTGTTGATATAAAAAGAGTTTAAATAGATTCTCCCCAGCCTGGGAGTATGTAAGATATGAAAGGAAATTGTCACGACCCTCCGGATAATAATGACGTAGTCATAGTGTATGGTTAAAAAAAACGTTTTTCAACAGTAAAAATTGTTTTGGATGTGTTCTACAGCTGCAAATGACACAAATATATATTTTGTACATTCTGAACTGCGGCTTGCAGCATAGCCTATTCTACCATTGGCATTATTACGTGACCAAGATGGAGGGTATCAGCAGGTGGTTCATTTTGACAGTCCTACATCCTCATTTTAATGACAATTAATTCTTATCATTCATTAATGATCATGGCATACATGTTAACTCTCCCGATTTAGGCGGGAGTCTACCGCTTTTTCACTCCATCTCCCGCCTACCGATTTAATTCTGAAATCTACCGCATTTCTACAAAAGTTGCGTCTAAAGTATTTTTGGTTCGCTTGGGTATCCATTTTTGAAGCCACTCTCATAAAATCTCGTTAGATATCGCGTGATTTTGACTCGGAATCATACAAACGGTTTTTTGTATATAGATTTCAAGCACGGATTTGACAACGACAACAACACAAGACTACCAGTCATGAGTGATTACATTGGTTACGATAAATTAATCAACATCCCTGCCATGAAAAAGGAGATACAGCTTTTAAGAATTAAATGAAAACATTTGACATCGTCTATAAAAGCACAGAAGCTAACAATTTTAGCAATAAAGTCAATAGAAATCACTCGATTGACCAAGCCATGTGGCACATCTCTACTTTCGTTTTCGATCATCGCGGGAAATCTGATTTATATATAACGAAAGATAGGAACTTGTTTTAGATCTCGATTAAACCATGTCATCATTTGTTTTGTTTAAAAACTGAAAGAACATTCAGAATTATTGTTTATAGGCTCAAAATATCACTCTTCAAAAGGCTAAGTAAAGCAGCCAATCCAAGCAAAATGATGAGCATGAAAAATATCTGAATTTGTACAATTTATGTCAAACTTAAGGTGTTTCTGTCTTCTTCTTTGCAGTTGATATTTAAGATTAATTAGTGTAGGTACCTGGTTTCATTTAAGGCTATATTTACATGTATATTACATGAAAGATATCGATAATCATAGCGTAAAACAACGTGCGCGCAATGCTACCACTTTTGAGGTCTGAATCTCCCTATTTTTCATCACAATAGGTTAACATGTATGATCATGGGTATTTTTTTTTTACATCGATGAATGTATTAATGAACAAATGCAGTAAATGTTTATTTTAATTCTCTAAAGTTATTTATTTTGCTTTGAAAACTGTAATAAATGATTCAACTATTTCACCTTTTAATAACTTGTCGTGTTTTTCTTGCATGGATGCTTTTAAAAATTGTAAAAGATTTTTTTAATGCTTGATTTTGTTTGCAATCGATTTGATGCTTTGCATCAATTTAACTTGTATGGGTCTGAATTGAATCAAAGTACTGGAGTACTGCAGACATTAATATATATATAATTTAAGGTAAAACTTTTCATGATTCAACAATGCATATGGTATCATGTATTTTGGGACTTCTGTACTAGTATGCCTTTTTGACTTTACAGGTCAACAAATCTCCAAATAATTTAATATGTGGATAGGGTTCATAAATTTGGGCATTCTTAAATTTGCATTGAAAAAAGTAGAATTAAGTATAACTTTTTATACAACTTGGTAAGTTACACAAATCGTGCAGTGCTGCTATACTAGTCAAAGAATGACAACTCACTCGTGGATGACAACAACTCGTACATGTACATTTTGTCTTTCATTAGTTGTAATTTTACCTTTGTTATAAATGCTCTTTGTATGATCAGATAAATTCTTTCTTTATTTATTTCCTTGTGAATTTTCCATTTTAGAAAGATCAGACCTTTCTCATTATGTGTTTAATGAGTCTGGTCAATAAAGATAAAGACATATCTTAAATTTCATCCATAAGTTCATCGATGGAAATTGGTTTCAGACTTTTAATTTGGATGATAAACCACTTACTCTTAAAAATCTGTTACGTACTTCACATATCAGACTATTTAACCCCACATTGCAAATATAAAGACTGGTTTTAATTAAATGAGACGGATGAGAAATGTCTTTTTCTTTTCCAAATGGCAGGTGAGATGCACGCCCCTCTAACATACTATCCGTTTATCCTTGAAAATCAAATGTCCATGTTTTTTTCCCTTTCGAGGCTTGATTTCTGCCATCAAATCTAATACATGTAAGTCAAGTGCACAGGATATTTCAAATGAAGAATAATCAAACTTCTCTTCGTTGATTTTCACTTTAAAGGTACCACAACTCACGGAATATAGAAGTGATCTAAGTGACGTAGCATCCTTTTTAATGGGAGGTGGGGGGGGGCGACCCCTGAATTTTTTTCACTTATACTCGATAACAACAGGACAAACAAAAAAATGAAAAATTATTCGAAATTCTGTTCTATTTACTGTGTGAGTGAAATTGTGAGGGTTTATGAGGGTGTATGTGAGGGAGGGTGTATGTGAGAGAGAGGGTGTGTTTGTGAGAGAGAGAGAGAGAGAGAGAGAGAGAGAGAGAGGGTTTCTGTGTTTGTGTAAGTTTTTACTAACTTCTTTCAGTACCCAATTTTCACTTAAAGACTGCATTACCCATTTATTTCCCTTTATTGACAATAATGCAACAAAAACTGGGGCATGGGCGGTCTTATAATGAACATTTCCAATAAGATAAGATGTGTCTGATGCATCTTACATGTATAGCCCTTACTTTTTAGATGTGTTCAACCGCTCCCGATAGACAAAACGTTTTGCAGGCAGGGTAATGCTAATTATAATGGTAATGCATTGCAATGCATTACATGAAGTCAAAGTAATGCTAGTAATATATAATGCATAAAATTTGCATTACATCAAATGGTAATGTAATGCATTACTTAATAATTTCCATTGTGATGATGGCATTATAAACTTGTAACATTACAAAGCATTATTTTGTATGTACCTTTTTAAAAAAAATTAAATGGACATGGACATTATACATTTATTGCATGGACATTATACATTTATTGCATGATGGTGAGGGAAACAGGAAGATTTCTTCTTCCACGAAAAATCATATTCCCTGAGGGCAACGCCCGAGGGTAATACATGTACGACTTTTCATGGGAAAAGAAATCTTCTTGTCTCCCTCATTATCATGCAAGAAATTGTTTAATATACCAAATCAAACACAATGCAGCAAATATGAAGAAGATGTAATGAACATTACAATATGAAACAGCTCTATACGTTATACAATTAGCCGCACTTCAGAATAAAAAAAAATCTTCCATGTAATTTACACAAAACAACATACAAACCGTACCCATGAGAACATTATTGTAAATATTTATATTTTTTTTTACATGTTAAAATTGACACAATCAATCAATAATATCAACAATCTGACTCAATAGTACAACGATATCAGTCGTTGCATTTTGACATTAGAGTCGCGAAAAAGACGTTTTGTTGCATGCAGAACACGACGGACACGTGACTGCATCAGACAATCAGATTCCTTTTTACTTGTGATTATTTATATGAAATATATCAATATTATTTTGGTTATTTTTCTTATTGAATATGCATCTCATTTATTTATTTTTTTTAATTTTTTGTTGCAAATAATCAAAATTTAATGAAAAAAAGTAAAACTATTTGAATCGAAATTGAATTATCATTTATCATGTTTAGTTTTTTTAAGGAAGTGGATACGCTTATAAAAAAAAAATTAAGTTTTGTATTTTTATTTTGAAAACCTCCAAACGTATAATGGTAATGGTAATGGATAACTTTACTCAAGTAGACCTAATGGTAATGTAATGCATTACTTTAAGAAAAAAGAGTTATGGCACTGCATGGTAAGAGTAATGGCACTGCATGGTGATTTCATTGTCTCTTGGAAAATTAAATGTAAAGTATTCTGATTATTGTAGTTTATAATGTCAGATTTTGAAAGTGCTTTTTGAGAAAAGTTTTTTTTAACATTATTGAAAACTTGAAATCAAGATGATCCATTCCTTTAATTGGTTGATCCATGAAAAAATGCGACTAATCGATTACATATACCAATAATCCTCTGATTGTCATCCTCATATATAACCGTTTACCGTTACATGTAATACTCTCTTTATTTTAATCAGTCCGAGGTGTTCCTGATTTTGTAGTTCATACTTACTTGGTTTTCTGTAAGCTTTGTTGTCGATGATGTAAATGTCCCAGTGTGGATGTAGACCTATACAGGATCTCACGATGTCAGGTCTAGCGTAAGCCCTGTATTTCCAGAGCCACGTCACGTGATTTACACTGTCATGTGATCTTCCTCTGTAATGTACAGCCTCCCCTTGTTCTTTTAAGGTTGTTAATAACTCCGTCCGTTCACTTAGATTCCCCCTTATTTCGTTGTACGGTATGTTTACTGTAATATAATTTCATAGTACTCAGAAGTACAGAGAGCCGGGCTCATTTACAGAGTAGAATGAATCTCTTACATGAATCACATTTATATTCTGATGAAAAAATTATTTTAAAACTATCAATATAAATGATAAGACACTGACAGTGAGTTTTTCAATCCTAATACCACGGTCCGATTTTGTCAGAATCAGAATTAATCTGGTACCACGGCTGAATGTAAACAAACAGGCCAGTCTGGTTCCCTCTCCTGCTTTACCTCGTATGTGTAGAGAACAACGGTAACACTGATTATCAAAAATCCTTACGCTAATGAACTATGTTCTTTGACTTATGAAGTTTTCAAAGTCATTACTACTAATGTTTATTTTCTACTTTAGATGAGATCAGGTTAAATAACTCCTCTCTTTCCTTTGTAAATTTGCTACAGTGAATAAGGAAATGTTTTTCATCTTCAATTTGATTAAGCATACAATTTTTACATATTCTTTCTGATCTGGGTGTGTTATTATATCTGCCCAATTCTATGAATAGCCTGTGTGCTGATACACGTAATCTGCAAATTGGCTTTCTGTATTCAGGTTTTAATAAAACTAGATATTTTTCCAGTCTAAAATTGTTCTTCAGAAATAAATAAGTGACAAGTTTGCTCTCTTTTAGTGTTCCATTTAAGTGCTGCTAATCAAGTGAGTATTTTTTTATTCATGGATTGTTTCAATGACTTCATAAAATTATATGAATTTTAATCGTGAATATCAAGTACATATTTGATTGAAAGGAAACATATATTCCTGCTCATTAACTTTATTCATGCATGTCGTTGTTTTCCATTCTGTTTTGTAATTTCTTTAAAGATCATAATTCGTCATGTTAAACAAAATAAGGGAAATGCCAACTGAAAGAAACGCCAAAAAAAAAGAAAAGGAAAAGAAAATTTAGATTTTCTTTTTCTATCTATTTAAGCTCAAACAAATAAATTAATTTGAGACAGCATGCTCTACAAATTAACAATGATAAATGAGAGGTGATTACCATACAAAAATACAAAGGACAAGAGTACTTGCACTTAAGCAATACTTAATTGGTCCTTTTTATGTGCCATTTTACTTTGGAATATATTACCAAATCGATCTCTTTTGGCAAAATTTAGATACTAGTGGACATTTCTAAAAAGCACTTTAAGCATCATATAAATCAGCATGGATTTGAAACAATTGAATATTTTTTAAATACCCATGGATACTCTAAATCCGGAAAAGTCGTAACGAACATTCTTTGAGTTTCGTTAATGTATATAAAGGGGAAGAGATATTGAAATCGACACTTGAAAAATCTGATTGTGGATTATAGTCGGACGAGTTTTTGGAATATTACTTCTTGCTCTAAATCTGTTAAAAAATTAAATGAAATTGTGAAGTTGTATGTAGCCATAATTGTCAAACTAAGAAATTGGCACCCGTGCATTTGAAATAATACAATAATAGTTTCACTGAATTTGAAATTAACTAGAAATATGTCCATAGGACATGAGTGCCCCGCCGAGGATATATTGGTAAAGCAACGTGAAAATTTGTATGTGCATAAAATTTGATCAGTTTGGTTCAGGTAGGGCTTATGCGTTACTAAGGAATAAAAATATAGGTCACATCTAGCATCAGAAGCAAGTCTGGTAGTGCCCATCCCTAAATGCATCATCCATGCAAGTTTGGTTCAGACAGGGCTTATAGTTACTTACGAATGAAAATATAGGTCAGATCCAGCATCCGAAGCAATTCTGGTAGTGTACATCCCTAGATGCATCATCCATGCAAATTTGATTCAGGTAGGGCAAATAGTTACTTGGGAATGAAAATAAAGGTCAGATACAGCATCCGAAGCAAGTCTGGTAGTGTTCATCCCTAGATGCATCATCCATGCAATTTTGGTTCAGACAGGGCTTATAATTACTTGGGAATGAAAATATAGGTCAGATCCAGCATCCAAAGCAATTCTGGTAGTGTCCATCCCTAGATGCATCATCCATGAATGTTTGGTTCAGACAGGGCTTATAGTTACTTGGGAATGAAAATATAGGTCAGATCCAGCATCAGAACCAAGTCTGGTAGTGTCCATCCCTAGATGCATCATCCATGCAAGTTTGGTTTAGGCAGGGCTTATAGTTACTTGGGAATGAAAATATAGGTCAGATCCAGCATCCAAAGCAATTCTGGTAGTGTCCATCCCTAGATGCATCATCCATGCAAGTTTGGTTCAGGCAGGGCTTATAGTTACTTGGGAATGAAAATAAAGGTCAGATACAGCATCCGAAGCAAGTCTGGCAGTGTCCATCCTTAGATGCATCATCCATGCAAGTTTGGTCTAAGTAAGGCTTATAGTTCCTTAGGAATGGACCTGCTCCATAAACTTTAACCTGGTCACTCATCTGGAAAATGTAGGTCAGATCCAGCATCCGGAGCAAGTCTGGTAGTGTTCATCTCTAGATACATTATCCGTGCAAGTTTGTACATAATCAACATGTGAAGTTGGATAACACCATCTTGAATGGTATGTTTAAAACTGAGCTAAACACTAATTTAAGAAAAGTGAGGTCAAAGTCAAAGGAAAAGTCAAGGTCATAGAATGTTGATACTGTTGCATAGCTCTTATAAATATCTATCAGCATATGAAGTTTGATGAAAATATCTTGGATAGTTTCTTTGAAACTTAGCTTTGAACAGAGCTAAACACAAAGTATGACGGAAGGACGGAAGGACAGAAGGACGGAAGACGGACATGACAAACACTATATGCCCCGACCACATTCATGGCAGGGCATAAAAAGGAGTGTTTAGGTGGCTTTCAATACTTGTTTCATTGCCTTGCATGAATTTAAAAATGGCTGACAGTTTTATGAAAGACACTAAAACTCTCTTTACCCTCCCGTGTTATGAACAATATCTCAAAGCGGCACGACTTTTGACTAAATGATACAAAACTTGCATGTACCTATGTTTTACAGTGAGCACCTTTGAGGAATGTTTACCTGGGTAGAACTCACGTGATTATCAGTATTTTAAGGACATACCCAACGTACCTTACCTACTGATAGATTTCCAAGATAATCCAAATTTAAACTTATAATATAATTACATGTTCATAGACAAAAAATCAGCATGCCTTACCAGAGGTTTTGAAAAGATATAAAATTTTGAAAATTTTTGCATTATTAAAAAAAAATGTACAAAAATTATAAACATAAATTTCAGATTTTTTCCCCTCAAAAATTATTTTAGAAGAGGTGTACAAATCCATTTAAAGACATTAAAAATACTGCACACAGGTCCTTCATTTAGTGGAACTTTTCAACTCTAGGGGAAACCCCCAAAAAGTGCAAACTACGTTGCGTATGACCTTAATTAATTTATTCCACACGTGGGTCAACATGGGTCACACAGGTAAAATATCTCTCAATAATATACTTTCATGTAAATTAGATGAATTTGATTGGTCAAGAAACATTTGCTAAAAAATACTATTGCCCGCTGAATATTGAAGCCACGCCCTTCTAGCGTAGCAACAGTCAACATTGCTTGACGACGGGTGATATTCCAAAAAATAGCGACTGTGCAGAATTTATGCGCGAACGGTTCACTGTTAAATGTATTTGTATAAAAATTTCAGTGTAATATAACTCGGCTGCGCTTCAGTTGACGATGGTTTTCTTGGGGTGAAAATTTTCAATGTTACCCTCAACTACATGCAATATTTATATACTAGCTATTGAAAAAACAGTGTACTTTTGAAACATTTTTAAATTTTAAAATTTCCTACTTTCACACAAGTTTTTTAAATGTATTCGTGATTCGCAAAAGTGTGCATAACGTTAGGTTCATAGTAAACAAAGGCTTTGAAATGAATGACCGTTCTCGATTTACTATGGAAAAACACAAATATTGGCTGACCCCTACCACATTGTTTGGTTTTGTTCTTTCTATATTCGTGAATTTCAGCGCTAAAATTTGTTGAATCATATGGTTTGGATATCAATTAATGATTTGGGATGTAAAATTTTACTTAATTTGATTGTTTATCTTGTCACATTTTACCGAGGCCTATAAGTGCACTCGTTCTTTTTGTAAAGTGGAATTATTAGATTTTGGATTATTTCATTTTTCGTCGACATCAGTCAAAGTTTAAAACACAAATTCTAATAATATCATTTTTTGGATTATTACATTTTGCTTTATTACATTTTTCATCTTGGTCAAGGCTAAAAGTAACAAGAAAACGTACTTTTTTATTGTTACATTTGGCGTTATTTAAATTTTTGTATTATAAATAAAACGCAAAAATGCTAAAGGTTAATACGTAATAAAGAAATATAATTCATTTTTTGGATTATGTTTAACACAAATCATCATAAATTGATAAACATATGTAACCATGGGAAAACCCACTTTACAAAATCATTAAAATTGAGACAATCAGACCAACCTTTTACAATCCTCGTCTATTTTGGACATTATTAGTTCCTAATTATACCCCCCCCTCCCGAGAGAGAGAGAGAGAGAGAGAGAGAGAGAGAGAGAGAGAGAGATTCCAAGAAAATATTTGTTGAAAAAATAATTTGGCTTCTTTTTATTAATTGTTTGTGCCTGCATGAAATATCAACCACACCAATAAATAAGATATTAAATAACCATACCGAACACCACCATCTTATTGATCAAGGTAAATTTACGATGGTATTGAATATGATGATGAACAAGCTATTTTTAAATACATGTATATGTAAGTCTTATATTACATAAACCCGATTTCTTTTCTCATAAAAATAAGTGCATCTATTCTATATTCGAAATAGATGCTCTTATTTTACCACCAATTTAAAACTAAAAGACACACACAATGAATCTTAGATCATCGAAACATAATAATTGTAGAATGGGTAAAAATGATGAAATTATAACATTATATAAACTTACAAAACCGGACTAACAGCTCATAAATATCCATGTCCTTCATGGTGACGTGAGTCAGTATGTTCATCTGTAGACGGTGTGTCAGTAAGTAATTACAGCCAGGACTACTGACACACTTCTCTCCAGGTTCTCTGTTGTATGCGAATGATCTCAGATACACACTGGCTGTGTTATAACTACTGCAATAGAATGGCATCTCAGAGTTTATTGATGCTATCCTATACATTGCCTCATCCTTTGTGTCCTCCGTTATCTTCCCCTGATCTTCCCAAAGGTAATCACGTGACTTCAGTCTGTCCAGAGTCTGCTGTGCTTCCTCACGTGTTACAAAATTCTCTTTACGGTACACATTCTGTCGTATCACATTAAGCCTGTCCAGCCACTCTGTGTCCGTGAAGTCAGGAGGACCGGAGTCAGAACACAGAAAACAGAATAACACGGACACCTCGTCATCAGTCAGTGTGGAGAACTCATCTAAAAAAAAATAATAATAAATACTCGTATAGATAAATGGATAGATAAGTTGAGATAATCACTAATTAAAAAACTATATTAAAGCTTAATCTATTTCTATTTGCCTTTGTATAATATTAATCATGTCATTTTGTTAATTTTGAATTTCAACATATAATTATACTTTTAAAAAATAATAGTCCAAAAAAGGTCTTCTTATGTTATACATTTGATTTTTTTAAATAGCAGTAGATAAATCTTTGTTGACTATGATGATATGGGGAATAGGTGGAAAACAGAAAAGAATATCTAAAAGTAAGATTTTTTGCTAAATAAAGATATGCATGATAGGCCTTTAAACTAATTATTCTCGTTGCCTTTATTGTATAAATATTTCATAATTTAAAAAGATTTATTGGTAGTTAAATTTCTCAAATGTATGGAAAATCAAACATATTCAAGATATATTTCTCTGTTTGAAAGTTTTTATGAACAAGATATACGAGTAATATAATACTTTTTGGCGTGTGCCTTATTGTTCGTCTTCTAAAAATACATTTTACAGAGATACATCTTTATGATTAGATGCGAAAATTCTCTTCTTCTTTTTACAAAGAAAAAAAAAACGCTAAAAAAAATTTTAAAATGAATTTTTAAAATTAAATCAGGTTGAAAATAAGAAGTGTCGTGAGGGGCTGAGAGGTGGGGGGTCTAAATAACTGCATGACAAATAAGAACATACAATTTATGCTTGATTTTAAAATGACTAGGTTCTTCTGACAATAAAGAATCTCTTGGGAAATCCTGAAATATTGACACTATAAAATATCTTGCTACTCTTAGACTTTTACGAAAAGCGCTGACTTTTACATCATTTTATGGCTAACTGTTACACTAGGACAATGGACGGAAGCTCTAATACGATATAAACAGTGGCAGATCCAGAGTAGGGGGGGGGGGGTGCGTACATGTAGGTTGCACCGCCCCACCTTTAGCTTTGCAAAAAAAAAAAAATGAAAGAGAGAAAGAAGAATGTCCCAATTTTTCGTGCTCTTACTATAGATGGGTGTGATTTTACGATAGAAAATGTTCCGTGAAAGATTAATGATGTAATATATAAGGAAATTTGGTTGCGAGTACAAAATAAAACCACACCCCCTTTACATAGTAAGATTTTCGGGTTCGTAGTTATATCGGAGTCATGAGCAATCTTTGTGTAAAATGCGAACCTACCAAGTTTATCTATAAGAAAGATATGGACCGGACACGAATTATGATTCTTTTTTCGGCGACCTTGAACTATGTACCCCCAAACTTTGTTTGCAGGGGATATAACTATGCACTTAGTTTCTTTATTTAATAACCGGGAGCAGTGGAGAAGATTTTCAAAGATATAATGCATTTTCATTATATACTTAATTAGCCCCACCCTAGCACTAGAATCCCTGACTCCAAGGCCATGAATTTCACCATTTTGGTAGAGGAATCTATGCTAATTACATTCATGCAAACAGTTTGACTGCTTGATGACCAAGAGTAAAGAAGAAGATTTTTAAAAATTGCATTAATTCTAGTGGTTTGGGCCCCACCCCTCAGGCCCAAGGGGGGCAGGGATCATGAAATTCATAATTCTTGTTCCCCTTCACGCGTAGATGCTTTGTACCAAAGAATGATTGCACTTTATGTACAAAAAGTGCTCCCCGGTAAATTGCGCAAAAATAAAATATAGAAATTAGCCTTATGAAGTTAATAAAACAATTCTTCTAGGTCTAAATCGCTACTTTGCAAAATTACAGAAATTTAAAGTGAATAAAATTAAAGAGCGAGGCTGTGTTTTGTAAGAGGGGTCAATGCAAATCAAGAATCTCCATTGTTATTCAAAGTTATTCCGATTTATAGAGCTTAAATACGTAGTGAGCGCATGCTTGCCCAAATTTCTCAAAAGGACAGAATGTGTGAACTGCTGGAAATTCAACATATCTAAGGGCAAATTTTGGGCAAGCCTGCGCTCGGGGTAAACTTTTTGATAAAAGGTACAAAACTCCGACAGTTTTCTTCACTGTTTACGGGTATTTACATGTCATTGACCTGGTTGTGACCTGTTTAATATTCAAATTTACCACATGGTTTGTAGAGTCAGGTAACATTGTGAATACAAAAAAAATCAATAAACCACGTGGTTGTAGATCAGATTGACATTCCGTCGAAGGACGTCCAACTAAGAACGTTACATGTACATGTACATTTTCAATTAATCAACATAGAATTATTTCTCCAATTATTTACATTATATTATTATATTATTTCTCCATTTTTGTCAAGTGTTTTAGTAGGGTGATGGAATATGAAATTGGACAAAATGTAGTCCTTGGATTTAGGGGGCACGTTTGGAGGCTCAACGAGTTTCAAAGAATTTGCACCTATCTCCGAACAAGCTTCAAACAGCTCAGTATTACGTTATGCTATATATACTGAAAAGAAAAAGAAACGCAGGGTAGCATATTGTTCGAAAAAAAATTGACTACATGACCGAAAATTACAAAAATTGGTCAGAAGAGAAATTTAGTTACTGCGCACCAAAATCAGTATTCAGAGTTACTCAACCATTAAATTTATGACGTCACGTGGGGAAAACGCTAAAAAGCCCAAAACACGTGCAATTTGATAACGACGAGTTTGTCAACAATTGGTGTTGCATTTTTGGATGCATATGAGGTATGCACTTCGTTTTTCAATATTAAGAGACATTATAAATTTCTTGCAATCTTGGCACTGTTTACGGAAGATCAATGGGGTATTGTTTTCGAATTGCCTAATTATTGAAAAAGGCAACAACGGTTTACTAAGCAGTTTCTTGTAAATTTTTTCCCCATTACACTTGTTACCCGTTGTCAGCGAGGGTCTGGAATGGTTTTCAATCAACCGTGACGGTGACGTTAACGCGAAACAGAGCCATGTTACGAGCGGGTTATTCGTCCTGCCATCTCTTAAATCGCCACCTTACTACCACAAAAACAGCCATTTATACAGTTGACGATTATAGTCATTACATTCGTACAAAATTTGAAAGAAAACGATTCCGCAATTTGATTTTATGAGCCAGTCAACTTACTGTTTTATTCCTCTCACTGGCGCATGCGCGCACCGTTTGACTTATGTTTTTAGGTGGTTACCCATGCAAAATATAGCCAGGGTCTAAAAGATAAACACTTCAATTAAAAATTAAATGCAAAGGAGAAATAAGGCTCTGGCAGATGCAGGGGAGAGACATTGAAGATAATGAGAGTCTTCGATTTTCACTTTTGGTGTGTATCGTTATTTGAGCATCAGTAACTCATGAATTATTAGACAAAATCGAATGGGAATTTGGTTTTATCTTTTTGGAAGATGATTTTAAAAGTTAGATATAAAAACTAAAACATATTTTAAGAAAAACAAATTTAATTCACCTCAAAAGTTTACCTTGCGTTTCTTTTTCCTTTCAGTATATAACTCCATATTATTCGTAGGGCACGAAAGTATTCCCGGAGAATTGACACTGTATGGAGTTTGATCTCCGAAGCAGCATCATTCCTCATTTTTTTAACACTGGCATGGGATTCTTACTAGTACCCCCTCCCCCCCCCCAAAAAAAAAGAAAAAAAAAACACGAACAATCGCACATACAATTAATAAAATTAATTTAGTGATAAAATATTACAACATGCAGCATCGCAAAAAATATTCCGTACACCAGTATTTGTAAGAAGTACTTACTGCACTTTATAAAAAAGCACGAAGAGAGAGAGAGAGAGAGAGAGAGAGAGAGAGAGAGAGATTTAAAATTTCAATACGGCACTAATCTTTTAGAATAAACATGCATAGAAGTTTTTCTTAAATATGATTTTCCCCCGTTTTCATATACAAGTAGACTCAGTTTATTCAAGTGTTAAATTTCTACTTAGAAACGACCACAAAATAGGGGATCTGGATTTATAGGGATCATATACATCTCAAGATCCTCCCCAGTACCATCTTTCCTTTAAAAAAAATTGGCATAGCCCTTGAGAAATTCCATGTGTTTATTTTTCTGTATTCAGTTTGTATTTTGTATTAAATTCCAGAAGCCATTATAACTGGCTAAATATTACATGTTTTCAATCTATCGATGAAATGCCCCGCCTACTCCGAATATTAATGTGACACAATTAAAACCCAACTCGGACAAGCGCAACATTCCGGAATTAACACCCAGTATATGTTTTCTTTTATTACTATCTATAAAACTAAGGCGACGTTTTCAGTGTGAATTTTTGCAAGTAATATACAACAAAGATAACAAAGTATGAGTTAGGTGTAAAATTATTATATAATATTTGAGTTAATTTGTTAATAAAGTTAGAGGGGTCCAAAAAAGGGCCACGGCACTATGCTTAAGTGGAAACAGTCTTTGGTTGAAATTGGTTCAGTGGTTGCAGAGAAGAAGCTGAAAATGTTGAAATGTTAACGCACGACGGACGATGCACGACGACGGACGAAAACGGATAACAATACGTCACCTGAGTTAACTCAGATGACCTAAAAATGATATATTCAGAGTAGAAATGTTAGAAAGCAAAACTCCTTAACAAGTGTCATTCCGAGCTAAGTGTTGTGTACAGAGTTTAGCAAATTGATCAAACCCGTAAAACGGATACAGTTTTTGGAAACAGGAAACGAGCTCTTTTAATGTGGATGTTAACGATTCTCCGGGTGCTTTTAATTGTAAAAGTCTGCTCACCACAACTGCACGGACTGACAATATACTGTGTGTATGTTTTGCTTTCGAACAATTCTACTTTGAATTTTCTGGATTATATTTTCAATATTTTTTTCATTTCTACACAAAAAAGATTGCCATTTTTTTTTATTAGGAATAAAATAAAAAAATTGTGAAGATGCAAGGATGCATGAGTCAATCAAACCCGTGTTTTAGTAACTTTTAGATGAATAAAATTTTTAAATCATTTTTGTGTGTAATGCTATTAAAATATGTTAATCGTAATATTATACAGAAAATATTAATTTCAAATCTATGTCTATGCACCTTTGATTAGGGTTTACATCTACAGTTTAGAATTCATATAGAGTGAATTTGTAAAATACTTGCTGTGCATATATTATCGATCAAAACGACAAAGCTACAAACATTGAATTCCTGAGCTTTGAAATAGTTTAGAGTTGTTATTATCAACCAACATTGAAGTTTCTTGCTGAGTAACAATTTTTAGAGCTATAACTATGAGTAACCCTTTTTTTTTAAGAATCAAGAATCAAAACTACATTCATAAGACAAACTTTTTACTAGAAGTTTTGACTCGGAGGACGATCTGTATTTAAATGGGAAAAAGCGATCTTCAAATGCATGATAAAACGTAGCCCAAATCTGAGTAAACTCTGTTCGGAAATTGTCATTCTATGTATAATATATAATATCATTCAAAAAAGGCAGTCATTAGAAAATACAAGCCATATTGAAGTATGTTTAACAATAAGATACATTGGAAAACGGAATAAGGGCTAACTGTTTTTAAAGGGGTGGGGTTAAAAATAGTGACAAATGAAATGTACCTTTAAAAGTTTGACAAGCATTAAAATGTTCTACCTAGAGAAATAATTTTTACTTTTTTCAATATAATATTTTATTCACAAAGTACCATATATTCCCCTTTGGCCATGCTGCAACAAAAAGGAAGAACCCACCATTCATAACATTTCAACAATAAAGTTACATATATCAAACAAGAGGCTCAGGGGCCACATCGCTAACCTGAGCAATTGGCTAGGAAAAAGCACATATCAGATCAGAACTGAAAGTTTACTGAGGTAAGGAGGGGGGGGGGTTGAATTTCAACCCCCCAGGGTGTCATAATTTGCGCAAACTAGAATCTATACTACCTAAAGATGATTTTTTATAACTAAACATGGCTGGCCCATTTTGACCCCGGGGGTTCATAATTTTAACAAACTTGATTCTACACTACCTGAGGATGATTCCACATGATTTTCCTCTTTCCTGGCCCAGTGGATATTGAGAAGAAGATTTTTGAAGATTTTTCCTATATATTCCTATGTAAAACTTTGATCGGCTATTTTGGTCCTACCCTACCCCGGGAGTCATGATTTGAAGAAATTTTGTATTTACACAACCAGAAGATGATTCCATATGAATTTTATCTTTCTTAGCCTAATGATCCTTGAGAAGAAGATCTTTTAAGATTTTTCCTATACATTCCTATGTAAAAGTTTGATCAGCCATTATGACCCCAACCTACCCCGGGGGGTCATGATTTTAACAACCTTGAATCTACACTATCTGAGGATAGTTTCATCTTTCCTGTCTCAATGGTTCTTGAGAAGAATAATTTTTAGGATTTTTTCTATAAATTCCTATGTAAAACTTTGATCGGCTATTTTAGCCCACCCTTCTCCTGGGGTCATGATTTGAACAAATGTGTATCTGCACTACCTGAAGATGATTCCATATGAATTTCATCTTTCCTTGCCCAAAGATTACTGTGAATAATATTTTTAAAGGTTTTTTCTATACATTCCTAGGTAAAAGTTTGATCAGCCTTTATGGTCCCAACCTACCCCGGGGGGTCATGATTTGAACAAACTTGAGTCTACACTACCTGAGGGTAAATTCACACCCGTTTCATCTTTCTTGTCTCAATGGTTCTTGAGAAGAAGAATTTTAAAGAATTTTCCTGTACATTCCTATGTAAAACTTTGCTCGGCAATTTTAGCCCCACCCTTTTCCCCGGGTCATGATTTGAACAAACTTGAATCTACAATACCTGAGGATTACTCAACATGAGTATCATCTTTCCTGTCCCAATGGCTCTTGAGAAGAAGAATTTTAAAGATTTTTCCTATATATTCTTATTTAAAACTTTGATCGGTCAATTTGGCTCCACCCTTGCCCCGGGCGTCATGATTTGAATAAATTTGAATCTACACTACCAGAGGATGAATCCACATGAGTTCCATCTTTCTTGGCCCAGTGGTTCTTGAAAAGAAGATTTTTTGAAAATGCCATTAATTTTTTACTACCAGTAATTCATAATTATCTCCCCTTCGAAGAGGGAGTGGCCCCTTATTTGAAAAATTTGAATCCCCTTTACCTAAGGATACTTTGTGACAAGTTTGGTTGAAATTGGCCCAGTGGTTCTTGAAAAAAGATGAAAATGTGAAAAGTTTACGACGACAACGAAAACATCAACAACCACAACGACGATAGACAACAGACAAATTTTTATCAGAAAAGCTCACTTGAGCCTTCGGCTCAGGTGAGCTAAAAATAAGTGGAAGGAAGCAGCGCATTTATCCAGACGAGATCAGAGGCAATAAAGATATAAATTGAATTTGGTTTAATAAAGTAAACTATCATTAATTGAACCACAGGAGTTGACATTAGTTCTCTCTGACATGTATTTTAAACATGACACATTCCTATACCATTTTCCCAAAAATTTTCAGTAAATATTTTCTGTTCAAAAATTACTATGATATTACAAGAATAACGTATTTTAATACATTATGCCAACTCTTGTGATTTGTATTTTTACAATAGGGCATATTACATATTTATTTGTGTATTGAAAATTTCCGTTTTATAGATATGCCAACTCATGATATTGTACAGTCATTCCATGGACAATACAGGTCCGTAGAAAGCTATTTCGAATTTGGGGGAAGAGCGATATGCTACAAGGAAACAGCTACAAGAATCCTTCAAGTTGACAAGCCTTTTTATTGATTTATTGAGGGTGCACAAGCTTACAATGTACATAATACAGCTTTTTTTATAGTATACTGTACATCGACAAGTTCTATAGTATACATATATATATCATATATATTGGCAATATCTGTAAATATGAAACAAAGATATGACTCTATATATTTGTTTCTGCAGAAGCAAATAAAAAAAACCACACACACATCGAATTAGGAATATTACAGTCATCCAACATCATTGAAAAAACCGAGATTACGGTAATTTTAATGTTTCGTTACGGTCATCATTTTCAGAAACTTTGAGACCAGACTACAGCTTTATTTTCTAAGTTTAAGAATGCTACTATTTCGGCATAGTATGCTTAAGCTGCATTAATCCTTTGAACACTACGAAAATTGTTGAGTAGAGATTATATAGAGACAAACTGACTGGAAGCATACATGTAATAGTGTAAAACACATTTTTTCTTTAATTGTTTATCTTCTCAAACCATTATGAAATTTTCATAACATTGAATAATTTTGTGGTGTAAACGGCAGTTTGGTGTCAACGGACTAGTTTTATACACTTAGCAAAAAATAGAATGATTGTGTACTTTCATTTTCGGATAAAAAAAAACGACGATAAAATATTTCATATTTGTGATGTTTCAGGTTCACAGGGTCCATCTGGCTACTGATAAGGTTTTAGTTGTCTTTCGTTCTGTTTGTTGAATGATAAGAGCTGGGCAAGTATGCAACAGATAATGTTTGTGCAGAAAAATCAGTGGTGTATCATACATGTATCCTTCACACCTCCTAACCTCATTAGCATAAATCGGAAGAATTCGGAGACGGCAAGCGGTATATCTAGTCTTCCCGACTCCCGACGCCCGACTCCCGACGGTCCCGGATTTTGGATTTTTAGCGATTTCTTTTTTACCGGTGCACAGAATTTGTTCAAACTTTGCATGGACATTTTCTAGGTTCAAATGAATTCAGTAATGCATAAAAACTTTAGTAAACAAGCGTATTTGTTTCTGAATCAACAGTATCACCTTCCAAAAAGCGGTAAATCTAGTACTCTGTTATAAATGTTAAAACCAAAAACGGACACCGATGTTTTCGTAGAATCATTATCAAAAACAACAAAATGACGTATAATGTCTTTAAAAAATAAAAGGAAACCCTCATTAACATGCACAAAAACACCCACATTATTTTCTTTCTTTTCCTTGTATAGAACTCTTGTTCACAGGCTCTACGACGCTGACATGGTTCTACCTCGGCGCCCCCCTTTTATTTAATTATTTTTTCTTTAAATTTGAATTCACGTTTCGTTGATTGATTTTAAGTTTACTCTAAATTCTTCTTATCGTAGGAAAACCTACACAATGACAAAAACATGATCAGGTTACCTGTGATTTTTAATGACCTTGATTTGTCTCCAATTACTTAATTATGTTGATAGCTTTGATTAAGCAGCAGTTTACCATACATAATTACATTTTTTTATTAGACATGCATAATATCTCTTCACTTTCACTGTATCAGGTGATTAGGAAATTAATTATTTTACCCAAGCTTACCAGGCTAACCATGCAAACACTGCTTAAATAAAGCTTTTTATAATAAGTAATTATCGACTGCATTTACATGTTTAAAAAATTCTCTGATTGAAATTCTAAAGTAAATTTACTTTAAAATAGTTTTGATTTTATTGATTTTATGAAAATTAAATGTTAATATATTTTTAACACCATCAATTTCACTGAAATACTAATTCCATCTTTTTTTTTAAAGAAGAAATATCTTCCCAAATAATATCATTATGATCTACGAAACCTCACGTCTCCGATCATCGCTATGTAAAAATAATAATAAGATTTAAACAAATAAAAAGAAAATGTGTGATAGTTTTACAAACTATATGGTGTGTAAATGAGGTTTTTCTTTTTTAAAGAAAATATATACTTCATTTTGTTGTTTTTAATCGTGATTCTACGAAAACATCGGTGTCCCTTTTTGGTTTTAACATTTATAACAGAGTACTAGATTTACAGCTTTTTGGAAGGTGATACTGTTGATTCAGAAACAAATACGCTTGTTTACTAAAGTTTTTATGCATTACTGAATTCATTTGAACCTAGAAAATGTCAATGCGAAGTTTGAACAAATTCTGTGCACCGGTAAAAAAGAAATCGCTAAAAATCCAAAATCCGGGACCGTCGGGAGTCGGGAAGACTAGATATACCGCTTGCCTTCGGAGACAAACGTAATAAAATATGAACAAAATCCGTAAACGTCCGAACAGCTTTCCTCGCGAGAATTCAGCGAGACCAACATGTTACAATGTACAGGTGAAAATCGAGAGAGAAATTCAACATGAAAAAAGAGGTAAAACTTTATGTTATCTCGATTTATAAATTTTGTAAATTGCAAAAAGTTGAAAAACAAACGTTTCTTTACCCGAAAAGTGAAAGTAGGTTTGCAGTTTCTTATTCTGTCAAGTGCTATTGCACTTTAAAGTGTCAAAACAGCACCTCTCGATTTTGTAAACATGTTTCCACGTGGAAGGGAGTAGTTGTGATAGTCAAGATTAACCCACATACATTGATTTAGTGAACAGAAACACTCGTAAGTAGAATTTCATTTATTTTTTCGATTACCTCTAGCACAAAATGGCTAAATATGTGAGGGCATTTTTGTCAAATGCTGTTAATAGCATGTCTAAAATTGAAGAGAAAATGCAGGTGTGCTATAGTTCGTTCCTACTTGTATGGTAGTCTACAATCTGCAGAGTTACGCGTATAAAAGTCATTATTCTTACTTATCAATACACAGTGATTTGTGAGAATCATATGTGTTTTTTTATTCAAATACCAAGAGACTAAAATTTAATTCTATCCGTACTCATTGTGTGCACAAGAAGTCCTTCCGAATTTCCTCTACACATATGCATGTGTACCTGGATAAAGGATTAAAGGTTTGTTTACATTTTTTTGCAGTTTTAATAGTGTCAGCTGTTTATGTCATGCAGTTTTCACTAAAGCCTTTTGATCAAAATATGGTTGTTACTTTTCTAATTTAATATCATAGAATTTATGATCAGATGCATGATGTCAATGCTGTTCTCACATACTTGTGTATAAATCAGGTATGAAACTTCACATATGCAGTTGTCGCCTGCGTGGTGCAGTGATTAGAGCATCTGCTCTAGAGTCAGGAAGTAAGGAGTCAATCCTTACGTCACTAATTCTGTGGGACATGGAGACAGGTCCTTGGATGAGACCGTATAAACCGAGGACCCTTGTCGCTGTAGGTGCTGGCACAAAAAAGATTCCTCCCTGCGCAAAGGCCCTCACAAAAAATTTGTAGCCCCTCCACCGGCAAGTGGTGGCGTCTCCATATGAGTGAAAAATTCTCGAGAGGGACATTCTAAACAACATACAATCAACAATCACATATGCAGTTTATGAAAATTTTAAATATTTCTATGTGTACCACTATTTTCCCTTTTAAAGTATTGCCCATCTAAAAGTAGCTACTGAAATAGTATAAATATTATAAAACAAGAGGTACTGTGAGCAATGAGCTCTGGCACTAAATGATACCCACCGCTAATTCTCATATGAATATAATGACTATGTCCAAGTTTTGCTATGGGAAACCCCAAATATTGTGGTGGATCAAAGAGTATAATAGAAGATGCACAATTGCAATATGTAATATAGATTCTGTGAAAGTCATCAAATATCACTCAGTGGTATGAGAGGAATTAGCGGATAAGAGATGGGTACACCAAAGCATAACAGACGGACAGACATACTGATTACTTAATATACCCTCCCGCTTTTCAAGCGGGGGGGGGGGGGGTATAATAAATTACATGCATGCGTACATCAATCTGTGTAATGAAAAGATATTGCTTAAGATAATTTACATGTTTTGCATTTTTGGTTGTAAGAATACATGTATTTAATTTACACATTGTTTAATTATTTCAATGTGTTAAATGAGAAGTAATTTTCTTTTTTGTTTGTCTATTGCAGGTACGTACAGCTGTAGAGTACATTTTGAACAGCCATCTCCAGGTATGACAAAAATAACACAATTGACCCTATAGGGTTAAATAAACAAACATTATTGAATTTAGAAAATGTATATAATGAATCACAAATGTGAAATCATTGTAGACCAATGCTAGAAATATTTTATTTTTCACTGCTCACTCAGGCTTTTTACAGGTCGGATCATCATAATATCACTTTCCCACTGCCAGGCTACTAGATTTAATAAAACGAGGCTGACCCAAAACCATAATAATAATAATCATGGTAAATGTAATAGTTATATTTTGTTTATTTAATATGATACACAGTTAGACAAATGATGAATCTAAACAAAACAGGATTCCGAAATTGACAGAACTTTGAAACAAGCCTGTCAAGTTACTAGCCCAACTATAATTGTATTTTGTTATACATGTACATAGAACTGACCCAAAAGACAGATGCCCCCTACCATGTACTATCCTAGATAAAACAAAATTCACTGACCCCAGTCCAGTGGGCCTTCAATTATTTTTTAGCCTTGCATTGTAAAGTCAGCTATCGAGACATTCCGTCCTTTTTTATTGTTTGTTTTTTTAATGACATGCACCATCCCATACAAATTATACACACTAGAAAATTTATTTTTTTCTCCGCTTTTAAAATATGGGTTTCACTGATCTTTACATGTATTCAATGTATGTCTTTTCTTTTGAAGAATGACATTGTTGATTGAATTTAAAAATGGTCTTCAATATGTATGCTCATGATAGTGATGATACTGTATTAAATACACAAAAATTATAATTTCATTAAAATAAAACAAAAAAAGCAAATATAAACTTTAAAAAAAAATCAAATCAATTCATTTGTAATGTGCAATGATCAAATTTTTCTTGCAGGATATACTATGAAGACAGCGATGTGCAATTTCAAGGTTTGCCTGTTGTGAGTATTGTACATGTAACTGTAAGGATAAAATTATAACATATCTAATATGCAACATTATTATTTAATTATTATCATCCTGATCATGCTGATTGGAATAAACAAATAAAAAATATTAAGCATGCCCAATTACTCCAATATCTACATGTATATCAATGTATAAAAGAATCCTGTGTTAAGTAATACATGTATATAGTTAGAGAGAGAGAGAGAGAGAGAGAGAGAGAGAGAGAGATGTTGATAAAAGGGTCAATATAATTGAAAATTATATGCATCAGTGATTTTTGTTTTTGTTTACTTGTCAAAAGATTTATTCACATTCTGTTCTATTTTCAGCAGATACTTTAATAATAAAGAATGGGTGAAAAAAGTCTCACGTTATCATGCTGCATAATAGTACATGTAAGTTCAAAGGCAGAAGAAAATCCATTTAAAGAGCATTTATAAATACAGTTGGATATCTGTTTCAGCAAAGACTTTAATGAACTGAAAATTATGCTGATAGATAAATTAGCAAATTATGCAAACTGTAAATGATTGCATTACATATTTTTTCTGATTTGCATGTAGTGCATTGATATTTGTCAGTATGTTTTCATTCAGTTTTCTTTCCACATTATTGCAAATGCTTGTACATGTATTTTATTTGGATTAATTAAATTTAGAGAATTGTAATAACTTATTAATCATATTTGTAGTTCAGCTGTAACAAAACAAATTATCTGATGAAAGCTTCAACCACGAGAATCTAGGAAAGGATGTCAAGTCCAAAGAGAAGGTATGTTGATTACTGGTGATGATATGTTATTGATGTATATAGAGAAAGCAATAAAATAGAGAGAACTGTACAATAGTAATTCGTAGACAAAAAATTAAATCTTAATTCTTTTCAAGAATAGGCAGGTCATTATTAGTCACTCTGAGATAGTTAAGAGCATGCAGATTTAGATTTGTTCAGGTCATATAGCTATAGGGTAGGGTGGGTCCACAGTGGGGGATCAAAGTTTTATTCTGGAATATTTAAAGCTGAAGCCTTTTATTGTGAAATCTATTCAAGATTATCAGGGTCACGATACATTCATATTTTTTTATCGAATACATCCTAGTATAGAATCCCAGAATCAAGGGTAATGGATGTGCCATAATTAAAAACAGAATGTTTATCTTAAAAGTCCTATGTAAATATTGGAAAATCATTTTGTTTATTTCTTGGCTTTTAAGTTAAGTAGACATTAAAATAATATAAGTTTTCAAAATTTAAATTCCTATTTTATGGAGACTTTAGTTGATATCTATGTAAGGTCAAAACAGCTACAATTTTCAGAAAGAAAGCAATATTTTGGCGTTATAGAAAAGGGGCATAACTCTCATCATGATAGTAATGATGGATATCAGATAATGTGAAAATGTGTACTGTTGGAAAACAAGTGAATACAGTGCAGTCTAAATAAGTACAGTTAAACAGCAGTATCTTAAAATAAAAAAAAAAACTGTGACTACCTAGGGTATGTTGACATTCATGACAGTATTACAAATATGATTTGCAAACACTTGGAATTGCATATATGATTTACTTTTGTTAATTTAATTTGCTCATTTTGCACATACATGTATCTCTTTTTCATGCAGATTATTAATGAACAATGATTAATTGAAGTAGCAACTGTAAATGGCATACATGTACATGTATATGAATTTTATATACTCTGTTTAGAGTCGAACTTTGGTATATATCTTTGACAGTTGACACTGAGTGATATTTTGAACACATTCAATGAGATATCAAAGTCATTTAAAAGTCCCTTGAACGACATTTTTTTTTCTATATAGCTTACCCTGAATCTCTTGGATATCTCAGTTTTTTTCAGCAGTCCCATGAGCATTTCAAGATAACAAGTGTGACTTTATTTTATTGATTCAATTAATTTATGATGAATTATAAAAATATCAATCAAAATATCACTCATATACTTTTATGTTAATGCATTAACATTTTATATTTTTCAGGCCATATTACAAATGGTTGCTGAATTCATGAAGAATAGCTGGGATGATACAGTACTTTTCTACTCATATGAACCATATCTAAACATCATTTTAGGATCCCTGTCTCAGAAAAAGAAGAATTTGCATATTCAAAGACTATAGTTTATTGTTTATTTGTACGTTGTTTAACATTCTTCTTGAGAAATTTTCACTCATATGGGGATGCCAACATTTGTCGGTGGAGATAATTTTGTCCTTCACTTGGCACACATGGCTAACTGAACAATAAGGGATCTTTTTGGTGCTAGCACCTACTGCAACACAGGACCTCTGTATATACAGTCTCGTCTATGTCTGACTGTGGGATTTCGAACCAGCAATATATGGATAAACTCCTTACTTGTGACTCTCGAGCAGATGCTCTTGCCACTGTGCCATGCAGGTGACATCATAGGTTATAAAATGATAAGATAAGATTTATACCTTAAAACAGATGTTTTTAATTCAATCACAGTATAGAAAATGTTTGCAAAAAAGGGAGGTAATAGCTACGTGTAGCTCTCACTGGTATTGCATGCTTAAACTATATGAGTTACATATTGTAATTACACATGTATTTTAAACCAGATCAGTAAAGAAAGAAACACTTGAATATTTTTACTATGAATTTTATTATAAGGTTGATTATCTTTAAAAAATGGAACTTTAATTTTTTTTTGAGTAGGAAAAAAAGTATTTAGAATGTACATGTGCACTTAATTTTGTTTATTAAAAATAGTCAAAATTTGGAGATCTTGTTGAAGGGTATCTAAATATTGATTTATAAATTTTTACTTCATTTTTAAACAGCATGATCTTTATTATAACATATGCCTGTATCATACAGCAATATTTGTTGTTGAACATTCCATTGTCTGTCTACATGTATTGCTTAGTAAATTTCTTGTAAATACAAACATGATTGCATGCTGTTTGTTTACTTTGTCTTTTTCTTCAATATGAGTCATGATATATAAATGATGTGCATATCAGTTTAAATTATTTTTGTTGAATTCAGTTAACAGAAAGAAAATTAATAAATGAATATGATTATGTAGATAGATACCTTCCAGAAATATTTATATATACTAGTAGCTGCAGAAATGTAGCTTATGTGAAATCATGTATACTTGAAACTCAATTTACCTGTATTTATTCAACAGAAATTTAGTGAACACATTCATATACCTATGCAGTATTTCATACTGAAAACACACTGTGTGTTAATGTTTTACTTATTCAACATAAAAATTGACCAGAAGTGATCTTAATGAAATAAAACATATCTCACAATATCCCCTCCCACTTTTATCACAATTTACATGTATATAAATTGATAAAAGATACTGACTATACCTTTAAAGAAAATCTTTAGTTGTCTTTCCTTGTTTAAAAAAAATATATGATGCAATGAATGCTCCCTTGGGTTCATGACCCTGAATATTAATAAGGTTGGGAGGTGTGTCCATGACATATATCAATCACATTGGTTAATAAATCCTTTCAAATACTATGTAAAATTTATCAAGTCAGTGAAAAATTTCAATATGACAAACAACCTTTTGAAAAATGGTTAATTTTTATTTCTTATAACTAAGCTCATCAATTTTACATGATTCAAGATAAGCTGTGAAGAAAAAGTAAATATTTTAAAAAAAAATGAATTTCATTTTTGTCAATTGAGTGCGATAAAGATGATTATATATATATGTAGGACCCCAAAAAGCAATGGGACTCCAAAGTCTGAATGTCACGCCAAACGACGATGGTGTGACATGAAAAAGTCCAATGGTGCGGAAAACAGTGAATGTTTATGACCTCAAAGTACTACTGAGCAAAACTGCAATACCGCGCAATGTCAAGAACCCATTGTTTTAATTTAAAACAATATCAAATGCAGAGAATATTTCCCATTTTTGGATAGGTGTGCATGAGACTAACCCTAAATAGTCGAAAAGTATGTGAGAACGAAGTCTTCTTTGGGTGCTGGACTACCCCTAATCAGTCGAATAACGTTCAAGGACTATCCAAACCTCTTTCAGGTGGGTTTCAAGTAGCTCACTATCAATCCATTAGTGTGCCAGGACTAGGTCTATCAGTCAAGTGATGTGTACTAACTCTAATATCTCTGGTAAGTGCTTCATGTAGCAATAAGCAATTTAATTCAAATTTTATGGGAGGACAAATACTGAAATTACGACTCTTTAAATGCTAGGACAAGGGCGTCAACGACTGGCGTGATGTCATACACAATGATTCTTCCGCTGCATCATTGGACCTTCAGCGTGTCGGACCATCGCATTTTAGCGTTGGAAAGGAGCCATCGGACTTCGATGTCCGTAAAGACAATGCGCAATCGGATTCTAGCGAGGAAATTGGACTTTGGAGTCTTACAGTCATATAGATTTTCATATGGAAGAAAAATCCCATGACTTCCTGGTAGAAATGACTTGCTATAATTCATGTAAAATACAACCATTGCTTTTGCTAGACTAGAAAAATCATATCTTTGGTAAAATACTACCCATGTAATTTGAAATTTTCTAAAATATTTAGTCATCGAACGAACTTTCTTAGCACCTTTTATATTAATTTTCTACTGAATAATGTATAAAAATTAAGTTGACTTCAGGATCTTTTGTTAAATTGATTCATTGATTGATTGTATGTATCACTCTTGAGGAGTTTTCACTCATATTGAGACGCCACTACTTGCCGGTCGAGGGTTACAAATGTTGTCCTATGCTCAGCACTCAGGGCCTTTCAGCAGTGAGAATCTTTTTCGTGCCAGCACCTAGTGCGACACGGGGCCTCAGTTTATACAGACTCATCCGTCTCCTACAGTGAGATTCGAACCCGCGACGTAAAGAGTGACTCCTTACTTCGCAACTCTCGAGCAGACCCACTGCGCTACGTTGGTGACTTTGATTAAGTATTGCTGATAATTTCAGGTGAAATTAAATCAAACACAAAGATTCATGAAAACGTACCTGATACACTTGTTTTCCATATCTCATAGCCTCCAGTAAATAAACGTTCTGAAATTGCACAAAAACTAGAATGAAAGTTCTCTCTCTTTCTCTCTCTCTCTCTCTCTCTCTCTCTCTCTCTCTCTCTCTCTCTCTCTCTCTCTCCTATTTGAATAACATTAACAGACGCCAAATTTAAAAATGCAACATGTTGCCATTCACAATAAGAACACGTTTCGATATGTATCGAGTTTTCTTTCATTTTTTTGGCCTCTACACATTTTAATAAAAGTAAGAATAAATAGGTTCAAGAACTTTTAACATCTAATCTAAAATACATGCTTTCATCAATAACATTATAATGTTTCTCTTTAAAAAAAATCCCAAAGTTTTTTAAGTAATTTAATTAGTATTAAAAAATGTTGTAGAATTTCTAGAATGAAGGGGTTTAAGGACTTGACAGTTTACATGCACAACAGAAATATATGTGCGATTTTTGTTGATAAAAACAAACTCTTTGAAAAGATGGCTTTTATGAATTTCTGATATAAAAAATAAATATGGATTTTTATTCTGGAAAAGAGATACGTGCACGTGTCTATATAGATTATTGTATTCAATTGTTACAATCATATATAAAAGATTGCTTGCTGTGTTTTTGGCTTGACAACTGCGTTTAATGTTTAGAATTTCAAGTATTGACGCTCTCGTTATACTCTTAGTTTAAACATATCTTAAAAGTGCATCTTAGTAGAATTTTTCTTAGACGTTGATTACTTGGCACATTGAAATTTTGAAAATTGTTTTAATTCACTCCCAGCACTCCATACTAGTATTTATTACTAACATACAAAGTCATTTCAATTTTTCATTGCGTCTTTTGGAACTATAATCATTTGTAATATTATAAAACAAATATCTAAAATTATACAATGAATGCTATTTTCTTTTAAAATATACATAACTGAGCTTTACAGACCATTACTAGAAATCAAAGCAAATATATATATAGACATGTACAGGTTGGTTCATATGACAATTTACTCAGTACATGTATTCAAATTGACAGTATATATACTGAAAGGGGAAGACACCTAGGATAAGAAAATATGCGAAACTTTTTGACAGTATAGCCGATAAAAATGAAAACTGATCAGAGTGATATTTTTGCTTCTTTACACTAAAATCAGTGTACAAAAATACTTATTCTGTGTTACAACACGCTTTGCAGAAATAACGCATTTTGAAAAATAAAATTCAAAGTGTGTTCAATTTAGAATCAACTGAAGTAAATGCATTTCGATAAAATAAAAATTTCTTTGTAAATGCCCAAATTTCAACCATATTAACGCTTTTTGAAAAAAAGTGTATTGCTTAGTAATTTTCTTTCATGTCGTTAGGTTTGAAAAATAATTGGCCCTGATTGGCTAACTTTTCGGTATTAAAGTCACTTCAAGATCTGAGATATAGAGATTACAATATATTATATTGTTATGGTATTTGGTATAAAAGGGAAATGGAGAAATGAGCACTGTTGAATAGCATAATTTCGTTTCTTTTAATATTTAAATTATGGAGTCTGTAGTTACTTAACATGTATTACAATGCACTTTGAACAAAAAATGTAGATGTAGGAGGTAAAGGGGGGGGGGGGCTTAAAGTGCTCGACTTAAATATTATGAAAATTCTTTTTCTACTCTCATAAGTACGGACAAAGGCAACAGTCTGTAATTACATGTATGAACTGTAGTTTGTTGTAAATTTTTCTACCATTGAATATCTAAACGTCGTCGGAGAGGGCCTTAAAAGGTTTCAAACAAACAGTGAGGGTGATATTGAAGCAAAATACTACATAGAACTATACATCCTCTCCTATCTGTATTATTATCATCTCACCGCCACAAACTGACAAATTGAATGAAATGTAGGCTATTATCAAGGTGACACTGTCCAATTTTGTACAGGGGCCAGTTTCCGTAAGACCTATTTATCCGTAAGATTTTTAAAAAAAATAGATTTATAGAAAAAAATATCAAAACCCACTCTCATCTTATAAACTATACTAGTATCAAGAATATTCTTGAAATAATTCTTTAACTTCCCGTCAACTTTTCTTACTTATGCAGCATTACACTGTTGTCACCTGCATACGGAGTTTATATCTCTTAGTTGATTGGATACGCAAGAGCATGCTCTATGTGTGTACAATTTTTAAAACGAGGTAGATTATTAACAAACAAGTTGATGAAACAATGATATCAACAGTCTCGTTTAAAATAACTTTCTAGTTCTATAACTTATATTATGACCTTGTCAGCAAATACAATTTACCATTGAATGAAATGCTGACTGACTTTTTCACACCAATCGTCAGTCCATTTTTTTTTTCATATACTTAATTGAGAAGGGACATCCCGATCACGACAAGGAGCACACGACGGGTGTGACAGGTCGGCAGTGGATGTCATGTTCATGGTCACTGATCCCACCTCTGATGTTTCGGAGGTATGTGTTTGTTCTGCTGCAATTATTATTGTTTAATGGAGTTTTGAATTTGAATATTGCTCGTTATCTCCATATATTTCATTTCAATTTGAAAGTGGAAAAGAATCTTACACAGTAGAATGATGTTTCATTGTTAAATTTTGAAAATATTTGGATGTGGTTAACCTTTTAGACACTGTTCAAATAATATATATAGATATATTCAGCAGAGTTATTAACACTGGATATACAACTGGTTTTTCAAATTAAGTAGGAGGTTGAGATATCTCAGTATTTGTTCATTTTATATGTAGATATGCTTGCAAATACCATAGAAGTAAAAAAAATGTTAGTCTTAACAATGGGGAGACTGAATTTAGAATTAGCCATCACACAACATGCTTTCTAATTGAACAAAAATCGGAATTAATTTATTATATTTAATTGTATAGAATATCTTAAGTATTGTTGTGGACGGAAATTCGCTTGAGTAAAACCGGAGAGTTCGATTAGGTTTTAAACTAACACGTATACACTGTACATAGCATTACATGTAAGTGTGGCATTTTTTACCAAGCAAATAATTTGTTTTTAACTGTTGATTTAAATTCCAGTTTATCCGCGGGGTAGTAGTATGTGTGATAAAAAGAATTATAAAGGAGTTCATCTGATGTTCCTCGGATAATCCTCAGGGATGTTGAGCACATGTCATATGTACAGTCTTCAGATTCATAGTTTTAGTATAAAACCAATAGCTCATACAAAAATAGCGAGAAGGGACCTCAGTTTAATCGGTCTCATCCGAAAGAACTACTGTAGAATCACAAATTTTCGTGGGGATAAAATTTCGTTGATTTGTCATCAAAAATAGTTTCGTGGGCATTTATTTTCGTTGTTTCGAAAGTAATCCTATTCAACATATAGTCATAAAAAATTTCGTGTGGGATTTAATTTCGTTGATAATTGTTAACAACGAAATAAACGAAATTTAATGCTCCACGAATATTTGTGCTTTTACAGTAGTCTTTATTTACAACAGTGGGATTTGAACCTGCTATGTAAGGATCAACACCTTACTTCGCAACTTTAGAGCAGACTCTCTCACTACTGTGCCATGAAAAATGGCTATAAGGAACAGTTTTCAAGCTCAAAAGTCCATTAAGTCAAGAACATCTCTTACCGACTGGACACACCCTCCGTCTGATCCGGAAATAACGAGATAATCAACATTTCAACGCATGATGCTCGTGCAATTATACATAAAATGTATACTTATAATCACCATTATAATTTAAATAGTCTTCTAAAATTAGTGTAGGACCACAGAAGTTGAAAAATTGCACACACCGTGTGTTATTGCATTATGATTAAAAACGTACTATATCTTTGTTTAGGGAAAATATTCATTGGAATTAACCTCTGTGACTCAGCATCAGCGTCTTCTGTTTTTCTTGGATCTATAAAAAATATCACATTTTTTAATTATCATAATTTGAACCAGTTTTCTGGATGGTTGTAATGGTTTGTGATACTAACAAAGAGCTTGGGTATATAAAGTTTTGAATATTTTTTTAGAGAAACAGGAAGTAATTGTTTTTAATTCATTAAGTTTCTCTCGTAAACTTTGCATAAATAAAAGGCTTAAATTCAACAACTCAACAAATAAGGAGACAAATTAAAATATCCCAATATTGCTATTGTAATTGAAATTGCTAATTTGGGTTACATTTTGTGAAAATGAACGTTTTAAATATCTGTTGAAAAGTAAAAAGAGCAATGAAAAAGTAAAACAAAAACACGTTACAGAGTTATCTAAAAAATATAGACTCTTGTAATAGAGGATAACTTTTATATTGATATAGAAATGGACTGAAGAATAATTACCTTTATTTTTTTTCGATAAGTCTTGGTTTTTCAAAAGTCAATGTAAGAAATAGAATAATAAACATAAACATTTCAAAAGGTCTTTTCACAGAAATATGGAAAGACTTAAATATGTTACTTAAACAAAAAATAAGGCATATTAATGTCAAACTTTATAAATAACTACAATGCTTATGGAAGTGTGACCAATTCATAGAAAACAATAAAATTGTGTCTATACCATTTTTTAAGAAAAAATTTCAATTTGTGTACTTTTCATTTGTACTTATTAAAAACTCAGACAAAAAGTAACACCGTATGCAGCGTTTACGCTTGAAGAGCGTGCAAAAGCAGACAGTATGGCGTCTGCAGGGGGTTCCCTTAAAGACATCTGTAAAAAATAAAAACAATAAAAAGCTAATGAATTCCACTCATGAAAAATTGTTCCAAATAAATTAGCCCCCCTTCCCCACAGTAACGCATTTTAACGCATATAGCATTTCCTATTTCTAACGCAAAATCACGCATATACCCTTTCCCCGCAATCACGCATTTTCATACACTTTAAAAAGTTCATGTAATCTTAAATTTTATACCGATTTCCTTCTATTTTATGCTTGCAAAAATTTCAAAAAATAAGAAAAGTTATATTGGTATTTAAATATTACGTCATAATATTATTTACGCTAAATTGTACGAAAACGTGTACCGCGCTATAAGGTGCTTGCGGGGAAATGGTAAATTTTTATTTATATGACTTGATCATTAAGTGTATGTTGCATAACAGTTCAGTAAGTTATAAAAAGCTAATGAATTCCACTCATTAAAAATTGTTCCAAATAGATTAACAAACATAAAATTGTTTACACTAAATAACCACGACATTAATTTAGCAGCATACAATAAGTTGAAAATAGTTCACAAAACTGGGTCAACCTGAAGTGAAGTCGATTTGGTATGGGCACTAAGGTATCAGATGATAACTAGGAGATATGAGAGTCAATGACTGTTTGTTATTTGATTTAACTAGGGGAATACTCCTGTGACAATCTCACAGACCCCTTTAGTATTCAAGAATTTCATACATGTGGAAAAATGATGCACAGTCCACAGCTGGAAATTCAAAAAATAAAAAATTTACAAGTGGTGCGTTAGCAATTTTGTTTAGTGTACTTGTTTTCTCTATGTCATAGCCTCCAGTAAATGAATCTTCTTGAGCTGTACAAAAACATATTACATGAAGGTTGTCTCTCTCCCATTCACTCCTCTATGGCACATGATCCCACCTCTGATGTTTCGGAGGTCCGTGTTTGCTCTGCTTTTATTTTGTATTATTTTATGGAATTTGAAATTGAATACTGTTCGTTATCTTCATATCCTTTTACTTATCTATTTGAATAACATTAACAGATACCAAATATGAAAATGTAACATGTTGCCATGTACATTAAGTACACTTGTATCGAGTTTAGAATTTCTATTTAGTCTTCTAGACACCTAAAAGTAAGAATTGATTCGTCTTAGATACAATGTATGATACGATCTAATCAAAAATATATGCGTGAATTGAATAAGGTTTATTAATGCTTCTCTGTTGAAAAATACAGATTTTTAAAGTAGTTAAGTACATGTAGTGAAATATCTAGACTGGGACGGATTAGAGACTGAAGAGTTTATGTGCACATAGAAATATCTGTAATTTTTTGTGATGAAGAACAATTATCTTACAAGATGGTTTTAATACTTTTCTTCTGATATGGACGAATAGAATATGGTTAAAATAACATGTTAATTAGTATTATATTTAAAAGAAGAGGCCAAGGGGCCACATCACTCTCAACTGTTCTTGAAAAGAAGATTTTTAAATATTTTTCCTATATATTCCGATTAAAAAAAATGGATCATTTTCAACTATGACGTCATATATTTGTAGTTCAAAGAAGTGAATTCACAGTGTACAGGGAAGATGACAGAGTACACGTACTTCATTGGGAGGTCTTAACGTATCTGCGTATTAAAACTGCTAACATGTAAGTTTCCTTTGACACAGTAAAATCATTCAGTGCTAAAATTTGTAAAAATAAAAAAAATTCAATAACATATCAGATTTAACAATATTACATCCAACATGATTTTTCTTGCTATTGCCTTCTTAAAGAGAATTGCTTACTGCTTCAGTGATGCAAGTTTACGTGTTTATATTCTACAATAATGTAAAGAAATACTTTGAAAATTAAACTTACTAGGGTGTAATACATTATTTTTCATGTATTCAGTTTCCATTTCACCATACTTTTCGATCAACTCAGTCTTAACCTCCATATCATTCTCTGAATACATTTTGATTTGAAGAATAAAGGCACTGAGGCCAAAATAAAAAATACTTTTGTTTCCCCTAACGCGACAGACCCAATTAAATCGCACCGACTAAAAAGATTTTTATTTAAATAAGATGATTCAATTATTTTTTTTATTATTGTTCCCGAAGTTTAATAAAAATTCAATTTTATCAAAATCAGTGTTAATCAGAACGGTCGACATTGTTCTAGTGTGATTTTCAAGCATTTGTTTGAAAAAAAAATGGCGACCAGATGTGATTACAGATAATTAGTTCTTCTTAATACAACGGCGACCTCTCAATCTTATGCCTTTATCTAATTAGAATTCTTCATTCTTGAAACAATTCGATAACAAAATTTACCATGACGAATTCAGAGTGTTTCGGAGGTGTCTTGGCGTCTCCATGTGAGTGAATAATTTTCGAAGGGGACGTCAAACAACAAACAAACGAACCTGTCTGTTGAATTTAAGGTACGTAATACATGGTAAGGCCCGCCTCATGAGGTAGATGAGGGGCCCACGTAGTGAACACATCATTCAATTTCACTCAGCATTTTATTTAATTTGAGTCTTGATCTAATAACCAGTTCATCTATGTTCCTATGTTTGCTATATGCTATTATGGAGACATAGTTCTAATTATGTCTTAATTTCAACCCTGATAAATATAATTTATATGTGTTTTCTTCATGCCTTTATTTATGGGTAAAAATTCGTAACTATGACATGGTATATAATATTTTTATCATTTGTAGGTTCGGTTTGGTTCAATTCAATATTGTTTACATACTCTTTCCAAATAGTTTTGAAATCATGATTCAGCTTCCTGAAACGTCCAGTGTATTTTTCTTTTATTAGGCCCTTGAAGATTGGTTGCTACTTTGCTTTTAATTCCTTCGAGATTTGTTGGGTCGACATTTGAACATTAATCCATTGCTCCAAATTTAAACGTACTAAGCACTTTTTTGCCATTAAACAATGGGGGGATTTTTTTTAACTAACATCTTCTGCGACACTGGACACAAGTTTTTATGGTCCCTTTTGAAGGATTGTTTTCATTGGGAGTTAAAACCGAGACTTAAAATTACCTACTTATTTCTTAACTCTAAAGCAAGGTGCTCTAAAACCAGTTGCAAATCTCATGGTCCTTAGAAAAAAGAACAATGATTGTGTAAAAGCACTGTAGACTGATGGAAGGTTTGAAAAAATATATTCGGATGCCCGGTCTTTGCGTATTTGAGAAATTTGTCTTTTTTTTATTTGGTTTATATAAAATCAATGTTCTCTGGCGTGAGATATTTCACAACATAAACGAAAAAATAGTTGTGATTTGATTAATCATAAATTTTGCTTTAAAACGGCATATGTATGACACTTAGCACTTTGTTCACAAATCGCTTTCTTTTGTACGTTTCTTATTTATAAAGGTCATTTTCCATGAAATTTAATAATGTTTTTTCAAATCTGCTGTCAGATAAAAAAAATGTTTACCTATCTACCGACCCAACCTGAGAATTTAAGGTCGGCTTAGGGGAAAAAAAAAGATATTTTCGATTCCCGCCTGATGAGAATTTTCTTAAATTACAATACTTAATAAAAACCAATGAAACAGAAATTTATTCAATGAAGGGTTATCCAAGAGTAAGATTTATTGTTGTTTTGACGTCATATGTAATAAACTCCATTTAATATTTGCACTTGTTCATCTTCCCCATGTCAAGTGTTCGTTAATACAGTTGATAATAAGAATTAGTATGAAAATCAGAATATTACCCTTTTCCGATTTTTTTTTCAACCTCTTTAAGATGAATACCACTACAAGCACAGCAATGATAACCCCTATTATAACTCCTCCTGTGATTCCTACCACGGCTCCTGTAGGCAGTGTTCTGTCAGGTAGAATCCTCTCTATAGTAGACCTGATATAATACAGTAATTTAAAACAATAATTTTTATTGTAGACAACTGTTACTTCTAGTACGTAAGAAATCTTTTCTTTTTTTTTAATACCATGTTCAAATTTGTTTTAACAGAATCAATTGACATTGATTATTTTCCTTTTCTTTTTAATAAATTCTATTAATAATAAAAGTTCTTTAGTTTTTCAATGTATCAATTTCTGTTTTAGAGTATCTTCTTATATCAGAGTGTGAAAATTATTATACAATTATGGACTTCAGAGTAGGTCGATATGTGGTTATAAGGACTCATGGCAATTGATATTGACCGAAGACACAGAAAGTGATAGCGACCGAGCCTGCGAGGTCGCTATCATTTTCCGTGTCTGACGTCAATATCAATTGCCATGAGTCCTTATAACCACATATTGACCGTTCACTGAAGTCCATAATAGTTATATTATATAATCACTCAAAATGAATGCACCGACACAGTCCTAACACAACGGACTTGGCTCTCATTACGTCACAATGGTTAAATTCACGTTTCTTTTATTATGACGTCACGTTCTACGTAACTTCAGTGCAACCGAACGGCGTGTCGTGCGATATCATTTTCCGCGGACGCGCTTTCGCGTCGCTATCGCAAAAGAAGGAATGTCACGTGACGTCCTTTTAGCCAATGAAAACTACGAAAATAATCCTCTTATATAATATATCATATTATTACATGTATATTTTTAGAACATCAGTATAGTCTAAAATGGTTCTAAGCACCCAAGCCCTTATAATTATAAAATATATAAATGCAAAAAAGACATGACAGACAGAATTCTCTTTACTCACGTTATGTTTGGACAAAAAGGATCCGCATTAAAACATCTTTCTTTGGGATTTATATCATGACAAGCAGGGACTGTGGTAAATTAGGATCTTGTAATTAATTATTGAAAAATAATGCTGTATGGTGAAGCATCAGATTGTTCTCTTTTTTATTCATCTAATGTCAATAATTGAATTTTTATGCAATAATCTTTGTTTGTATTACATTACAAAAATCTAAGCATGATAAACAAAAACCTGTTAATAGAATTTTAAAGTAATAAATCATGTAATAAATCATATTGCCGTTATTTGTATTCATATTCAATGTGGACAAAAATGTGACCTAATGTTGAAATTGTACCTTTTTTATTTAATTGGAATCATTGGAAAATTGTCTATTTATATCTGAAGGAAATACTTACATTTATACAAGTCTGAAAGAAAGAAGTGATTTGACGGACATCCATATGTAAATTTTTCACAGCTGGTTTGGTCCAAATTTCCATTTTCAAAAACTTTCAAACAGTTACCTGTTTTTTAAAAAAATATAAATAAAAATATAAAATACTATCACTATAAAAATGTTTGACTGCTTACAAATTGGATAAATACCTTTGGTATATAATCCAGTGGTTGTTATATTATAACAGAACTCCACTAAACTTGACCTGTTGTTGTTGGGTACACAGACGTACTGACTCCGCCCATTCTCATCCACACCACATCCCAGTCTGGTAGCCGAGGTGGTGTACTCTGTCTTGTTACCGGGACAGGAGTCCACAATGTAACCGAAGGATCCAAAATTCATCTTTGACATTCCACTTAAACATATTTAAATATAATTTGAAGATTTTGTTGCTTGATATAACATTAAGAAGAACATATCCAAAATTAATTGTATCCCAAAATTATTGAAAGTGGTGTATTTTTATAAACAATACTCTATAATTGATTTATTTTTTCCTTATCAAAAAACAAGTAAACAAACAAACAAATAACACTTAAATAGCTGGTCTAGTCATACATCTACTAAAAGCTTATTTCTGTATAATGGAAGCACTATACTTGACCAATACTTTTACAATTATTTTTATTTTGACTATACCGCCAAAATATTACTAAAATACTGCCGGTGTAACGTTGAATTTTGACCCGAGTTGAAAATTGGCCCGGGGGTTATTTTTCAACGTTGAATACTGAGACCTAAAATGTTGAATTTAGTCCCCAGTCCGTTGAAAACTGAGCCGGGTCGTGGAATTTTGATCATGAAACCGGTTCTAAATTCAACAGCATAAAACACATATTTATGACTAGGTTTACACAACTGTGATTTAATCCATGGGCATCGGGAAGGGGGGTAAGGATGCTTAGCCCCCCCCCCCTACTTTTTTGCAAAAATAGACATAATTAATATAGGCATTGAACAAAGGGAAATTGCTTTGGGCCCCGCTCCCCTTATAACAAGCAGTGCCTACTCAAAGAAAGAAACGTCAGTGGTAGTGCTTGATAAGAAAAAAGAAGAAATGTGATCCTAACACCACCCCCTCCCCCCC
>PRKT01000485.1:87327-124469 GCA_003671525.1 Saccostrea glomerata
CCCCCCCCCCTGCACTTTCAATTTGCTTTCGACATCAATGTAATCAATACATACTTATTTAAGTAATTCAGTTATATTCTTAGGATAAAATATTAACAAAAATATCTCAGTTTTTAAAGTTAAGGATTTCAATCCCTAATGGGACCAAATTCTCTACCCTTAAATGACCGTCAAGTACACAATACTCTGATATTATTTTAAAGCATTTTATAGTACAAAAGGATTGCCCATGAGAAATTTTCAAAAAGTTCATTAATTAAGGAGTAGTTAATTAACAAAGATTGCATTGAAGTCTATGGGGAAAAGCGTTTTTTCAAAATAAAACTTCAAATAATTTGAATATCAATAAATCCTGTGGTGGAAAGATGCATTGAAATATTAAAAATAGAATGATAATTGAAAACAATTTTTTTAAAAGCTAAATTTTTTTTAATCGATTTTTTTTTATAAATTGAAAAAGGGGAGATAACTCTTACCAAAATTCAAGGTCATGAATTAGGACGCATTCCACTAAACATACTTATAGTAATAAATAAGAAGTATGTCTAAATAAACTGAGTGTTGAATGCCTACATATCTTTTATGTTTTCAATTTCATTGAATTTCTTCCTATTAGGGATTGAAGACCTTAAATGCAGTTTGAAATCGCAAAATTTCGTGAAATACATGTATTTATTTAAAAAATAAATCAAAAGTACATGTTAATCATTAGTATATATATGTAAATCCTATTAGTATACGTAATTACACAATATACAATTTAGTTCAGAAATTTGTATATCTACGAGGGCTGTTCAATAAATAATGTCCTGAACTATGTGACATACATTACAGATATCATATGACATTTAACTTGACTTTTTCATGAATTTATAACAGTTTATGTGACCACTTTTCATCACATAGTTTCATCGTGAGAAGCTGGTAAACAAAGGCTTTTCGAGACACTGCATTATAAATGAATGGTAAAGAATTTGTAAACTAGAGTGAAAATAAAAGCTTCATTAAAGCTGCCGTAAAACTTGTTAAAAATCCCAAAGAAATATTTACTGAAATATGTGACATTTACAGCAACCAATGCCTGTTTTATAGACAATAAAGCAGGTGAATTTCAATGATAAAAAATTATATAATGGGCATCAAAAAAGGGTACCCTCATTGCCAACAAAAATTATAACAACTTATGTACTGTTCACCAAATTTCAACAAATAATATCTGATGATGTATGATTGACTTTAGGACACATAGCAAATTTGATAGACATCACATTGGGGGTAGTTTACACTGTATTTAAGAAACGTTTGACGGTAAAAAAGCTTAGTACTCAAAACTCACCCTATATTTTGAAAAATGAGTGAAAATAACAGTGTTTACGAAAGTCTTAAAAATTATTTTAAAATATCAGTAATTGTAGTTATCCACATTTGTTTTATTTTCAAACAGATATTGAAACATGAATCTTTGCTTAAAACCCTAAAAACAAAATTTACCATAAGATGTACTTGATTAAAAACGGAGAATGTCTGACAAGTGCACAGGTATGCAAGGGCAAAAAGACAGATTTATACGTAATTTTCTTAAACATTAGTGGTATTGTTGTTCAAAATCGTATTTAGAGAGACAATTTAATTTCTGGAGGAGTCTATAAAGCACTTTTTTGGGCAAAAAATCAAAAGGTTTATTAGAGGAAGGACCCATAATCAGGAATCCACTACATTGAATTTCTTCAAGACAGCGTCTAAACCTGCATGCCCTGAAGAGTTAAGGGATTTTCGGGATAAACAGAAATTAATATTTTTTCACAATAACAATATTCGCCAGATCTTTAACCTTTTGACTTGTTTCTATTTCCAAACTTGGAAAAAACACCTTTCAGAAGGAAGAAACAAGTTCGGGAAATCATTGGATCTGCCATTTTCCAGTATACTAGGGGTCATACCCAAAAATGAGTTCTACAAACAATCAGAAATTGAATGAAAAATGTTACGGACATGAACTTTACTCAAAAGAGATTAATTAGTAAAATCATGAAGAATAAATCATTGAAAATCGTCTTTTGCGTCAATTCTTTCTGAGCACAGAGGACATTATTTATTGAACATCCCTCGTATATTTGTTTTTTGCTAACAACACTTCATTTATTTTAGTCTTAAAATTCTTTATATTAATATTTTGGAAATAGTGAGAGTTTAACGCATTTTGCACGCACGTTTTAATGCTTATTTAAGCATTGAATTCATATTTGTGGCTGTCTTCAGTCCTATAACACACCTGGTCGTGCCGACAAATTGAACACCGCGCGTTAGCATTGCGAGGGAAAAAGTGACAAATTAATTTTAAACTCACATTTGTAGTATTTAAACGTTAATTTAACAGGATTACACTTTTGAATTAAATTGAGTCAAAACATTATACATTTTGGTGTTCCCTGATTATAGAAAATGCATATAGTTTCTACTGTGTATTCTAATGCGCGGTGACAAGGTTTTCCGTGTGTTATAGAAAAAATGGGTGGACTTCACTGGCCAGAAAAAATGCCGTTAATTTAAGTTTCATAAAATCTTTATTTTTTACCATCATATAACATGTATAGACCCCCGATATCTCAACTGTGTATTCATGGTACGGATGTGAATTTAAAACGATCTTTTCGAAGTAAACTAAATAAATATCGAAGGCATGGTGCCTGGAGATTTCTTGAATATCAATAGATAATCAGGGTCACGCGTTTTTCATCGTCTGAATACATAGTCAGCGCATGTTTGTCGGCTGTTCTTAAGAAAACTATAGGTGTATATTGAACAAAATAATGTTATATTTAAAGGAGAAGTGCAGACAAACGTGCGCTCACACTTAATTTTACAAAAAACATGTTCAAATCCAACTTCTCGCTTCCATTATTATGACTGTGATTGACCTGTTAAATATTACAATTCATCACGTGATGTCCACCTGCGAGTGTACTCGTGAAAACAGTTACATTGTATTCTTCAACCTGACCTCGATCTAAATCATGTCTTTGAGCGTGTTTTGTTGCCGTTTTCAGCATTTAGCAAATTAGATATTGTTTAAATTTTGCGTGTCATCACATTTTTAGAATAATTTCATATTGACATCGCTGTAATATGCTAAACACGTATTCGAATTTTTTGAGAGAGAGAAGGATAGAGAGAGAGAGATGTCAACAATGACGCCGATCGATAGCCCCGCCTCCTATAAATATTGATTGTGTGACATAAAAACCACTCCGGGTACATGTCGAATCCTGGAAGACGACACTCGTGTATCGTTGCTTCAATGTTGATACATGACAACAGGGCATTGTTTTTGCAATAATGTTCCACCTAATATAACCAAGTATATGTAGCTGTTTCCATTTGGGATTCACTTCATTTTCAGCTAGGTAGAGGAGTCGCAAAAAGATCCAAAATAGGGCGTTAAGTCCACCCATTCTTTGAATGTCGTGGATTTCTAATGAATTTCATATGGAAAAATACACGGAATGTAAATATTTAGTTATGCGCAACATTTATAACTTATAATGTCCAGCTTGAAAAATGGTTTTTTTTTTCAAATTAAAATGTTTAGTGATCTTTTTGGCATACTTAATCAAACAATTCAAGAACGAACCCCACAATACATATTCATTTTGTTAAATAGAGGATGGAAAGAGGGGGGTTGATCCCCCTTTTTGGGATGTTTCAATTTGGTAATAAAATCTTGTTTCATGGTAGATTAGAGATGATGGTTTCATCATTTTCAATGTTTCTGAGACTGAGATTCATGATTTCTTTGAACTTGGCAATCAGTGGCATCTGCACTTAAAATTCACCTTTGAAATCTCTGTTGATTCAGTAAACTTTTGAGTGTATAAACAAAAGTGTATAAAGAAAATTCAAGAATCAAACAAACTTGATATCAAATCTTAGATAAAACCAACAAACAATTTCCAATATCTACACAGAGAAAAATCTCACAACCCAGCGGTATTCAAAGGTTTCGTTAAAGGTAAATGCATAAGACATGAGGAAAATACCAATGACACTGCTCTCAGATTTATTCTATAAGACTTTAAGAAACACTTGTCAAAAAGAGGCTTCTCTGATACAGAAATAGATCCTATTATCACAGGAATAATTGGAACAGACAGAAATGAGATCCTAAATAAAATAACGGCAAATTGAGACCCACAATAAATTGGTTATGGTTACAAAATTTAGTCCGAGAATCACGGACTGAAAAACGCATCTCAAAATACTGGATCGAAACGAATACAGACACAAAATACAAAGAAATATTTACCTCGGAACCAATTAAAGCTTATAGCAAAGACAAAAGCAAAGGCGATTATCATATAATTTTTAGATCATGTTTACCACAAGAATACACTGTTAAGGTGGACCCCTGATGAGGCAGACAATAGGCCAAGTACCCATTACAAAACCTGCGGAACACTCTTTACTATATATATATATATATATATATATATATATATATATATATATATATATATATATATATATATATATATATATATATATATATATATATATATATATATATATATATATATGAATACTTATATTTCTAGCAGAAAGGAATGCCTGGTTTAGAAGTTTGGTTTAGAGTATAGAGTCCTAATAAATTTTGTGGACAATTTTCATGGCTTTATTTTCACATCAGATTTCCAGGATTTTTGTTATATGCCCAATTCATATTTTTTGTAGTTATTCATGGCTGCTATGGATTTTAGAAGGTATTGTTAAACAATTAAATTGCCATGCTTGAAGATAACTGAAATCGTGCACTGATCGAAGTGTACATAATTATATACACGGGATGATATGTTTATTTCTATTACTCTGCAGAAGGGAAATAATTGAAACCGAAAAATAAGTATAGAAATACTGATAATTTCCGTAAAAACAACCTCCAAGTTTAATTAATGTTCAAACTCTGAGGTGGGGTCAGTATTCATCAGGGTCAATTTTCAACTTGTTGTGGTCATCAGAGATAAGAGAAAAAAATTATCAAGCTGTTGAAAAATGACCCCGGGTATCACTTCAACGACTTTTGGTCTCAATCTTCGACGGAGAAAAACACCCCTGGTTCAATTTTCAACGTTGAAAAATGACCCCGGTTCAATTTTCAACTCGGGTCAATATTCAACGTTTCACCGGTTCAGCGTGAAAAAAACTTAATTAATCAATTGTACCATTAGTATATTTGGACCACTATTTTTGTGGCTTCATGACTTTCACAAAATTAATTGTACACCCCCCCCCCTCCCAAAAAAAAAAAGTCGGATTATTTTTACTAATATTCTTATAACACTTTGAAGTGATAAAATAACATGTCATAAAAGGAACTACACTGATTTGATGCTCGACAAACGACAACAAATAGGACAAAGACAGTCTCTTCCATCAATAAATATTGAGTATAAACAAGATAAGTTTATTGATGCAATAAAATTAAAAGACAAAAAACATACACGCACATTTTATATATTAGTTTTTAACGTGTTTTTTAATGAATAACCAAAAAATCATTTCTTCGTAAGCAAAGTGGGAAGATACATCTTTTATATGATTATTATCTTTTCCAAAAAATGTTCAAAACGAAAGTACACTACAATTTAGAAAATTATTGTTTTATCTTTTCCTACTTACGTTTTTCGATTTTCTTTATCATTGTTAGCTTCCACTTTCTTTCATCCTTCCCCTGTTTTATGGAAACCTTTGCAAATTTTATAATTTTATCTCAAAGAAAAGACAATATACTCTAATGAATTGAGACATTAATGACCTTCATTGGTAAGACCGTGACAGGGGGTTGTTTTTAAATACCCATCAAAACAAGCCGTAAATACAAAAGTACGTAAGGGTCACACGAGAGAAGCTAGTTCAAAATACGACGAGACTCGGGAATCAATCTATTAGGAGGTAGATTCCAAATTCTCATGTTTATTTGCTGTGATTTCGACGATCTAGAAATCCGTATTATTTAATATTTAAAAGGTCATTCGACGTAATAAAATCGTTCATATATGTAAGATTTAAAACTAATTTAGTTTAATAAATGATAATTTAGTTTAAGTAATGCTCTACTAAAAATAAGCATATTTGCTTTGCTTATTTAGCAGTATAATAGATACACATGTGACATGACTTCGTTAACCTTTTCTTTGTATGATGGCATGCAGGAATATGTTCAGAAAACTTTGCAGAAATCTTTAAGATGAGATAAAGATAAGATAATATTTATTTAAAGTCGGGTATATCAACAATGAACATTAGCTCTGAAAAGCTATTTTCCGACGACTTTAAATCTAACAAATACGCATGTAAAGACAAAAACACTAATGGAAAAAACAATTACCGGTGCTAATCCATATCAAACTTTAAAAAACAGGCACACATATTGTACTTTAAATAATCTTTAATATAACAGACATTACCCATGACTATTGATATCAGTCAATACCCATGTTTGATAAATGTATACAGATATCGTTTTTTTTCTATTTTGGTTAATTTACATTCGAATGTATTGGAGTAATAAAAATATCATTTTACACATTTTTATCTTATGTAAAACTCTTGGAAGAGTTCATTTTGAAATCATTTATTCTTCGAATAATTTTACAAGAATATCTTAATTAGTAATGTGGGCAAGTCAGGGAAGTCTACTTGAAGAGCGAACGCTTCGTGATCAGGAGGCCTAGGTTCGATTTACATCCACCGCGCCACGTCAAACTTAAGACGTAAACATACGTAGTGACTGTTCCTTTGCCAGCTGATCGGTATTAGAAGTGGAATGCACGTGTTTCTCGTAAATAACCTAAAAAACGTAGGCCCTGTGTCACGGTTGGTATTAGCACGATAATGAACCCCCACTGCTCAATGATTCTGAGTGTAGAGTAAAGGTTTAAATTGAAAAGGGCATAGACACAGTTTCAACTGAATTTATACACCAATTTCAATGTTTACAATTTCTACTTTAGGGATCATCTAATGATAAGCAGGGTTTGAATATCATTTGTTGATTAACAAACTAACGAGATACAGAACTGAAAGTTCTTCATAATGTAAACAAGGCTCTTATCTTGTTTTTGTTTACATATTAAAAATATTATATTTTTAACAAAATAAAATTCAGCAAATCAGTAGAAATTGCCGAATCGTATTTAAAATTAACTTCTTTATTGAAATTATCCGCTTTGAACTAACATATATAAGTATATAAACCTATACAAAAAAAAAAGAAAAAAAAAACACTACACGGACTTTGAACTCGACCTCTGTTTTTTTTTTTATCTTGAGAACTAACTTTAAATATTTGATGATCATTAGAAAGACCTTAGTTTGATATTTGTACAAATGGAAGAATAAATTTTGAAATTTTAGCTGAAACTGTGCCCATATCCCTTTACAGTGACGTCCCTATATAAGTGAACATTTCTTGAATGGACTTTAAATAAAAATCTTATACCCCATTCGAACAACGACACTTTGATTCTGTGTGCAAATTTACATATGAGTAAATATACACATATTATAATAGAAAAAAATTAATTTGCTATGCGTTCATTAATTAAAATACAAATAAGGCAAATTATTGAAATCGTTGTTTAAAATTAAAAATTGAGTTGGCCTCAGCTCAATCGGATACTCGGACATTCGATCGATTAATCGGTTAATCGGATATTCAATCACATCGTAATTTTTAAGCGCTAAGTGCAGCACAAAGCGCTTTCTGTCAGCGTAAATTTTCTTCCGTTTGCGATCCAGCGCCACTAATCAAGTTAGTTGATTATCTAAAAATATGTAACTGGAAATCCCGACTCTTTTTCTGGTACTTTAGTGTAATGCTGCGTTACTCGCATTTCTTATAATAGGAGGCAATTAGTAAGGTAAAGGGATATTCCACTGTTAGTAGATAGGAGCAGTTCCTATCATGTTCTACTCTATACATTTTATATAGTTCTTTTAAATCGCGTCGGCACACATGTAGCTATATATAATAATTTCGCAAATACGACTCGTACTTAATTAAAAAAAGCATATATTAATTATCATGCACATGTACATGTAAAATAGTGATTGAATAAGTACATAATTTAAACCCATATGGAATTTTTAATTTCAATTTGGAAGTGAGTTATTCATTAGAAAAAATTGCATTAAATTAATATACAATGTACTACTTACTTAATATGGTGCGTTATATATAACCTATATCTATATACTATTATTTTTCCTTCTAGATTCTTATTTCAGGCAATGTTACTAAAATAAGCCTTTCTTTTAAGGCCCTGTCACACCAACTGCGTTCACAAGAAGTCATTAAGGCGTTGTTAAATTTTTTAAATTGCCGTGGAATCGCAGGGAAATTGCACAAATTTCTGTAGATTTTTCACAATATGAAGATGTCACCGCGTCCTTACGGCGACGGACGCGATTCTACGGCGATCTAACGGCGTTCTACTGCGTTTCCACGGAGATCTCTCGGCGATTGACTGCGCTTCCGCGGAGTTTTCACGGCGCGTTAGGAGTTTTCACCTCGTGTTCACGGCGTTCTCACTGCGCTGGCTGCGTTCACAATACGTTCACAATGCGCTCTATACTCATTGATATATATTAAGAAGGAATGTAACAACTTTTGGTTTAAAGATTCAAGTTACACGATGAAAAGACTTCTAATCATGCCAAGAAATATTAATAATCAAAAATTTTCTATATTTAAATAATTTAGTACTAAATTATTAATAGTTTTATGAATAAACTCCTTTTTTTCAATTTCATCGGTTCAGTTGTGTTGTTAGATTTTCTTTATTTTATTTTTAATGTAAAAAAAAAATAAACACACCGAAAAGTTTTCTACAAATTTTAATTGAAACAACAGAACAAGTTCTTGTGTAATTTTCTCATCCATTTTTTTCACATAAATGCTCCTAGTGCAACAACTACGTTTAAATTATAGCTGATCAAATATGATCCCATTGCTCTTGTTTTGTGAGCTGACAACGCTCTAACAACGCCGTGAAAGCGCATTATGATCGCCAACGGACGCTGTAGAAACGCCGTAGGAGCGCAATGACCGCAGTGACAACTCCGTGCTGTCGCCGTGTAATCGCAGCCGAAAAAATCACAAGACGATAAATCTCATTAGAAGCGCCGTTAAAACGCGATAGAAACGTAATGACATCTCCAAGGACTCCGCGACATCTCCGTGAGGTCTCCGCAGTCTACTATCACTGCGTTCGTGCCGCGATCATGTGCGTCTTCACGGCGTTTATACGGAGCTCCCACTACGTTGTTGGAGATCTCACCGCGCTGCTACGGCGATCATACTACGTTTCTACTGCGTTCTTATCAGACCGCGATCACACGGCGCGTTCTTTGTGCATGCTCAAAGTGATCGCCGTCCCCTGGCGTTCTTGGAGACCCTACGCGACGGCGTTCAGTGGAGATCTCGCCGCGTTGTCACGGCGCTGTAGGAGACTCTACTGCGATCACCTCGGCGTTTTGCATTTTTTGAGGACGCCGTGCAGTCGCCGTGAGGACGCAGCCCCGGTGTGACAGGGGTTTTAACACCTCGTACCATGCTGAGAGCTATCAGTGAAGTTATTTTTTCGCATCTCAGTATCAATTAGTAACAGACGTGAACGCATTCATGGACCGCCTTTTGTAATGTCATTACTTGTTTTTTATTCTATACTTGCATCATATGGTTAATAGTATGTAAATAATTCGGAAAGAAAAGGCAGTTTGTGACTGTAAATACATGAGGGGCATGTGTTGGTCGTGTTTTCAGGGATAACATTCAAATTGTAAAATTTATTTCGCGGAACATTGTCCTTTAAAATTGTGTGTGTAGTGTGCAGGATAAATCGAAAAATGCTAAACCTCAATCAACGTTCGTAGAAATGGACAGGAATAGGGTTGTTTAACTGTTTCAACAGCAAACAGTGTTATACTTGTAGTAGAAAACTAAGAAGAAATAGTTAATGTTAAGATGTGCCTCAGATGTGTTGCCGATTATAAATGAAGACTGAATAAAAACAGAATAAAACAATGTTGTATACCTTCATGAAGATTTATCAATACTTGAAATAAAAACTTTATTTTCTTTCTTGGACTCTTAAACTATTCATCATTGAACAGTTGAAATAACGGGAAAGTTTTGAGCAATTATTTTTTTTTATATTCCTTTTCAACTTGCACAACAGTGATGTATAGATATGATTTCCCTTTTAACATGATTTGCGTGGTAGTTAAGAGTATAGTTACATAATCAAATAAAGAATGGTGTAAAGCATCAAGCGTCCGTAAAAATGTTAAAGCGTTTTAAAATATACTTCAAATAGTCAAAAAATACTTTAAGGGGTTTATTGACATATTTTTAATCCAAAAGAGAAAAATGCATGTATATATAAATTTCTTATTGTAAACAAATAAAATTCATCCAACCTAAACCCCTTATGGATAAGTAAATATATAATTAAAAGCTCTTTTGTTAAGAACGAAAATATAGTCGATGAGCTCTACCATAGTCTGTCCAACCAAGTTACTGTAAGTTCTTTTCGCAAAATATCATATAAAAATACCTTGGCTTTCAACCCAGGTCCGATCGTTAGATCATTTTTTTCCAACCTTTCTCCGTTTATCCGAACCCTCGAGGTCAACCAGTGTATACACACGGCGGCAAATTCAAAGTCTACGGAGATTAAACATGGTAAACTCGCGGTTTATAAAGTGTAAACTGCCCCAAGTTATGTTTTATCGTATAATATAAGTTGAAATAAGTTTCATTCCTTAAGCAATTCCTACACAGAATAAAGTATATTTATCGCTTAAAGTTGTTGTTAATATTACAGACATCAACAAAGCACTATTCATATTCTTTGAATGGATTAAGTTTCTACTTTTTATTAAGTAATTGAATTTATACAATTCCCAGAACAGATTGGTCAAGCATATGACTTGGCGGGTGTTACTGGTCGGCAGGGGATTCTCACTCCTCCATGGCACCTGATCCCACCTCTGATGTTTCGGAGGTCCGTGTTTGCTCTATTCTGATTTTGTATATTGTTTAATGGACTTTGAGATTATCTCCATATCCTTCTTCTTGCAGAGAGAAGATTTGGAAAGATACAGGATAGGAATTTTCCAATATTTGAAAAATAAATGCTGTTATACATGCATGTTATCCAAAAAAAACAAAGTATTAATTTAAGAGTAAATTCATTTTGCTTATGAAAATTCATCCAACCTTAACCGATAATAGATAAGTAAATATATAAAGCTCTTTTTTTGTTTAGAACGAAAATATAGTCGATGAGCACTACCATAGTTTGTCCCACAAGTTACTGTAAGCACTTTTCGCATAATATCTCAAAATATATAAATAACTTGGTTTCAACCCAGTTCCAATCGATAGATCATTTATTTTCCCAACCTTCCTCCGTTTATCCGAACCCTCGAGGTCAACCAGTGTATACACACGGCGGCAAATTCAAATTCTACGGAGATTTAACATGGTTGACTCGTTCATTAGCGTCTAGATTACGGGGTCATGAACCAGTTTCCGAAGGGAGTAGTCGTTCTTTGCAAAGTTAATTTTCAAAAAATCGTTAAAAATTCAAGGAATTCATTGAAATCGCTTTTATTGATAATGTATGTAAAATATTTACTTTGAATTAAAATAAATTTTAACAGCATATAACAAATCTAATTATAAACTACGAGAAAATAGTCCGAATCTGACGAAGTACAACTTGTGGAGAATGGCTGTTGACATGATGAAGCAAGCTCGCCAGGCCCAGTGTTTAAAACGTAAGTTGTTTATATATTCTTTGGTATTTTTTGCAGTTGTTTTTGTTTTACTGGCTTATTTACACACAAGAAAGAAGTGTCTACAAATGCTACAAATATATGTATTTCAAAACGCGTGATATTGCTGAAATTATAACAATAGCTCTCTTGTTAGTGCTCATGGTTAACCGTTCGTGTTCAGTAACGGTCTGTATGTAAGCCCATGTGTGAAAAATGTAAAGGGGTGTTTCTATGATTATAAAGGAACACGAATATGGTTAAACAATTAGGTGAAATAATACGAAAAAGAAAATAACAGCTAGTTAGCATAGTAACTAAAGTTAAAAAAAATATTCCTTCTTTCATTTTCAATTTATATCATTTCATGTACATACAACATGCATTTGGCAAATAAATAACAAGCTAGAGATTTAAAATGCATTTTTATTTTTTTCATTTATGTGTAGTATCAACTATCAACACCCTGGGGACATCAAAACAGTTTTGAATAGATGACATATTTTGGAATTATTTTCAAAACTTTTTATAATATTAAAATGTTCATGTATTTTTTCATCAAGTCTTTGGATTAAGTTCTATAACGGTCATTTATGTACATGCATGCATATTGATGGATTTATTAGCAGAACCATGCAGGCATTAAGTAGATGAATATGCACGTACTGTTTAAGAAAATAATGAATTGTCTTGACCTTGCAGTTTAAATGAGAAAGAATATTTATATGTAGTATTCATGAAAGGAAAACAGAAAAAATAAATAAAAGAACATTTCTGTATAATTTGATCAGCATTAGAAGTTAAGATAGGCTGAATCTTCTCATCTGAGTACAGACTTTAAGATATTGATAAAATTGATATAGATCATGTACATGTAACATCAGAGTGAATCTTCCATTACCCGGTAATACTAGCTGTCATGCACATATTCAGCTAAAGTTCAAATTCTCAGTCTGGTCACCTCGAAAAAAAATTATGTTGATTGCCTTGTCCCAACCAACTGGCTAAAATGACTCAAAACATTTTTTTTTTAATCTCCAGGAAGCAATTAACTTATTTTGTATTCTGGAGAACAAATTATTGTTTTAATTTTATAATTACTGTTTTAATAATTTTTCTAAGAATAATTTTCTCATCTACCTATATACCAACCTGATTCTGAGTTGGAAAAGGGAAAGACTATTTTTAAGCTGCACATGGCCTCAACAACATCGTCTTTTTTTCTGTAAGTCGTATACTGCTCAAATGTTAACTTATTTGGAAAATTTCTGTTTCATTAATTCCTAGATTTTCATTTAAAGTACTTGTTTTTAAAAAAACGTAGGCCATAATTAAAATATTGTTTGTTTGATGTACTCTGATACACAATTTTCAAGGTGGGTAGGTAGGTATCTTTTTTTGGCTTAATAGTATTGATCAAATTGATATCAAAGTGTCATTAAAAAATTCCAGACTCAGAAATTTATTATAATATTTTCAATACACTCTGGATATCTATACAGATGAAATATTTATCGTGAATTTTTTTTTAAATCTAAAAGCATCCAATAGAAATCACATACAACAATTTTAAAGGAAATAGTATTTATTTCTAATAAATGAAACAATTTCCCACACAAACTAATATCTTAAATATTATGAAAATACATTGGGATGGAATCCCACAAATTTAAGTGGATCGTGCAATGTGACAATTGTAAATTGATAAATACTTATTTATGAGTTCAGTTGAGGGTTGCATTCTGTATATGCTAGTAGCATAAAAATAGATGACCACACTTATATTTTATAGCTACATCTTTAAAGAAGCTAAATAAAAGCAGCTGACATATGTGTTCCTTGGAACATTATAGTTTATAATGAAATTGATGTCCTGTACTCTTTTATGACACGTTCTCTTCTTTCAGCAGTGTTAAGCTTGATTTAGCCACTGCAGTATAAGGAGAGAAGCAGACCTGAAACCTCTGGCTAAAGTAAAAATGATTTGCATAACAAAGGCAGAAAATTTTTCTATAATATTCAAGATCTTCAAAATATCCCGTCTCTTTTAAAAACATGTATTGAGAATGATGTTTAGAAGCTCAGCACCTGTCAGATGTGTTACAATTTTCCCTCTAATCTTTCAAGTGTATATTTTTCCCTCAGCATTCGTAATCTACTTCCAAAGAACCACAGGGCCAGAAAAGTTTAAAGTTATGCAGAAGCATTCTTGGGTAGTGTAGATTCTAAATTATTTAAATTATGACCCTTGTTGTAGGGTGGGACAACAATAGGGAACCCAAGTTTTACATCGAAATATACACTGTCAAGAAAAATCTATAAAAAAAATCTTTTTGGACATTACCAGCACTAGGCAAGCAAAGCTAAAACTTATGCAAAATCGTTGTGGGGTAGTGTAGATTTTACATTGTTCAAATTATGACCACAGGGATTAGGTTGGGTCATAAAAGGTATAACAAGGGGGAAATCTGGTAAAGAACTGCATAGTCAAAGCTATTCAGGTAATTGTAAGTGATGTGGCTCGTATAGTAAAATTTGAGAAAATATTAACTTCAAATCTGTGTCTAAGCACCTTTAATAATGCACTATCTCACCATTTGAAAGAATAAACAAACATTGATAAAAAATGTAATTATAAGTGAAGCATAGAATATTTGATTATACTTTTGTTACTTACAAAATTATGTTTTTATAGATTGAATAATTCACAAGAGTCCAAAGTTTTGATGACAATGCAGAGTCGAGATATTGAAACAAAGATATGTCTGCACTGTTCATTCAAATTTTCAGAATAACGTGTGAGATAGAAATCTATCTTATGTTGGACTAAACAATCAGGACATTTTTCTGGATTACAGGTACATGTAGTAAGTGTTTATATGAATGAGAAAGATTTTGCTCTTCCTATGTATACTTCAGATTTGAACCTGAAAATGAGAAGAAAAAGTGTATGTATTTTTAATAAGTAAACAATTCATATTATTATGATGAGCACGATCTGAATTTTATTGTATCTTTATATTTCACTTTGCACAAAATTAAAAGAATTTTTATGCACTGAAATCTTTATGATGAATTAAACCGTTTTATCCCATGTTTACCCCTTATCACGTGGATATGACTCATTGGATAAATTTTTCATATCCCACACTTAAGTGCAGTTATGACTTCACGATGGTTTTTGCGTTAGCGTAATGAAGTAAAATATAGCGGAGTCCCTTATAAAATCAGTGTAAAACATCAGTTGTGAAGTAATAAACATGGGATAAAAAGAATCTCCCATGATTGGATATGATTTTTATCCAACTTGTTGTGTGTTTTTATCCCCTCGCCAAGGCTCGGGAATAAAAATCACACAACTCGGATAAAAATCATATCCAACTACAAATCATGGGAGATCCTATATTTATCATTATTTTTTTCAGGCACAAAGTATTGATAAAACCAAAGATTACCTGGTAGTCTGCAAATGGAGTGATTATTGAATGAGCCAGACAACACCATTTTCCTCAGAAATTTTAGAATAGACACAATCTCCGACTTCAGTCATACATGTAGATGACTCATGTCGACATTTTCTCAATTCTGTTTCATGTCTTTTCTACAGCATGTACTCCAGCACCAGTAAACGCTTGACTTTTACACAAATATCCAATCAATTACTTTGGCCATGAATTTGGAATTGTCGATGCTAAGTCTTTCATACATATGACTGTATTCCTTGTGGCAAGATCTTTAATTGGATACCAACAAATTTGACCTTCCATATCGAATCAACTGATATATACTTTACGAGTATATAAATTCCGTGAGCAGGTGATTAAGAAAGTAAGGAAAATTGACGATAAATAGCTTAAAGTTATCAAGTTATCAAGTTATCAAGATTTCATTGAGCTTGGTTGCAAAATTACATGAACCAGTAACATCTTTTTCAAGTAAATTCCAAATTTAATAGGGGAGGTAGTGTAGTTTCTGGAAGAGTCAAGAAGGCAAATTTTTTGCCAAAAAATTCAAGGTTAATGAGAAGAAGGAACCAGAATCAGGAATCCACTACATTAAATTTCTTCATGACAGCGTCCAAATCCGCACGCCATAAAGAGTAAAGAAGTTTTTTGGATAAACGAAAAGTGATTTTTTTTTTCACACTAAAAATGTTTGCCAGATCTTTCGCATTTTGACTTGTTTCATTTTCCAAATTTGCAAAAAAAAAAAAAAAACCTTTCAAAACAAGGAAACTAGTCCAGGATATTAAAAATTCTGCCATTTTCCACTATACTAAGGGTCATACCCAAAAATGGGTCCCAAAGGCAATCAGAAGTTTGATAAAAAAATACCTATCGACATGGGTTTTAATTGAAAGAGAATATTTAGTTTAATTATGAAGACTAAATCATTGAAAAGTGTCTTCTGCTTTTTTTTCAGAGCAAAGAGGGCATTATTTATTGAATAGCCCTCGTAAATATGTAAGTTTTATTGATATTTAATATCATTAAATGCATGCAATTTCATTACATCTGACGTTAGATTGATTGATTGATTGTATATTGTTTAACGTCATTCTCGATAAATTTTCACTCATATAGAGACGTCACCGTATGCCGTTGAAGGGCTTCAAATTTAGACCTTTACTCGGCACTCAGAGCCGTTGAGCAGTGAGAGATCTTTATCTTGCCAACGCCTGCCGCTGACACGGGGCCTCGCTTTTTAAGGTCTCATTCGAAGGACCCGCAACTTTCACTTCAAAGTGCCGAGCGCATGGCGAAGGAACAGTTGCTACCCATTTTAACGACTAGGTCAGTCGAAGCCGAGATACGAACTCATAACCTCCCGATCACGGAGCGAGCGCTCTACCGACTGAGCTAGCGTAAACGGTCTATGACATTAGATACAAAATGGCTAATCATTCGTATAGTCAATCATTGAATTTGAAAAAAAAATGCATACAGATACTCATGTTAAATACAATTCATAACAAACAAAAAATTCTAATCAAAGAAAAACTTTAAAGGAATTCAAACTCCTATGAACGTCAAACCTGAATGCACACACACACACAATTAAAGCATTGATCAATATCTGCAAAGGTGACTATATAAAACGTAGTGTAAAGTTCATCAAATAAAACTAGAAATATTATGCAAAACAAACTGTTCACGTTTATTCTATGCTAACGGTGAATATAAAATGCTTCTTTGGTGGGAGTTGTGGCACACTGGTACAGAAATTGTTCACCAAAATACATTCCTTTTACTAGAAATCTCTTTCACAGTTCTTACTGCTAAACCCCAGGAGCTATAATTGTTAACTGTAGGCTTAGCTTTAGCGCAAAAAAAACCAAGCAAACAAACAAAAATACCTAAAAGAGTCACGAAGCAGTCATAATATGATTACTGCATGACCCTACAGACTAACAGTGTTTATCATTGTACCTGCATGTTGAGCCACTAATTCACATGTAACCCTAATCTAGAGACCTATGCCACATGAATACTTACATTCCATCAAAATATTACATTTATTTTTTATTGTTGAACCTTCACCGCTTTAATTTCTGTCAAACTAGAAATGCATGCATGCTCGCGATATATATACACCGTCACTTCCATGAGATTGTAAATAAATTAATAAAGGAACAATATCTTACTTGTACAGGTAAAACGAGGTTTACTTATCAGTTAATTTATATAAACACCTTACATAAAAATAAAGTTTATCTTTTAAAATGAACAATCTTAAGCAACGTTGAATATATTTCATCTTTTTCTGTAAATGTAAGAAGAACATAACAAAGCAGCTAGAAAATCAAAGTAAGAGAAATTCTGAATTAGAAAAAAAGATTGATTGATTGTATACTGTTTAACGTCACTCTCCAGAATATTTCACTGAAAAGGAGACTCACCATTGCCGGTGAAGGGCTGCAATTTAAAGCCTATGTTTGGCAATTACGGCCTTTGAGCAGGGAGTAATCCTTATCGTTCCACACCTGCCGTGAGACAGGGCCTCGGTTTATACGGTCTCATCCGAAGGACCGCCCCCTTCTACGACAAACATGGGGGTACTGAGGACATATTCTAACCCGGATCCCCACGGAGGAAGAATAAAAAGAAGCTAAACACAGTCAATAAAAAATATGAATGCAAACCCAAATGTGAAGGTCACACATAGGAAGTCAATATTTACTCAATGAGGTGGATTGTGAAATTTGTTCTTAATATGTGTAAGAAAATAATGAAATTATACCTGTTTTTTATACCAAAAGAAAGTACAATTGTGTGCTAGTTAAACTTGGTAAAGGTTGTTGAGAAAGGTAAATTAAAAAAAAATACAATATATTGTACAATTAAAGGCTATTTTCGTTCTAAAACAATCAATTAAGAATAGAAATGTAGCGATTTTTTTTAAAGATTAATGTTCAAAATACCAGTAAAACATTAAGCCAATTATTTTAAGTTTGTATATACGTCTGGTATGTAAATTGAACATATGGAATCCCATTGCACCAATAATGTGTTGTTATCTGCAAGAATATAACTTATTATCAATAAGCATCTTACAGGTAATATAATTGAACATTTAATTAAAATCTACAAGGGACGTTCAATAAATAATGTCATTAGCTCGATGACATACAACATAGTAGTCATATAACATAAAACTTTACTTTCTCTCATTATTGAATCTTTACTGAAATGATTAAAGTTTGTGTGACCACTTTTCATTGCATTATTTCATCGTGGGAAGCTGGAAAACAAGGGCTTTTTGAGACCCTGTATTGAAAATGAATTGTCAAGAATCAGTAAATTGGAGTAAAATTTGATGCTTCATTAAAACAGCTATAAAACTTGTTAATATCCCAAAAATATTTGAACTGAAATATGTTAAATTTACAGCAACCAATGCCTTTTTTATAGACAGAGGGACAAGTAGATTTCAATAAACAAAAATTATATAATAGACATTAAAAATGGGTACCGTCCTTGGCAACAATGACTTTCAACAACCGATGTTAATTTGCGAAATTTCAACAAATTATCACTGATTATGCTTTATTGACTTTAAGACACATAGCGAAATTGATAAAAATCATTTTGGGGATAGTTCATACTATTTTTAAAGTAACATTTTATAGTAAAAAAGTTTAATACTCAAAAGTCACCCTATATTTTGATAAATGAGTAAAAACGACAGCATGTAGGAATATCAAAACAATTATTTTAAAAAATCAAAAATAGTACTTATCCGCGTTTGTATAAAATTCTAACAGATAATGAAACTTGAATCCATTTTGCTTTAAGCCCTCAAATCAAATTTACAATAAGATGCACTTGACAAAACTGCAAAGGCCAAAAAAGAGCAAAGAATTGCAAGAGCATAAAACAGGTTTATATGCTATTTTCTTAAATATTAGTGGTCTTGTTGTTCAAATTCTTATTAGGGAAGGAAGTTCAATTTCTGGAGGAGTCTAGAAAAACAATATTTTGGCAAAAAATGAAAGGTTTATGAGAGGAAGGAAACAGAATAAGGAATTCACTACATTAGATGTCTTCATGACGGCGTCAAAACCCATAGGCCATGAAAAGTAAAGGCATTTTGGGGATAAATAGAAAGTTAATGTATTGTCACACCAACAAAATATGCCAGACCTTTCAACCGTGACTTGTTTCATTTCCTAAATAAAAAAAAACATCTACCAGAAAGAACAAAACAGGTACAACAAATCATAGGATCTGCCATTTTCCAGTATACGAAGGGTCATACTTAAAAATGTGTTTGAAAAACAATTAGAAATTGAATGAAAATTTTACGGATACGCGTTTTAATTGAAAGAGAATATTTTAGTTAAATCATTAAGACTAAGTCATAGAAAAGCGTTTTTTTTTTGTTTTGTTCCGGGTCCAAATGACATTATTTATTAAACACACCTCGTAAGTCTGCTTCATGACCATTGGGCGATATTTTAATGATATTAGGTGATCACAAAATTTGAATATTCATTGTTGATTAACGCTACATTGAAAGTCATTTTTGTTTAAAACCATTTTATAAACTATGGTATAAAAGTAAGTGAGGACATTTTGAAATAGAAAGATTAATATGCATGTGGATTAATAAAAATATTAAAATGCTTTTGTTTATTAGTTTATATTGGAATTAATATTGCAGTGTAAGGTGAGGATAACGAACAGTGATTGATCTCAAAAATCTATTTACAATACAATGTTGTCAAAAGGGCAGAAAAACACGGATTAAGGATCTCTTTCGACCGGTGAAATTCACCATTAGCTCATGAAAAGTTTCAACACTCAAACAATCCGATTCCACAGGAGGCATGTCAACGTTATTGACTTTTTTTGCAAAAGATGCAAAGACATTTCTCACATCAAGAAACAAAGAATGCATGTTATTGTTTAAATCTATGTAGGATGTGGGATTCAGTAGGTAAAGTAAATTTTGTTGATACAGCATGATAAAAATAAATAATATAAAATAGAAAAGAATAAAATTTATTACCAATCAGAGCCCATTGGGCATAAACATATAACATATATAATTACATATCATTGGCGTCGGAAACAGAGAAACGTATCTGTGGAAAGTGGGGGGGCTAACCCTACGTTTATATATTCCATGTCTATACTAGGTGTATATTTGGAAAAAAAAGTGGGGGGGATAAGCCCCCCTAACCCCACCGGTTCCGACGCCTATGCATATAAACATTATAAAGTAATAGACAGATTACAACATATGGTGAGGAGCAATTCTTCTATTTAGTATATATTATATAGTGATATATATGTTGGTGGCATTTTTAAGTTTCATATATAGATATGCATGATGGGTTGCATGGTAAAGTTGTTTTAAATTAGACTGTACATATATAATGTAAAATTGATTGCTTTGGGTTATTTTCTGTGTATAAAAAACAAAATGGTCTTTAGGTAAAACTCTTTATGTTTTAGATACTTTAATGTGAATTTCTTCGTGTTGTTACATTCTTTAAGTTTAAGCTTTTCATATTGAGATGAATTGTATTATGAGTCTTCAACTAAAAGTACAAATAAGAGAAAAAATCTCTATTCTAATCAGGTGAAGCTGGTGTTAAAAATCAATTAAATACAATAATAAGAGGAAAAGAATTTACTTCCCTATGTTAAAAATAGAAAACGTAAAAAGAAGTTGCAATTATACTGTAGATTGCCCTCATGCATGTAGCACATCTTAAAATGAGCAGAATTCAACTCCGAAATTTTTCAAGGACGATAATCATTCACATAATATGTACATTGTCCCTATCTGACTAAACTGCAATAATTTGTGAAAGGGGGAGGGGGGTTAGGGGGCGAACAGACTTTTAACGAACATTTTCTTCAGGAAATAAATACATGTATGTATAGAAAAAATTTGATAAAACCCACTTCCCCCTTCACCGTTGCTATTCGCCTGTAAACGCCAAGCTTTGTGGGGAAACCCCTGCTTTTAATCACAGGTAACACTTCATTGCTCTCTCTCTGTAAAGGGTTTTGTTTATTTAAAGTTTCATTCAAACGATGTGCAAAAAAAGCAAATATATTTCGTCAAAATCTTTTAAATATCCTATTTGATAGTAATCATGAGACTTTTAAAAGGTAGAAATTTGAAGTGACAAACTCTAGCTTTCAATACATGTAGGATAATAAAGACATAAAATTTCATTTTGGATATTTAAATGGAAATGCGATGTGAAGACTATAAAAGGGAAGCCATTTTAGAAAACCACATTTGACAAAATATTCTAAAGCTCCAGAATATGAAATGATTTATACGTAAGTAAGGAGGGATACAACCTGTTTACAGACATACTAAGAGACAAATGTGAGTATACTAAAATTATATTTTATTACAAATGTACCATGTTAACAAAAAATTCTAAATGTGGATATTTTCATAAAAATTGTGCACGTAAACTGGTAACTTTTGTTTCTTCTTGATAGCTTGCTTATAAAATTTAATAACTGTGTTATATATGATTGAAACACGAATTATCGCTGTTACATGCCATTTAAATGTTATGACCGTAATAAACTTAAAAGTTGATACTTTAACATGCTATTTTTCACCTAAAATGATTCAACATAAATACTTTTTGTACCTTTTCAATTTGAGGTATCCTGACTATATCTGCCATTGGCCTACTCTAAATACATTGTTTTTCATTTGGGAGAATTGTGGGGTTTTTTTGTTTAGTTAATTTCATTTTTATTTTCAAAAATTACAGTTGTCGACGTGGTCAAATAGAGAACCAATATGATGCAATAACTAAATTTATAATGATCCTAAATATTTGAGGTCAAGGTTAGTGAGCATATATTGATTTTTGACGTAATCGTTTTCCCATGCATAACATCAGATCTAGACGTCCTGCAATACGCCTTATACTGCTTCAGTGACATCGAACTGTACGATTAGCATGATGTTGAAAACATCTTAAGTACCAATTTCAATGTTGCGTCGATTTTTTTTTGTTTATTTGATGAATTCATATTTCTTCGGAAAGCGGTTGCCGGGAAAATTATTGTCGGGATGAGGAGCAGGATATTGTAAAACACAGAAATGGAAATTTTGAGGCGGAAGTGTAAATTGGCCTGGTTTCGGTATAAGGTTATAGCTAATTAGGTATTAGGTATTTCGCAATAGGATCCCTTTAAAGTTAAACAGTTGGGAACCTGAAAAAGGAGACATTCACGATAGGGAAGAAATATTCATTAGACAAGCATTTTTAGATTCAATATCATTAATTAGACGTCGGTATGTAACATTCTTGAACGAAAATTGTGACCATACGAGGCGTGAAAATCTTAGAATCGTCTTTCAAGGGTCATTGTCAATTGAACGTCATACACGTATTACGGATAACTTTCTTTTATGTAAACACAAATAAAATTTATATATATACTTGTGAAAATATATTTATGAATCATGCTATTGAAATTTTTTTTTAATTGATGATTTATTTATTTTTTTTTACTTTCAGAAATGCATTTTCTCTTTTCCACTGGTATGTAAGCCCTATACATATACAATACGATTATGTAAGCAGAAGATTTGTTGTATTTTTTTATTTGCTTTATGCTAGATTTTCATTTACAGACTACCATATTTATGTAAATTTAAATACGCATTCAAGGAGAAAAGTCTAGCAAATGTCTGACATCTCAATACAAGACACATGTTAAAAATAAACATTAACAATTTATTCAGAAACACGAAAAAAGCTTGGTACACAAACGTATTCGTATCAAATTTTGTTAAATTTCCTTTTTAAAATGTTATTCGCTAACATCTTAATATTTATTATCCTTATGATCTGATTTAAATGGGAAAAATGTTTTCACAAAATGGAAAATAAATAAAAATTGAGCAATACAAATATGGAGTGTTAACCCAGTGAATATCAAGAAGATTGACCAAAAATAAATGTATGCTTTGTTATTCAGTAAGACACATGCAAAAATATTTTCGGGAGTTCGGATGATTGCTGTTTAAACAAAGACGTTTTAAACAAACAAAAAACACTAAAAAAAATTACACGATATGAGTCATGGTTAAAAAAATCATTTATTTTGATTAACAGGAATAAGCCCCAGTCCTTTTCTTTATACAATGTAGTTTTCGTGTTATTAGAATAAAATGAATCACGAATTGGTGAAGCTGTTAACATACCAGTACATGTATCAGTGGGTCAATGGAGATGCTACATTATATATTGTTTTCATGAATGGCTCTCCAGGAATCGGCGATAATACCCTGAAATATTAAAAGAATTCATGGAAAATAATGTAACGTACCATACTTATTGTATTAATTTAATAGATTTTCAATATTGTCGTATTTGCAGATACATGACAAAGATGGATTTCTCCGACTTTGGTTACATTGTGAGCTCCTGTCCCCTTAACAAGTCAGAGTACACAACCTCGGCTACCAGACTGGGGTGTGGTGTGGACGAAAATGGTCGGAGTCAGTACGTCTGTGTTCCTAACCACCAGAGGTCAAGTCTGGTGGAGTTCTGTTATCAGTCAACAGTTGGGTTTTATGAAAAAGGTATTTATCTTTCATATAATGATTTTCATAACTCTGCTTAACATTTATTCAAATGTTTATTTTGTCTGCATAGGAAATTGTATACAGGTCTATGAAAGCGGGAATTTGGATCAAACTAGCTGTATGAATTTTACGTATGGATGTCCTTCACAACACTTCTTTCTCTCCGACATCTATAAATGTAAGTGTTTTTTCTTAAAGGAACATAATGACTATAAAGGAAAGGAGAATGTACACCTGCAAGGCCGTATGCGGCACAAGTAAAAAACAATATTGTCAGTTACATGAAATTTCCAAAAATATGTTTCATTATTTAACATTTTTCGAATAATGATTTCAATTACAAATATTTTGATCAATTGATTTTGTTTTAAGAAATCATTTAGTAAAACATTTTCACATCCGTTAATGTTATGCTCACATGTGATAAACATTTTAATACATTTTTGTACGGAAACCCAATTGTACAAACCAAAAATAAATAAAGATACAAAAAAACGAAATTATTAAATAAAGAAAAACAAAATTATTGAAAAAAAGAAAAACGAAATAATTAAATTAAAAACTGAAACTCAAATGCGGAATTTATAGATGTGCATGGTAAGGGCCTGAACCCATAAATTATTAGCGCCAGTGTCTGATACACCTGATTTTGTTTCGACAAAAACAAGTGAAACGTTTGCCTTTACACTCTCATTCTCATATCGAAAAAATAACGATCACAATACATTAATAGGGGAGATTTAACGTTTGGTTATCTAAAAGTACTATGGTTAGATCAGATCTTTGTTTTTATCTATCATTAACTTAATTAAATTTAACTTTGACCAGTCTTATAATTTGGACATGCAGCAATTCGATGACATGTTCACATTAATATTACTTTCTTAAACCGTCAGCTCAGAAGGACTAATAATCATCAAACATTGAATCTGGACATGAAACATCACAGAGATTATCCTAATAAATTGCACAAATACTTAAGACACAGTTGTATGCATGTTTGTTAAGATACCATTGTATACAACGTTTACTTCTGAATTTTTAACATATAGGAACCTCCCATGGCTTTACATCGTTATTGAATTATCGTACAGTAGAAAACGGTGTAAAATAAATAAGTTAACCGATCGGACCTTGTGGTTTTATTTTACATTATAAAAATTTTTTAAAGAAATAAAAAAATAAACAAGTCAAAATGGTCACAATAAGTAGAATTTAATGGTTGCTTTTACATTAGAAATAAAGCAAAAAAAAATCTTGTCATTTTATCAAAACATAATGATAAGTGATGCACTGACTATTAGTTCTTGTTCACACATATTCTAAAACACAAAGTTTCAAATACATGATAATAAATCAGTGATATTTGAAAACAAACAATACACACACATAGCAAATCCCACCAAGTAATAAGTTTATTTCAATTTTTTATATCAGTAAGATTTATGGGTACACAGATAAGGCGCTAGGTTTAGTTGGGGGGAATTCAGTTATACTATACGCAAGGTCTTAACCTCCTAGCAGTCACGTGTTCTATTGGGGTGTCTCCTCGCCATTATCGTGAACATCTATAAATGTTGTATTTTAGTTTCAGTTTTCATTGAAAATTTTCGTTTTTCTTTATTTAGTGTAATTTCGTTTTTCTTTATCTGATAATTTCGTTTTCCTTATTCAATAATTTCGTTTTCTCTATTTAATAATTTCGTTGTTCTTTATTTTTTATTCATTAGTAAGCTTTGTACGCGTTTTTTTCGGGTCAAAGAAGCTGAAGCAAATTGTAAAAATGTAAAAAAAAAAAATAAAAAAAAAAAATAAAAAAAAAAATCCATGTTGAAATAAACTTGACCTTGCAATGCCGTTAAAAGCAAATAAAGGCGTAAGTTGAAATCTACATTATTTTTAAAAAAAATTTTGAACATATACTGTACACTTGTTGATTTTTCTGTCAATTAAAAAACAAATAAAACTATCTATGAAATAAATAACTTTATTTCATGAAAGTGAGGGGAAGGTGGGTATCACTGAATAAGTAAATAGTAATTCTTCACTTACAAGTCTAGTCAAGTGAATATCTTTATCTTTCGCTTATGAATAAGCAATTTGAATTTTTCAATGGTAAATTTTAATCTACATAATTTCCTTTTGCTCAAATTTATAACCCTTTAAAGATATTACATTAAGCACTATAAGAAGATTGTTCGAAAACCTACTTTTTTGGTATGGCATGTGCTATAAATACAGTACAATAATGTACCTTTAGCGAGTATATTGGACATGGAATTCTAAAAGTTACAAAATAATAACCTGTGCTCAATATATTGGATTTGACCACTGATGATATGTCCTGTTTTAAAGGACTTTTTAATGCAACACATTGTATGGTCTTCTCTTAATCTCTTTTTAAAAAAAAATTTACAAAAAAAAAAACTTTACATGGCCTCGAGACCTAGTATCTGAAACATTATCCTCCATTGTGTCCATGTTCTTCATACAGTGTACATGCATATGTATTGGATTCCAAATCTTTGTAAGAATCCAAACAAAGATACATTGCGGGTTCCAGTAAATATTCAACCAAGCCTCTTTCTTTACTCCTCTCTTAGAAATTAACAGTAGCTTAGGAGTGAATGAGAAACTTCAAAAGTACTGTCTCGCAATATATTCAAGAAGTGGTGTGAATCGGATGTGGATGTGGATACTCAAAAATTCCAAAGAACTTTTAGACAATTTGAAATCACAAAATGTAAGCAAAATCCAAAGCTATTAAAAATTACGATTTCTCAACTTTATACACAACCAGTCTCTACGATAAAGTAAAGTCCAAGCTTTTTAATATCGTTAACAGCTGCTTTTTTTCAACAATCATTGAGCTCGTTAATGTAATGGGCATTGGTCATCTGCAAAATAATTTTTTAACCCTTCTCTGATTGCACACACGTTTTTTGAAGTTGACATTAAAATGATGCTTCAATTTCTGATTGAAAATATCAATGTGTTTTTTTTTTTGGAAACCACGTCTTCTAACAATCTGTTGGAATTTCAATGGTACAAATTATTAGCAAACATTTTTTGTATTCATATGAAGCAGAATCTGTGCAAAATCTTATGCCTGAAAAGAAGGAAACACTTGCTGTTGCCCTCAACTCCACATTGTGATATATCAACGATGTAATGACAATTAAAAACAATGGTTATTTCTATTCCTTTGTCAAAACGATATATCCTGTCGAGCTTGAGAATAAAGATACAACAGAGTCTGATACACTGTCTTTCATACTTGGACATTGTCTTCAAAAGACATTAATGATAATCTAAAAACCAAGCTCCATGATAGACGTGATGACTTAAACTTTTGTATCGTCAACTTCCCTTACTAATGCAGCAATATACCCTCACCACCTTAAGTTGTTTCGATAAGCAAGAGGATGCTTTACGTATGAAAAATTTCTAAATCGACGTAAATTATTTTCAAACAAGTTGATGAAATAAAATATCGGCAGTCTTTTTAAAGGTCATTATTTTGTTAAGTTTTATGGTCGATACAATTACCTTGTCAGTAAATACAATTTATCATTAGGTCCAATGCTGAGTAATATCCTAATTGTTAGTCCATTATTTATACACTGAATTGACGGCGGATTTTCTGTTACAAACAAGATTACGAATGGAATGTTTAAATCAATTAGCTAAATAATAAAATGTATGTATCACTAGTTGGTAAGTTTATAACTACGCAGGCATGTTAAGGTTACAACCAAATATTCTACTTGCCTATATGATATGACGTCATAGTAAGCTATATGACGTGAAGTTTAGAGATATTTTTTTTTTAAATCGATATTCTAAGATTGATTTCAGGTCGTAAAAATGAATCAAAATATACAGAGGCAAAATATAAATGGAATTTTGGAATTTTGGGAAGAAACCTTTTGCAATATATGTTAATTAATATTCTTTCTGAATATTTGTTTCACGTCAGATTTTATTTAATTTGAAGCTTCCATTTAAAACAGTAAGAGGTAGACAATCATAATAAACATGTTCGATTTTCTCTTTTATTAAACAGTTATACCATACCCTTAATTTTACATATGAAAATATTGATCAGTAAATAAATGAAATGGGCAAATCTAAGTTTATTACCTTAAAAATTCAAAATTACTATGATGAAACACATTTTTAACGAATAACCGACTAAAAAAATTTTAGTCGATCGTCGGTATGATCGAACGATAGTCGAGTACTTGAATATTTGTTTACATCCCTATTTATAACATGTTATTGTACTATGTATGTATTTGATAAATACAATGTTGTACTTATGATGTTTATTGGATGTACGTCCCACAGAATAAAGAACTGAAATGAACAGTCTTCCCTTGACAATTAAATATTGTCATTCAATATGATAACATGACATACTTTACTTTATACATGACATACTTTACTTTATACATGACATACTTTACTTTATACATGACATACTTTACTCTAAACATGACATACTTTACTTTATACATGACATACTTTACTCTATACATGACATACTTTACTCTATACATGACATACTTTACTTTATACATGACATACTTTACTTTATACATGACATACTTTACTCTATACATGACATACTTTACTTTATACATGTCATACTTTACTTTATACATGACATACTTTACTTTATACATGACTTACTTTACTATATACATGACATACTTTACTCTATACATGACATACTTTACTCTATACATGACATACTTTACTTTATACATGACATACTTTACTTTATACATGACATACTTTATTCTATACATGACATACTTCACTCTATACATGACATACTTTACTCTATACATGACATACTTTACTTTATACATGACATACTTTACCTTATACATGACATACTTTACTTTATACATGACATAAGTGAGTTAGCTCTTAAAGCACAGTTATGCTGCTTTACAATCTACTTTACATCTACTTTTTTTTAATGATTTGAGTAGTTAATTGTGTTTATACTACGACTGCAATGCACCTCGCATATATCAAGGGAAAGTGGACTGTGCTAAACAAACACGGCCGTTTGACAATGGAGAGTCAATCAGCCCATGACCGATATCGTGGGAATTATATTAATTATCCTATTTTGATCTTGAGTATGAATTATCCTGTACTCATGAAATATTGGGATATTCCAAAGCGATCTAACACTATTCGATACGAAATTTACAAAATAAATGACATAACAAAAACAACATGATAATCGGCAAGTAACCGATTCAGGTTTCTGTGACCAGAAAACATTAAATCTTTCAAAATTTATTATTTGTAATCGATTCCCCTTGCTTTGATTTTTACTTGTAGAATGTACGTAATGACCAACCGTTGTCTTAGTTATAGAGTAGGCCTTTCAACGGGTACAAGTAAATTCGGCACCTGGTGAATTCGGCACTCTAAGAAAAAGTGAATTCGGCATCTAGTCAACTCGGCACCTAGTCAACTCGGCACCAGAATCTGGTTAATTCGGCATCAGATTCTAGTAAATTCGGCATCTTTCATTTATATATCGAAATATTTATTGTTACTTGAGATTATGTCCTAATATTTTTCTTTTGACTACTTTGTTGATTAATGAATTTGCCTTTAAAGAATTATTTAACTGAAATATTCTTGATTAACAGACACTTGTTTGAAATTATAAGAATTCCGTAAATATTTCTTATATTTTTTGATTGATGATTTTTTTGTTAATGCGTTTTTGGTGACATTTCATTTTACTGATTTTTTTTAAAATTAATTAATGTCGTTTTTAACGGGTTGATGCGTATAAACGGGATGTCAGGTTTAATGGGATATTGCGTTTACATAAAATTGTTATGAAATAAAACTGGATAAGAAGAATATAAGAACACTTATATCTACAATTCAGTTCTGGCATTCTCTTTAAAATTTCGATTTTAATTGTCAAAGTCATTGTCAAGAGGGGGCGGGGAAGATGTACACATGCCCCCACGTCATATAATGAGAGATGTAGTTAAAGTTTCCAACAAAAACGGACAATGTTTCAATGTGTCACTTTCATCAATACACAAGGTGTATATTGCGAGTTGTCAGAAATTAAGGAGGGTATATAGTGAAGGAGTCCATGCACGTGTCAATATGTCACTTGTTCTGCATCACCTAAGGAAAGTTGAGAAGATCTTTCGATTTGTTTTGTAACTTTGTAAAAACAGGACTTTCCTGTAAATTACACAATTTAAATCAATCGCGTTTCATAGATATCCAAAACATTAAATAACCAATTTTTTCCTGACTCGGCATTAAATATCAGACACATCACATTAACCTTAGAAACGTGAGGATATTATAGTTCCAGTTCGGTGAAAAATATAATTTGATAAATAGCAAATTTCATGTAAATCTACACATTTTCTCGTATTTTTATTTTTTAGCTCAGATACGCTATAGGCCTATAGCTTTTAGTTTAAAGAACGATGATGCAATGGTAAATGAAAACTGCTATATCTCTCTCAGTCTCGCTATATTATCTTTACTGGAGAGTTTAAATTTTTTCGCTACCGTCTTAATTTACTTCCATTTGTTAAACTATTCAACGAGCCCCTATTCAACATTTATTTACTTCCGTAGCTACCGCTTCCACACACACAAAAAAAACTTTAAATGTATTATACATTTTTTTAATCATTTTATTTGTAACATAATAGCGTAAGATAATTCATCTGAAATCTAATAATAATGTTCTTTACTTTAATAAAATGCATCTTGTCATTTAAAACGTGCGTTTACAACCCAAATTACACGACCTCATGTAGATTCCTACCAAGCCTGCTGCTTTGAGAAGAATTTTATTGAAGTGAAATTATTATTATTATGTTAATTTCTTTTCATATTGACTTATTTGTGACTATGGAGCATAATGATCTGTCAAATATAATCAACGTTTGGTTTTTTTTCAGAGCCCGAAAAACTTGGAAAATAATTTAATTTATGTTCCTCAACATTAGTATATAATTTGTCAAGATTTAGCTGCAGATATGTAGCGTCAAATGGTTTTATATAAGTATTTGTCTTTGACCATAACGCTACAGATCCCGTAATGTAAAAAAGGTCCAATTTACGGCGCAATGTTTATGCGCACTTTTTGGGAGAATTTCTCTACTTTCCAGCATCGGTCAATTAACTACCTTTTACTCCCTAGTTCTAGGCATATCATTTAACTAATCTGTATTTTTTATCCATCTCCCAAACCCTTTATAGTCGTCTCTGAAAGTGATCAATTTGCTTGATTAAAATTATTTTTAGATTGCTGAAAATTCACTTCAATCAAGTTTATTACCTGTAAAGACAACTATAAATGGTTGGGAGGTGGTTAAAATATACTGTACATATTGGCTATAGAATGTGTCTAGAATCAGAAATTGAAAGGTAGTTTATTGACCAATACTAGAAAGTGGAGAAATTCTCCCCAAAAGTGCTCAAAATATATTGCGCCGTAAATTGCACCTTTCTGCAATTTACGGGATCTGTAGCGTTTTGGTCATAGACAAATACTGTAAATCACTTTTTATTCGCGATAACTTTATTTTCGCGCAATTACGCGAGGCGCAATGCTCGCGAAAATTTAATTCTCGCGTATAATAGAATTCCTTAAGATTATTTAAAGCAATGACCACAATTCGGGAAAATTTTGTCTCGCTTATAAAGAGTAAAAGACTATCTCGCGAAAATAAGGTGTCGCGTAAATTAAGTGATCTACAGTATATAAAACCAATATATCGTACAGATCTGCAGCTAGCCAAGATTTTGATATCGAAAAATTGCTATTTTATCATTCACTATCATTTTAATAGAAAACATATATGAAGATTGGTGATTTTAAAAAATATTTTCTTATTGTCATATTTTTCTAGATCCGTTTGAGTATTTTGTTTACTTTTATGGTGAATGTTTCGCTCCTGTAACATTTTATTTTTTTAATACATAATGTTTAGAGAAAGATTTTTTAAAATCTAGTGTGTAATAATCGCAAATCCTCATTTAATTCACCCCTCACATTAGAAAAATTGAAAACATTGGCAATAAAATCATATTTAATAGGTGGAAAGTAACTCGTATAAAATAGGTGCCGAATTAACTAGATCCCGAATATACCAGGTGCCGAGTTTACTAGGTCCCGAATATACCTGGTGCCGAATTCACTTTACGTGGTGCCGAGTTCACCAGATGCCGAGTAAACCGGGTGCCGAGTTGACTAGAATTCCTTTCAACTGCCGCTGGGGTTCGCTGTTATGAACGATAACTCACTTCTGAAACTTGTTTAGAGCAGGATCGGGGTATCTAACTGTTTACATGCAAGGCAGTTTTTAGCATTTCCCAAGCGTTTCTTTGCTCTCAGTAGAATCCAGTGGTTTTAAAAGAAGAAGGTATGGTTTCCATACAAATTTTGCCCTGTGATTTTCTAAAAAAAATGAAACTTGTGTAAAAGTTGAAAAATCATACAAGTCATTTTTCTCACATGTGTTTTTGAATGCTAATTATGACGTCATAAACATGAGCATTTTCCCGTACTTTCTTAAAAAGTTGCAGAAGACACCAATTTTCAATGGAATTTTCTTTCAGATAACATTGTCCACAGCCATCGCCCACAAAGGTTTTGAGATATCTGATTCATTATTGAATTTTGCACAAAATATAAAAAATAAACGTGGGCGACGGGTGTGGACATTGTTTTCTAAAGGAAAACCACCCTTGAAATGTGCCATTTTGAGGCTTTTTCTGTTTAAAATAGAGAAATGCTTCACATTAAAGACGTCATATTTGCAGAATGGTAAAGTTTCATGCTATATTCTTTCCTGATTTATCAGAGTCATTTATTTAACTAATATTTAAGCCAGTTTCAAAACTTTTTGATGTCATTATATTTTAAGGGCGAAATAAAGCTAAAACCATACCTTCATCTTTATCACCAATGTTAAAATTATTTACTGTATATTTGCTGACACCTTTTAACTACATATAATATTTTTTTGAATTAAAATAAAAAATGAAATCTACCCTCCTTCTTAGTTCTAATCTAATTAAATTTTTGTACTCGGTCGTCCCCTTCGTACTTAGTTACACATTTACTTATAAAAATAAATATATTTATATAGGAAGCGAAAAAGCGCGCACACAAAAAACATGAAATTATATTTTCTTCTTCATAATAACCGTCAAAGAGAGTTTAAAATATTGAATATAGTCTGTGTCCCCATTCATTTGACCCTGTTATTTCAGGTAGAGTGAAGGCATTCTCTTGGTCAACACTTTTTTGTACAAAACAACGTACCCTTTTGTGTACGTAACAATACCAATGCTGAAGCAGCCTATATGTCATTCCTATAAACGATATCTCATAAATCGACACTTAGTTGGTCATTTTTCACACCTGAGATACCTGTCCTTAAAACACAACATCGAAAAAATCAGTTATAAATGATTAAACATTTTAATGATTTAATTAAAAGTTTGCCTAACTTATCTTTTTGATAATTTCATGTACCTATAAATCTATCTTGAAAATGTTTTTTAACATATGTGCAACTTGAAAAATTAGTTGAAAGGTCTATATAGAGTGACCTCTTATGAAAGTTTGGAGGTGCTAATTTTAGAAGAGAAGTAAACAATAGAGAAAACTCGGCAAAAAGCAATATTAAGAAAAAAGAACGTTAAGAAAAAGGCTATACTCAGTTACTTTTACCATAAATGCCACCAGTAGGCTTTCATAAACCAGCATTAAAAAAAGACTTTGGCATTGGTAGGAAGTCGGTACTTGTTCGTTTGAGTGTCTGTCATTTTTATTTCAAAATGCTTCCAATTCATCAATTAAGTAATATTTTGAAAACAAAAACGTATCATACACCAGCAATCAACATCAATTTTGTATATCAGTTTTTGCAGCATGTCATGGTTACTCAATCAAAATATTTTGTTTGGGCCATTTTGAAGAGTACATGTAAGATAATAATACTTTCATGTGAGATTACCAAAATAGCTGACTTGTACATTTAACAATTGCATTAGAAGGTAATGCATTTTACTCAAATGAATGATATCCGTCAGAAAATGATGTGTGAAAAAACTATCTTACGTTTTTCAGGGTAATATTCATACTATATACTTTTAAAAACAACACATTGATAATCTACATGTAGTTTATTTAATTAAATTAATTAAATAGTATATTTATTTCGTTTCATTTAAAGTCACATTAACTTTTATTATTTTTATTAGAGTATATATACTTTATATATACGGATTTTCTAAGCATGTTGATCTTGTTACAGTTCCTGCTTGTCATAGAATAAATACCAAGGAAAGGTGTTTTTATGCGGATCCTGCCTGTCCAAATGTTACGTAAGTTCAGAAATAGAGGAAAAGTAAAAGAGAGAAAGAGTATATACAATGTAGTTATACTCACTTATTCAACTCGTATAAAAAAACAAACTTCTAGCATGATATCACTACACAAGAAAAATAGTCGATAAAGAAATAGAAATAACACTCATTGCTCATTTGCCCTGAGTGCCAAAGAAAGGTCTAAATTTGCAGCCTTTTTCCGTAATATGGTGAAATCCGTTAATGAGTTATATTTTTTAAACACAATGCAAAACATAGTATAACCAATCAAAAATGAAAAAAAAATCAAAACATCCTAGTGAAGTCAATAAAAAATAGGAAGATGAGAACTATGTCAGTAAACGGTTATAATGATATGCACATTTTTGATTTACATATGTTGATGAACGTTATTTTTTGTTAGGGAGTCCAACAGTATAGACAGAAATCCGCAGAACGGGACGCTTTCCGCTGGAGCAGTAGCAGGAATCGTTATAGGAATAATCGGGATCCTCATAATGGCTGTTTTTATAATAGTTTTAAACTTTTTGAGGCTGAGAAGACAAACTGTGAAAGGTATTTATTCACTGATATCATTCCACTGTAGGAAATCTGAAGACACTGTGTTTGTGACACACATTAATCATAAAGTAGCGAATCAGTTTTATTGTTTCAATCCTTTTGATATAAACTTCCTATAATTAGGAAGTGAAAGGTAGTTGTTCGACCGATGCTGGAAATGGAAATATTTTCACTAAAAGTGCACAAAAAATATTGCGCCGTAAATTGCACATTTTTGCATTACGGGATCTGTAGCGTCATGGTCAAAGACAAATATATAAAACCAATGAGCTACAGATCTGTAGCTTGACTAAAGGTGGTTATTCAGTTTATGTTTTTTGTGATACAACCCTGTAGCAATTTCAGTCTTGGGTATATAAGCATTTTCATATGGTGCACTATCAAAAACACCTTGTCTAGCAAATAATTTAATGACGTTTTAATGGAGGAAGCACAAACACAGACTGGCCATGGGCAAGATTATAGAGGGAGAGCCATCACCCCCCTCCCCCAGTTCAGCCATGTTATGCACTTTTGAATACATTTCTTAATGGTAATAATTTCTGTTTAATTTTAGGTACATTAAAGAGACCTGAAAGGTATTTTGCAAGTAAGTGGTTCGATTTTTTGAACATAAATATAATTATCGAATAAATATAGTTTGACATATTCAGATATAAATCATACCTACATATAAGGATTATACATATAACTAGATACGATCTCGTTGCGAGCAACGAGAGGTCTTCCGTCCGTTTTAGGAAAAGAAACCCACGTAAAAAATCGAGCTGAAAAGAGATTCAAAATTTTGGTCACAAGGAGGATTGAACCCATGTCGCCAACGTGAATGCGCATTTTTTTTTTTTACTTTTATATCCCCAACGCGCTAACCATTAAGCTATTGGGAGTACTGCTCTAAATATACTTGTGTATACCGGTACTTTTGCAACAGTTCACCTGTCTAAGAATTATAAAAAGCATTCATAATTTCGTGCCAAACGCCACGAGTAAATATTCGCGCCTTTTCTTTGGACTGATCCTTAAAAATCGGCAAAATAGTTCATACGTGTTACAAAAGAGATAAAAGTCATTTGCAACTGAAAAGAGACATAAGCAAAGAAAAAAATTTTGCAGCGCCTCAAGCGGGATTCGAACCCCCGACAGTGCGACAAAGTTTGGTTCGGTCATATCTTTTCTATATACGCACACATAAAGATGCTGAACACATATTTAGAATTCTCAAAAGACACACCATAAAACCTGTAAATCATAAAGAAAAATATTGAAAAACAAAAAAGTTGAGAAATGGGACTTTTTGAATTCACTTCCGTTTGCGACCGGAAGTGCCGACGTCGAAAAATAAAGGTCGTTGCCCATAACAGAGTTCGATGTTCTATCACCTCAGTGAGTTTCACTTTCATATCTTTAGCCGTTCTCAAGAAAACTCCTGGACAAAATGCCTTTTTAAAAATACAAAAATCCCCAAAAATCGCGAACGGAAGTGAATTTCGAAAAAATGAAAAACATATCTGGAGATATTATCATGATGCGTCATCCCTGTAAAAATCTTCCAAATATGTCCACGCACAGCTGAGATATCGCCCTAACTATGAAAAAAAGAATAATAATGATAACTAGATGCGTTCTTGTTGCAACAAGCGGTCTTCCGACCGACTTTCCGTTAGAGATCTATATTCCGGGTTCCCATGAAATAGATGTCAGAATGTATTTTTTCCCTTTACGTTAATTTACAGTAGTCTCTCAGCATACATCATGATTATTACAGATAAACCTTAAAATATCTTTGAATACAGCTTTTAAAAATCGGCAAAATATTTCATACATGTTATTTAAGTGAGAAAAGTCATTTACAATTGAAAAATGATAGAAACAATGAAAAAATTTGGGAACGCCCACGGCGGGATTCGAACCTCCGACAGTGGGACAAAGTTTGGTTCGGTTATATCTTTTCAATAAATGCACGCATCAAGATACTGAACACATATTTAGAATTCTCATAAAACACACTACAAACCCTGTAAATCCTAAAGAAAAATATTGAAAAACAAAAAAGTTGAAAAATGGGACTTTTTGATTTCACTTCCGTTTGCGACCGGAAGTGCCGACGACGAAAAATAAAGGTCGTATCCCATAATGGAGTTCGATGTTCTATCACCTCAGTGAGTTTCACTTTCATATCTTTAGCCGTTCTCGAGAAAACTGCTGGACAAAATGCCTTTTAAAAATTACAAAAATCCCCC
>PRKT01000485.1:128559-143628 GCA_003671525.1 Saccostrea glomerata
TCTCTCTTAAAATTATGAAAGGCGGGTCACTATTCAAAATTTAGCGCCAAACGCCACGAGTCAATCTTGCGCCTTTCCTTTGGAATTTTCTATTAAATAGGTGTGATAGCTTCAATGAAATTAAAAAAAGAACGTTCTTATAGCATAAGATTCGAGATTTAGAAAGTATATTTAAAACATTTTACAAATTCCATATTGTATATATGCATGTAACACTTAAGCGGTAAAACGGTTATGATTTTTTTTTTCATTTCCTGTTTATCCCCAAAGTGAACTATCCCGATTAGTTAATCGAAAAAGGTTGAAAAGTTTCGCCGAAGAACATGGCTCGCCCTACGAGGGTCAAGGAATCAGATATCATTTATGCTCAATAACTTGAATCAGGTCTTTGAGACAAGAATGCTCAAATAAACTCCATGAAGCGATCTTTAAGAAAAATCGTTTTCTTATTTTTGTATTATTTATTAATTTATTATGACACAAATGTGTATAGGAAAAACAATGGTTAAGATATATACTGACACTATTAATTGATATTCTTTTTTGAGAAAGTATTACGTATAAGTATGATTTAAGATTTAAGAGATGCACAAAAGATATTAGGTACCGAATTTCATTTGCACATTTAGTCTTTTCTTTTTCTACTTTGAAAGCCAGCCAAATCCAATTATAGAAGACGTTAGTTTGACACAGAACTGCAACGAAATTACGACGTGACAGTCAAAGTACTCATTTATATTTCATTTATTCTTATGTTACTTTCGTTCAAGCAAACGCTCGGCTGCCTCCGTAAACCCCTGTTGCGAAATGTCGGCGTTGATTGAGACAGCCGCCATTTTGGACCCGCTTCAGATTTTTGAATGCTAATATCTAGAGTTTAGATTTATCAACATTCAAACAAATTATATAGTAAGCATTATGAGGAGGGTTTCTATTAACATACCAAAAATAAATGAAAAATGTTGAAATAAAAAAAAGTTAGAAAATACAATTATTTTAAATTTGCATCTCGTAACGACCGGAAGTACTGACGACGCACAAAAAGGTGATTCTGCAAACCAGAAAGTCATGATCTATCATCTCCAATAAGTCTCCAGTTCATATACCTAGCCATTTTCGAAAAAAAGGGGCTAAAAAATCGCATTTTAAAATCAGAAAATTGTCCATAACTTGGCACCAGAAGAGAATTTTCCAAATTTCTCTTCGGATGTAACAACCTCATATAATGACACATATTTGGTGAAAGTTTCATGAAAAACCGCTGAATAGTTTTTGAGAAATCACCTGCACAAAATTTTGTCAAAAAAAGAATAATAATAATAATAAGAATAATAATAAGAAACAATAGAATCACTATAAGGTCTTCCGTGAAGACGGAAGACCTTAACTAGATATGAAACTCGTTGCGAGCAACGAGAGGTCTTCAGTCTGATTCCAGAAAGAAAAAAGTAAAATGGAGCTGAAAATGTTAAAAAAAAAATTGCACACAAGGGGGTTGAACGCAAGTCGCCAGCATGAAATTCCAACGCTCAAAATATTACGTTATTGTGACCTCTACTCTAAATCTACTTGTATATATGTGTTTCACGAAACAGTGCTTCTCTCTTAAAATTTTCAAAGGCGGGCCACTATTCAAATTTTAGTGCCAAAGGCCACGAGTTAATCTTCGCACCTTTTCTTTGGAATGTTATATTAAATAGGTGTGATAGCTTCAATGGAATTAAAAAAAAAAACGTTCTTATAGCCTACGTTTCGAAGTTTAGAACGTATATTTACATGTAACACATTTTATAAATTTCATATTGTATATATGCATGTAACACTTAAGCAATGAAACGGTCATAATTTTTTTTTTTCAATTTCCTGTTTATCCCCAAAGTGAACTATCCCGATTAGTTAATCGAAAAAGGTCGAAACGTTTCGCCCTACATTTACAAGGGTCAAGGAATCAGATATCATTTACATGTATACTCAATAACTTGAATCAGGTCTTTGAGACAAGAATGCTAAAATAAAGTCCATGAAAGGATTTTTAAAAAAATCGTTTTCCTATTTTTGTCTTATTATTAGTTTAATATGACACAATTGTGAATAGAAAAAAACAGTGGTTCAGATTTATATTTGATATTGATATTGACATAATTGATATTCTTTTTTGAAAAAGTATTTTCATAGGTATGATTTAAGATCTGTTTTTCTGTGGTGCACAAAAGATATTAAGTATCAAATTTCATTTGCACATCTAGTCTTTTCTTTTTCCTGTTTGAGAACCAGCCAAAACCAATTACAGAAGACGTTAGTTTGACACAGAACTGCAACGTAACTACGACGTGACAATCCAAGTATTCCTTTACATTTCATTTATCCTTATGTTATTTTCGTTCAAGCAAACGCTCGGCTGCCTCCGTAAACCCCTATTGCGAAATGTCGGCGTTGACATAGACAGCCGCCATTTTGGACCCGCCTCAGATTTTTGAATGCTAATATCTAGAGTTTAGAGTTATCAGCATTCAAACAAATTAATTAGTAAGCATTATTAGAAGGGTTTCTAATTACATACCAAAATAAATGAAAAATACTGAAAAACAAAAATGTTAGAAAATACGATTTCTTTCAATTTGCATCTCGTAACGCCCGGAAGTACTGACGACGCACGAAAAGGCAATGCTGCAAACCAGAAAGTCATGATCTATCATCTCCAATAAGTCTCAAGTTCATATCCTCAACCATTTTCGATAAAAGTGCGCGACAAAATCCCATTTTAAAATCAGGAAATTGTCCATAACTTGGCACCAAAAACGAATTTTCCAAATTTCTCTACGGATGTAACAACTTCATATAATGACACATATTTTGTGAAAGTTTCATGAAAAACCGCTACATAGTTTTCGAGAAATCGCCTGCACAAAATTTTGTCAAAAAAAAGAATAATAAGAATAATAAGAAACAGTAGAATCACTATAAGGTCTTCCGTGAAGACGGAAGACCTTAATAAGAAACAGTAGAATCACTATAAGGTCTTCCGTGAAGACGGAAGACCTTAATTACAAATTGTCGCATAGGTTCATGTCAAAATATGGCGGACACAAAATAATTCCTGAATTTTCCTCTTTAACTCGAGCATTCCTGCATTGGACAGGTCTGATGCTTGATATGAGATGATAAACCCTGTGTAAACTTTCGTAGTTTAGCGGAATCATGAACATTTTCGGCGTGATGAATGAATTGTTTACAGTAGCGATGAGGCCACCGCGCAGCTGCGAGCGGATCCAAGGATTTATGAATGAATTAAAAAAGATGGAAATAGAGTTTGATTTCTTTTATTTTATTTAATGACATTATTCATATGCAAGTAAAAGATATACAAGAAAATGCGAGATGCTAATAAATGCAGCTGACAATCTTTATTTTCTCAAGATAATTTTTTTTAAATGAAATAATTATAAATTCTACAGACAAAACATAGGAAGAATGAATGATTGCAAATTATCAGATGACATAAGGGGAACTAAATTTTTTTATGAATGAAACTTTTAAAACGTTACTTGTAAGTTGTATATGTTATATCTGCTAATTCTACCTGGCTGCGCGCTTCCAAGGGGGGGGGGGGGGCTGTCTTGAATATAGACTTGTAAATTACCATTATTTTGTAGATAGAATTAAGCCTTATCATTTTCTTAACTTTAAGAAGAGTGCCTTGTTATATAAATGTCATTTTCATTTTATGTAGAATGTAAAACATTAAAGCGGAATGAGCATCCATTTCAATAAATGAGAAAGGTGGGGGCTAGTTTTCTTACAGTTTTCAAAAAAAAAAAAATGGGGGCGGGGTATAAGATGCACACACACATGACATTTGTTTCATACATTTTATTTGCTAAAAACTCGACCCTGCGGAACCAGAGAAGGTTTTCTACAGGTCCATTCCCCTTCACACGGGGAAGACCTTACCTGCACAATGGCACCATGTGTATTACCCGCGCAGCCTATTTATGAGAAAATGAAATGAATATTTTTTAGTGTTTAAGAAAACGTTGAACCTACGCTTGCGAAAGTTCTAAGACATTCAAATATATTTAATTTCTTCTTTATCAAATCAAGAAACTGGTTATACGTTAAATCAGCAAATAGGGACCTTTACTTATGCCATGAATATCACAGAAAAAGATAGAAAGAAAGACAAAGAAATTTTAAAAATCGACTTTTAATTCCCTTTTTCGCGACGACCGGAAGAATTGACGACGGACAAAATGTTGTTCGACACATCTTCAAGTCATGATCTATGATATCCGACACAGTAAACTTTCATATCTTAAGCTGTTCGGGAGAAATGGACCGGACAAAGGTCATTTCCAGAAGTTGGTCAATACGAAAATAGTAAGAATACTAGATGCGTTCTTGTTGCTGGAGCAACAAGCGGTCTTCCGACCGACTTTTCGTTAGAGTTATATGCTGTGTCATCCCATGAAATAGATTTAAAAATGTATTTTTTTGGTTTATGTTTATTCACAGCAGTCTCTCAACATACATCATGAAAATTACAGGTATTCCTCAAAATATCTCAAAAAATGGCTTTTGAAAATCGGAAAAATATTCCATACATGTTATAAATAACATAAAAGTTATTTGCAAGTGAAAAAAGACATAAACAAAGAAAAAATATTGAAACGCCCCCAGCGGGATTCGAACCCCCGACAGTGGGACAAAGTTTGGTTCGGTCATATCTTTTCAATATATGCACGCATCAAGATACTGAACACATATCTAGAATTCTCATAAGACGCACTATAAAGCCTGCAAATCCCGAAGAAAAATATTGAAAAACAAAAAAGTTGAGAAATGAGACTTTTTGAATTCACTTCCGTTAGCGACCGGAAGTGCCGACGATGAAAAATGAAGGTCGTTGGCCATAACGGAGTTCGATGTTCTTTCACCTCAGTGAGTTTCACTTTCATATCTTTAGCCGTTCTTGAGAAAACTGCTGGACAAAATGCCTTTTAAAAAATACAAAAATCCCCAAAAATCGCGAACGAAGGTAAATTTTGAAAAAATGAAAAACACGTCTGGAGATATTTTCATGGTGCATCATCCCTGTAAAAATTTTACAAATCCGTCCACGCACAGCTGAGATATCGCCTTAACTATGAAAAAAGAAAAATAATAATAACTAGAAAAGAAACTCGTTGCGAGCAACAAGAGGTCTTCCGTCCGATTCTGAAAGAAAAACGTAAAATCGAAATGAAAAAAGTGAAAAAAAAAATTTCGGACATATGGGGGATGGAACCCGGGTCGCAAGCGTGAAAATCCAACGCGCTAACAATTACGCCATTAGGGAACACCGCTTCAAATTTAAAAATCCAAATATCTCAAGTTTTGTTTTTTCGATTTTAAATTAAATTACATATTAAGTATTCCTTATCAAGTTTCTATTTAGCATAGTAATATCAATGAAAAAGATAAAAAAAACAAAAAAGTTAAAAAAATTACCCTTTTTCAATCACTTCCTGTGACGACCGGAAGTAGCGACGACACATGAAATGTTCTCATTACACATCCACTAATCAACCTCTATCATACCTGAAAGTTTGAGAGTTCTACCTTTTATAGTTTCTGAGAACATTCACGGACTAGATTTTTAGTGGAAAAAATGAAAAATCGCAATAATTCGTGACCGGAAGTGAATTTTTCCAATTTTCTTTCATATTTCAAAATGGCATGACAAAACACATCAACGCTGAAAATTTGGCTGAAATTCATTGAGTAGTTTTTGAGAAATCGCGATTTGAAAAGGTCCAAAAAATAATAATGAAAAATAATAATAACTAGATGCGTTCTTGTTGCTGGAGCAACAAGCAGGTCTTCCGACCGACTTTTCGTTAGAGTTCTATGCTGTGTCATTCCAGGAAATAGATTTCAAAGTGCATTTTTTGTTTACGTTTATTCACAGCAGTATCTCCACATAACATCATGATTACTACAGGTATATCTCAAAATATCTCTAAAAATAGCTTATAAAAATCGGCAAAATATTCCATACATGTTGAAAAAGAGAGAAAAGTCATTTGCAAATGAAAAAAGACAGAAACAAAGAAAAAATTTTTGAAACGCCCCCAGCGGGATTCGAACCCCCGACAGTGGGACAAAGTTTTGTTCGGTCATATCTTTTCAATATATGCACGCATCAACATATTGAACATATATTTAGAGTTCTCATACGACGCTCTATAAACCCTGAAATTACTAAAGAAAAATATTGAAAAACAAAAAAGTTGAAAAATTGCACATTTTGAATTCACTTCCGTTTGCGACCGGAAGTGCCGACGACGAAAAATAAATGTCATTGCCCATAATGGAGTTCGATGTTCTATCACCTCAGTGAGTTTCACTTTCATATCTTAAGCCGTTCTCGAGAAAACTGCTGGACAAAATGCCTTTTTTAAAAAACAAAAATCCCCAAAAATTTCGAATGAAAGGAAATTTTGAAAAAATGAAAAACACGTCTGGAGATATTCTCATGATGCATCATCCCTGTAAAAATCTTTCAAATCCGTCTACGCTTAGCTGAGATATCGCTCTAACTATGAAAAAAAGAATAATAATAATAATAATAATAAAAAACAGACGAATAACAATAAGGTCTTCCGAAGGAAGTCGAAAGACCTTAATAAGAAACAGTAGAATCACTAGAAGGTCTTCCGTGAAGACGGAAGACCTTAATAAAAAACAGACGAATAACAGTAAGGTCTTCCGAAGGAAGTCGGAAGACCTTAATAATAATAAACAGACGAATAACAGTAAGGTCTTCCGAAGAAAGTCGGAAGACCTTAATGATAATAATAATAAAAAACAGAAGGAAAACAATAAGGTCTTCCGAAGGAAGTCGGAAGACCTTAATAATAATAATAAAAAACAGAAGGAAAACAATAAGGTCTTCCGAAAGAAGTCGGAAGACCTTAATAAGAAACAGAGTAAAAACAATATGTTCCCCAACTTCGTTTGGGGAACATAATTAGTAACAGACGTGAACGCCTTGATTCATGGACTTCCTTTTGTAATGTCATTACTTGTGTTGTATTCTATACTTGCATCATATGGTTAATATTCTGTAAATAATTCGGAAAGAAAGTCAGTTTGTGACTGAAAATACCTGAAGGGCATGTGGTGGTCGTGTTTTCAAGGATTACATTCAAATTGTAAAATTTATTTCGCGGAATATTGTGCTTGAAAATTGTGTGTGTAGTGTGTAGCATATGGCGAAAAATGCTAAACCTCAATCAGTGTTCGTAGCAATGGACAGGAATAGGGTTGTTTAAATGTTTCAACAGCAAACAGTGTAATACTTGTAGTAGGAAACTAAGAAGAAATAGTTTATCTTAAGATGTGCCTCAGATGTGTTGCCGATTATTAATGAAGACTGAATAAAAACAGAAAAAACAATGTTGTTTACCTTCATAAAGATTTATTGATACTTGAAATTAAAACTATGTTTTTTTTCTTGGACTCTTGAATTATTCATCATTGAACAGTTGAAATAACGGGAAAGTTTTGAGCAATTATTTTTAGTATTCCTTTTCAACTTGCACAACAAAGATGTATAGATATTTTTTCACTCTTAACATGTTTTGCGTGGTTGTTAAGAGTGTAGTTACATAATCAAGTAAAGCATGGTGAAAAGCATCAAGCGTCCGTAAAAAAATATTGAAGCGTTTTAAAATACTTCAAGTAGTCAAAAATACTTTTAGGGGTTTATTGACATATTTTTAATGCAAAAGAGAAAAATACATGTATATATAAATTTCTTTTTGTAAACAAGTAATATTTACAAATCAGTTATATATTGATAAATCAACACAAATGTTACTACAAATACGCTAAATATGTATTTGAAAATCGGAGCTTAAAGGATAACATCGAAAGATAAATATAATATCTATATACACAAATGTATATTTACATATAATATCTGACAAAAAGGGTGTTAATTCTACGGATGCTCATTTCATTCACACAGAGTTTTGTCACATGACGTTACAAACATGATGCCAATCTTCAATTCGAATCACTTGTAAACGTGTAATGAATTTGTTATTAAAACTGATAAAGAGGATTTTATCTGTCCGTGTTGCACATAAATGAGAGGAATTTTAGCGACATTTTTTAGTGTTCAAATTTATTTCAAGATACACATTTTCCAGCAATTGTACAGCTACAATTAGTCTAAACTTCATCGGAAAAATTTATTAACACCTCCCCTCCTATTGCCATATGAATTGCCATTCATATGCAAATATTATTTCTTATAGCTATAGATTCTTACAAGGCGAAGGGAGATAGAAAATATTTTTATCCGCAGAAACAATTGCAATTTCATGTTCGTTAAATTGATTGATCTTTGACAAAACAAAGAAAATGAAAAGAAAAATTTAAGAGGCAGTCCACCGAAAAACCAGGCAGTATTGTATTGATAGGCGGCATATCGAATGTGACGAAAATTTGATATTTTATTGAAAACAATATCAGTGCAGTCCAAATAGAATAATGTTATTGAAGATTTGTTTTAAAATTGATTATTTAGTAAAATATTCCTTTCTTTCGTGCTCTTGGGTTCCCCTATATGAACCATTGAATTTAGGTCAGAAGCAAAGAACTGTAATTTCCTATACATTTTTAACAGGACTACAATTCACGCTAACCTAAATCTAGAAATATTTCGTCTTTCTGTTTCAAAAATAAAATCGGTGGGAAAAACACTTTTGACTTAGTTTTCTGGCAAAATGTATAGACGTTTTTTATGAAATTTTGCAATGCAAGAGTTATCTCCCGTGGCATCGGTAAATCTGCTAAACACCTTTCTATCGAAATCCTAGTAAAATATTTAGAATCGTTACAATTAAGAAAATTATTAAAAAAAAATAACTACTATATTTTCAAAATAGAACTCATTTATGCCTTCAAACGTAATATTTAGATAGAAATGGGCTGTATTATTCAGGTTGAATCCAGGTTTCCATTGATGTATCAGTGACATCATATACCCGATTAATACTGCGTCACAATTAAATAGTTACAAGTTTTCCAGAGAAGTTCGTGGATTCTTCTTAATAATTTCTTTTTTTCTGTTCAATTACTCTACAGGGTGAATTATCCTAAATGTTAAATATTATTTTTAATATCTTTTATACATCTCTGAGAACTTTTTTTGACTGAATTACTAGGATATGCGTAAAAATAATTAATTTAGTGTTTATAATGAACATTTCTTATGTAATTGGGATGTGAAGAAATTTTTCAGGAATCTTGAATATTTTAGATTTACGCAACATTTAATTTAGCGAAGTTGAGATGTTACAGTTTACTTCATGAATTTGTAAAATCTTAAATGAATTTATCTATGCAGTCAAAAAAAATAATAAATATTTAGCGGTACGATTAAAAAGATTAAAAAAACCTGAAAAATAAGTTTTAATTAAAAATACTTAATGTGTAAAAAAATTCTGCTGGACTCCACACTTCAATTTAGCACTAAAACGGAAGATGGTTAAATGGAACATTTTTTTTTTTGAATTTGGCGTTAATATATGGAGTTAAAATTTGTGACTTTGTTTGCCAATTCTAAAATGTTATCACATTCATGAAAAAATAATGTCATGATGCCGCCTTGCCCCCCCCCCCTCCCCTGCTTTTTTATTTCCATTTATGGACTCTTAAATAATGATATATATGAAAGAAATTTTCTTTTGTATGTATATAAAATAAAATTTTGTAGACGAGGAAAATATAGGGGGAAAGGCTTAACAGATGACAGGTTAAAAAAAACTTGGATAAAGCTGAGACTGTACACATAAAAAATATTTTCTGTATTCAGGAACGTTGAAGAATAATTTCGCAACAAATAGAATTTAACTCTTTAATTCCTGAGAAAATAATATTAAAAAATCTAAGCTGTCTTCTCTCACTTGTTGCATAATGCATGTACAAATATTTTTTTCTTAAATACCGAGTAGCAAGAAATCAAACATGTTTTACATGTACACTGTGTAATCTTCATGTACGTGAAAGACATTAGGAATTTAAATATATATACATTTGACAAAATACATGGACAAAATAATTTAAAACATTTTACTGACTGAAAAGAAACAAAAGATAGGCATATTATTTTCTGATAAATTAAGATGAAGAAACCAGGTTAAGGAACTATTTCTAATTTCGAGGTAAAACCCAATCTCGATTGAAATAAAACCGATCCCGATCGAAAATCATGCAAAATTTATAAAGTTATCAAACTAAAGGCAACTGCCACCCATAAGACATGTATAAAAATAAATAAAGTAATTTTTACCTATATTACAACAAAAGAGCCAAATTTAACGATACAATTATAGTATTTTCTTCTTTAAATAATTCCGATCGGGATCGGTTTAATTGGGGCAAAATCATAGATAATAGGTAAATTTGACTCCTTTTATTTCTCTCAATATACCTGTTCCCACCAATTCTATTAAATGCTTCAAAAGTTTGTACTTTGTATTCATAATAACATGAGGAAAACTTCTGTCATGGTAATGTATTGGATTTTATAGCGTATCGAAAATTGGATACTGAATTCAAAAAGTCACTTGTTAAACTCAATTTTAGACCACATAATTTTTTTTCTAAAGAAATATAATTTGGAGTCTTGTACATTACAAAATAAAAGATAAGAGTCTATGCTATAATTACTATTGATTGACACATTCAACTGTTACATATAAAACAAAATAAAAACGTAGTAATTTTTTTTACCCTCAAGTTGACCTTTTTGCACTTAAAATTAGACATTTACCAAAATAAGGACTACAGGACCACTAAATTTTTTTTTGAAGTTGTCATGTGTAAACACTTGCTTTAATAAGTCTACATGCAAAAAATAATAAAAATCGATGACATGCGATGTGCCACCTATTGCCTGGTTTTCCGGTGGACAGCTTCTTAAAATATAAAGCATAGGACAATGTTGAATTTCATACCGCAACGGGAAGTTTTCAGGAGCCACATATCTGATTATGTATCAAACAATTGTGTTCACCCTACCGCTGACGCACTGTCAACATATTCCTTAAGATTCAATACAACAAGAAATTCAAAATAATTTGTATGATGCTTAGCGCTTTCCAGTACTTTCAGTAATTTGATTTTAATGGTAACCACGCCATAACAAGATCCAGCGCTACCTTTGAGAACAAAAAGCAACTCTGCTTTTTGGGGGAAAATATTTTGTTTAATTCCTTTGTCCACATTAAAAATAATGAAAGGCATACAAATCAATAATCTGATTTTAACCTTTAACGTACATGTATGTAACAGTAATTTTAAGCATAATCTAAATATAGAAATATTAAATATAACATGGATGCATGCCACAAGCAGTTTTCTTAATTACTTTGCTTCATTCAAGGAGAACCTATTTTTTTCTTTCTTTAATTCTCTTTTTTTTAATTTTGTGTGTTTTTTTTCCATTTTTGTTTTTGTTTTGTTATTTTATAGTTAATATAAGAAATTATTGTAAGTAGAAGCTTTCGCTTAATTGGTTTCTCACATTACAGATATTCTTATATAATGATGACCTAGACCAAGTCAAGTTATCCTTATGCATATCCTACACAGAATAAAGTATATCTATCGCTTAAAGTTGCTGTTAATATTACAGACAAGAACAACGCACTATCCATATTCTTTGAATGTAATTAAGTTTCTACTTTCTATTAAGTAATTGTGTTTATACAATTCCCAGAACAGAATGGACAAGCATATGACTTGCAAAGATCTGATTTGGAAAGGTACAGGATAGAAATTTTCCAATATTTTGAAAAAAACGCAGTTATACATGTGCCGAGGTGCATGTTATAAAATAAAACAAAGTATAAATTTAAGAGTAAATTCATTTTGCTTATGAAAATTCATCCAACGTAGACCCCTTATAGATAAGTAAATATATAAAACTCTTTTGTTAAGAACGAAAATAATAGTTGATGAGCTCTACTAGTATCAATTCATATCTTCGCAGAATCTTAATCCTACAACGTTTTTCGAATAGTAACTACCTCGAATAGTTACTAACAGTTTCTCGTTTATACAAAAGTATGGAATAAAACCACATGACTAATTTCCCATTCATACGACATCATTTTCATACCTCATTATATTTAACTCATATGTATATTTACTCACATGTGCAATTTTGGTCGTATGAACTGATTTGCTCACATGTAAATTTTGCACAGTTGAGTAAATTTACACCTGGTCAGGACTAGTTGCAAATTAACTTTTGCATACATGTTGTTGCTTATTATTATTTCATGTGTGTAATTTGTTTTGTTAATTGCATAAATCTCCGTTTTAGTGTTGTTTTGGTTGTTAATGTATTGTTGTCTTTATAATACCAGACTGTTAACATGGTGGCTAGAAAGCAAGACATCAAATAATGGATTTTTCTATGATCATCTTTCCCGTACTTCAAGGATAGCCGAAAGTTAATTGATTTTTAAGGGTACTGCTTTTAAGTCTTTAAAGGAAACGCTAGCAACTTCTTTCCACAAATGAGTTTTTCAACTCTGAAAGCAAGGATCCACACTATATCACCTGTCTCATATGAGATAAATTTGAATTTTCAAAAACGTGTGCATCTTGCATCCTTCCTGGCAAACATATGGTTATGCCTCTAAATTATGAAAATATAACTGTGATCAATAAGTAAACCTTTATTATTCAAGGTTTCATCATGGGAATCACTTGGTACCATTTTAGATTGAATTTCTTCTACCTTTTTTTTGTTTTTAAATCAAAGCAAGCAACTGGACATATAAATTCATACTACAGAAATTTCAAAAAGCATGTTAAAATTAAGCATTTTTGAGAAGTAATCTTGATTCTTGGTACCTGATCCCATTATGCATTTCTAGGGATTCGTGTTTATTAATATTATTGACAAGCAAGTGGACGAAACAAGAATATCAGCAGTCTCGTTTAAAGTCATAATTTCGTAAATTCTATGGTCGATACAACGACCTTGTCAGCAAATAAGTTTTTCATTGAGTCAAATATTGACTGAAGTTTTTCATTCTAATTGTTAGTCCATTCTTTATACACTGAATTGACGACGGATTTTTTTCCCGTTATTTCCTGATCATGACAAGGAGCACATGGCGGGTGTGACCGGTTGGCATGGGATGCTTACTCCTTAATGGCACCTGATCCTACCTCTGATGTTTCGGGGGTCCTTGTTGGCTTTGCTCCTGTTTTGTATTGTTTTATGGACTTTGAATACTGTTCGTTATCTCCATATCTTCCTTACTGTAGAGTCGCCCGCGTGGCGCAGTGGTTAGAGCGTCTGCTCTAGAGTCGCGAAGTAAGGAGTCAATTCTTACGTCGCGGGTTCGAATCCCACTGTGGGATGTGGAGATCGGTCCTTCGGATGAGCCCGTATAAACCGAGGTCCCATGTCGCAGTAGGTGCTGGCACGAAAAAGATCCCTCCCTGCTCAATGGCCCTGAGTGCCGAGTATAGGACAAAATTTGCAGCTCTCCACCGGCAAGTGGTGGCGTCTCCATATGAGTGAAAAATTCTCAAGAGGGACGTTAAACACTAAACAATCAATCCTTACTGTAGATTTCCAAACACCAAAAACATTTCCAGTCATACTTTACTCTGTTGAAGACGCCATGCAGTAGATGGCAACAGTCATCTTTTATGAACTCTTAACGGCTCTTCTTAAGTCTTTACTAAAATCAGTACTCGGTTACTCGGATGTGTCTTTTTCGTATTTCGAGGTGTATATTTTTATCAAAAAAAGTACCCCAAATAATTTAACTCTTAAAATGCATAGGTACATGTAATAAGCGTGTCGTCATTAACACCTGTATAAAACACTTGTTGTCACTTTCAGCTCTGTATACACATATACAGTAATTAGTGAACAATTACCCGGGCCACATCTGTTCTCACCTATTGTAGTCCTTTATTTTAAGATGGCTGCAATGATTTCATTTCGGTAAACATCTTTTAAGTATGGTTTATTATCTTCAAATTGGAATTAACCAGAAATAAATAATTGAAATCCAATTTCAATGTTTTTGTAAATCTAGCAATGACTTGGACAGAAGTTTGTTGCCTTCCATAACATCTGATTTAAAGCACATTAAATATGTAATTAGTATACAGCAGCGAAATTTGACATGCGTAGAAATACCGCTACCCACTTTCAAAAGTGAATAAATATTTCGAGATATCTAAAGATTTAAAAAAATGAAAGTCAGTTCACGTAGTATGTTTAGTGTCAACGGGAAAAAAACAATATATGAAATAATATGAGACTAGCAAACCCAACAACGTCTGTTCCATCGCTTTTGCAAGTTTGGCCTCCAATAGATCTTATACTAGAACTGTTAATCACTTCCTAAATTTGGGATTTATTCCTTGTGTCTTTTGTATTTATGTGATAAATGAATTTAGTACAAAAAGTCATCCCCGTTTGAATTGTTTATATACGTTTATAACTGTGATAAACAGCTTTTGAATTTACCAGAGCTTAACAGGGTTTAAGAAATTAACACACTTGTATTTACAATTTTAAAGAGTACTCGATCGGAAAAACGTCCGAGTAACCGATTATCAAACATTATCCAATTTGACATCCCTAATCAAAATCAATAATAGTTCTCGGTACATTTTAAAAACGTTTCAGAACATCAAATAATCATGGCAAATAGAACTGTAACAGCTGGAAACACACAAAGTCCTAAAGAATCATTGAACACGAATCAATTAAAACTAGTGCTAATTGTAACGGGGACCGTTACAGATGTTCCCCAAACGCTCCCCAACTACCTTTTGGTGCCATATTCCCTGTAAGCTTCATTAAATAAGACAAACTCTATGCATCTGAGATTTTAACAACATTTACAAAGAAGTGTACAAAAATCATTTAAACTTTAGCATTGCACGCGTGCACATGTGAATGCATTTGCGTCATGACCATATCATCTTGTCTACACAATCTATATTTTTAATACACTGAATATTAAAGTATTT
>PRKT01000485.1:151913-177879 GCA_003671525.1 Saccostrea glomerata
TATTTAGGGGCCACCCTACAAGTCCTTAATGGGGCCATTTTACAAAAATTCAAAGTATGCATATTGTATAGAATATTATTCTGATCATTTTTTGTTCAATATTGCTTATCAAAATATTCCATCTTTTCAAGATATGAAGCGTCAAAATTTCAGTATTCCGGCCCCTAATGGCCCCTAATTACGTAACATATGATCATGATTTTACAATATATAGTTGCAGATTGTGAAGATAAACAATTTTGCTTCAGTAATTTATAACATAAAATTGTTAGTGAAAGAGTTATAGATGAAAGTTTTTTGGTCGCTCTCGGCCCCTTATTTGAGGGGTCAGCCCTTTTTTCTTCATATCAAAATGAAAGATTGTAAATTTCTTAATAACTTTTATTCTGTATGTTGTAGCAAAATGTTTATAGATAAGAAGATATTATCGAAAAGTTGTCAAATTCCGTGAGATATTTTTGAGCCATTTTTTAAACACAGGCGAGCTTTGGTGCCTCTGGCGCTGAAAAGCTATACGCTCAAAATGGCACTTCTGCAATCCTTTCTTTATCTACACTGAAAATCTCAACTCCATATCTCAAGTCATTTTAGAGAAGTTACCAGGACAAGTGGACCCCCTGAAAATCAGAAAATAGTACATATCTCATGACCGGAAGTGACGTTCTCAATACAAAAAATTTCCAATAAGGTTCAGATCGATATCTATTAGATCTGAGAGTTTCGTGAAAATCCATCGAGCCGTTTGCGAGAACTCGCGTGCACAAAATCGGTAAGAATAATAAGAAAAATAATAAGAATAGGGAAAAAGAAACAGAACGAAAACAATAAGGTCTTCCGTTGGAAACGGAAGACCTTAATAATAAGAAACAGAGTAAAAACAATATGTTCCCCAACTTCGTTTGGGGAACATAATTAAGTAACTATGTCTTCTAACTCTTCCTAGTTGAGACCGTCAAATCACTGATAAGACCTATCAGCAAAATTTTGAAGAATTTGTTTAAACACTATGTACTCTATACTTTTTCAGCACAAGGTATATTTTTAAGAGTAAAAAAAAACAATTGATCATAGGAGACACGTTGGAGAAATCAGAAGGCATGAGAAACTCGGCTAGGGAACATAGAGAAGCGAACATTCCTGGTGAAGAAATATAGAGTTTTAAAGAGGACAATACGATATTAGGCATTGTAGAAATAAAAATGGAAATGCAAAGGCAATGAAAAAGAATATTTCCAAGGAATACAGCCGTACTTTCTCCGATCAAAAATTAGTTCTGTTCTCCAGCAAAGATGTTAGATAATAACGTTAACGATATAGTATAAATGTACATGTAGAGGAGTATATATTTGTTATGACACGAGAAAAATATAGCTTCCTCCATTAGAGTTTTGGATGTCATATTTACATGTAATTGATATTTTATCCTTCAGACAAAGAACACTGTATACAAAGTGCAAATCGAAAATCTACTTGATTTGGATCACTAGCTATATTGCTTTGGGTACTCTGATGCATTATGGGTAAAAAAGAAAATTCTGCAGGCAAAAAATGGGTAAAAGTTACTTTAAGAAATTAGGAAACTTATTAAACCTTTGTAGAATCAATGTAAATTTATTTGAGGAAATTTTTAAGTTGAAACATGTTAGAAATTCGGTACCGTTGTCATTTACTAAGTTAAAATGCTATTTTCACTCATTTTGAATTATTTAAATTGTTCTTAAATTTTTCAAAGTATATTCTGTTTTAAAAGTTATTGTATATAAGTTTTCTCCTCAATTCACCCAAGAAAAATCACCTGATTTCTATACATTACGCTTTTTGAGAAATTGAGCTATTCTTGTTTTGAGTGAATGCTATTATATGTTTGCAACATATTTTTGCGATTGCTATACTTTTTTCGGATCCTTTTTGTGATTTGCATGAAATCAAGATTTATTGTTTTTTGATAAAGTAATTGCGATTTTAACAGTTTTAAAAACATATTGGCATTCATAATCACAAGAGAAACATTTATCAGTTAGAAGAAGTTAAACATAAATAAATGATTATAAAATTTGATGAAATGTGCAATAATTGCTGGTGTTTGTGATATACTTGATTTCCATTTTGTCGCGATTGATACAGAAATGCTATGTTTGATTTGCCTAGAATACTTCTTGAAGAATTGAGGAGGGGGGGGGGGTTATAATCCAAAGACACTTTCTCAAATTTATGTCATTAAATAACTTACAATGTATTGATAAATACACATTATATATTTTCACTAATGTTTTAAAGGTATGCAAAAAGGAAAATAAAGGCTTCACAAACTACTAGTATTTGAACTCTCTCCAAAGCTCATGATAGGCGTGAGACTGAATGCGTAAACCACTATACGCTACGGTGTCTTCCTGATGGATGTGTGTCAGTTTGCTTTAAAAAAATGAATTGTTGAGACAAAAAATATTTTTCCACCTATTATTTAATTTATCCAGGATTTTTTTTTGGCTTGCTTCTTTCACCCAACTGTTATACCTTTGTTTTTATACTAAATTGGATTACAGCTGGATTGGCTCCGTTTACTTGATCACTACTCCTAGGCACCTGTTCCCATCTTTGGTATTCCGGGGGTCCCTATCTATGACCTGCTCACATATTTGTATTTTTGTAAATTTTTCCACATAAATCTATGCTCATTGTCCTCACTTTTTCAATATTTCAGAAATATTCGACTTTTAAATAGAATGGGTTCAGACTCCATTTAGAAAAAAACACAGTGGGTTTAATTTTCCGTAATATAGGCACAGAACTTAGGATAGAAACCTGACCCATTCGTATTCAGAAATAAATTCTTATGGCTGGAATCATTTAATATCAACGTACCCATTTACTACTAATTAAGTTAAAAACAAAATTCAATATGTCTTTCAGTACAATACTATTATATGAATCAAATATGTTGAAGATGACATTACAGACAACATAATTGTAGAAAAATCAAACTTTTCCGTCATATAGCGGGTGATTGTCCTCGCCTTGTACACTTTCTCTCTTTCTTTTATAAATCTATGATAACGAGATTATAATGCAACTTTTGTAATATTTCACCTATTTTCACACTATCAACAGATATCAGAACTTAAAGCTAAGAATCTGAAACAGAGTCTATGAAGAGTAAAGAAATTCAAAAAATACATAGTTACGGAAATTAATTGATTATCACGGATATGCTTTGATTTTTATGAAAAAAGATCTATGCATTTCTTCGAGAGATGTGGTACCCGTTTGTTTTCTTTTTTTTTTTTTACATGAAAACATTTTTTAATATCCCATGCAATCTCTTCTTAACGCTTATTAGGCTGAATTGAAATTTGTAAATGAACAAAGCGACATTTAAAATTTGAAGCGGAATGTGTTTTAATCATTATGTTTTCTTATCAAACCTTTACATGCATATATATACCACTAAATATTTACAAAACTATGTGTATATATCAAGTCAAAGAGTTGAATTCGATCTTTAAAATTGTTTAAGATTTTACAATTTGGTAAGCAACATTAAAGTTTCTTCTTTGGTATGTTTTTGTTGATGAATGGCTGTCATAAGTTGATGGAAAAAATTAGAATACCCTTATATATGGAAGAATGTAGCTTGTCCACCAATTAAACCGACCCCTCCCACGCAGTACAGTTAAGGCAACACATGAAAAAAATATGGTAATGAAGTCATAATGAGGTCTGACGTCATGACAGTTGCTCCGCCCTGATTGATCCATATAAGGAAATGGTGCTCAAAATAACAATTTACCGATATTTGCAAGAATTTGTAATAAACAGCAATATCTTCATGTTGAAATAGAAAATACCCAGTGATTTTCTCGTATATATAATAGCATGTCTTTAAAAGAATTCTCTTTTTAATGTGTCGTTTGTCTGCATTCGGCTTCAGCCAAGCGCTTGCACTCGGTGACACGGAATGTTGTTTACATCTAAAAACGTGGCGACATCAGCTGAGATTTGCAGTGGATTTAAATGCAATAACCACACAATCTTTAAAGAAAATAGGGATAAAATAAGAGACACGACATTGCTTGTTCCTTTTACGAGAATATGAGGACATTATTTCGGAAAATAGCAGAAAACTGAGACGATATGCACCAGCTCCGTAGATCCATCACTGCACTGAAATTCCAGGCCAGGTATGTATACGCATAAATTATGTAGGTACATGTGTAGACCTACAATATGTAGACATGCTTTTGTTAACATAAAAAACCCGAGTGTGCTCATGTTCATTTCACATCATATCACAGTCAGTGAAAAATTGTAATGCAGTGCCTTGTGTGTAACCCCCCCCCCATACTAAGTTGCACACTTTTTAGAATTATTAAAAATTAATTGCACTAAATTTGTACTGAGTTCCTGTCAATTAGCTCATTTTCTTTGAGACAATATGTGTAATAATGGAGGTCATCAGTAACAAAAATTTAAACTAAATTAAATGAGATGTTTTCATTGTTTCAGTCAATGATTCACTAGTGACTAGGCCTATACAAGCTATGATGTCTTTTGACATACAAATATACACAATTTAAAAAAAAAAATATCAGTATCATTGTGTTGAAAACATAGAAGCCCCACTTCAGATCTATGGTTGTAATTTTCTAGAATTTCTAAAGTAATGAAAAAAATATTCATTTTTTGTTTAGATTACATGTACATTAAAATAATTATATAATATTTTTATCATTGTAGCTGTCAAGAGTATCAGGCTTAAAGAATGAATAAATAAAAAATGCATCATTTCCCCACAAGGTATGTATACTTCTAAAGCATTTCACATTTTTAAAGTTTGCATGTACTTTACATTTTTTTTCTCTTTGGTAAAGGAGAAACTCAGATTTTTTTTTTTTTTTAAATATTCTATCAATAACTATTGTAAATGTCAGAAGTTTCACTTTCCCAGAGAAGTTTTGTAACACATTTTTTTCCATTTATATGAATTACATAAATTCACTACAGTATACAATGTAGCATATTTTTTTGTAAAATGTAATGCCATTTTATTCTCATCTTCGCTAGCCAAGATTTTCTGATACGCTACTCTCCTCAGAGAGTAGCGTATCAGAAACCCTTGGCTAGCGAAGATGTTTTATTCTACAATGTATATTTAGTAATTTCATAGCATATAACTGCATATTATATTGTGTTGTAGGCATAGCTATTCCCATGGACTAATGGATTCATTCAGGCAGGAAGTTAATCTATCATTTAAGGAAAATGGTATGCTCAATATTAGCTATAAACCATACAAAGTTTTGATAATAAAACTAACAGAAGAATTGAAAACATGTATATGCATTCTATGTTAAATGTTTCAATGCATTTTTTAATTTCATATTTTAAAACAAAAATTACTTTCAATAATGGTATTTCCTGATTTTCTCATATTTTCAGAATTCATTTTATCCACAAGAACATGAAGTGATGGAAATAATTTGCACCTGCCCAGCATTCCTAGGCCTACAGTCTATCATTGGATTTGAAAAGAAATGTGTATTTAATAAATAATCTAGATAAATAAAATAATTTGACTTTTTAATTTATTTACTGTTCATGTGTTGAAAAGGCCATTAAGATTTGAAAATCTTAACTTGCATACTATTTTGTGTGGAGGGTACTAATGTCCATAAAGATCTTATTTCCAGCATGTGCATTGTGTTCATTCTTGTAAATGTCAGAAGTTTCACTTTCCCAGAGAAGTTTTGTAACACATTTTTTTCCATTTATATGAATTACATAAATTCACTACAGTATACAATGTAGCATATTTTTTTGTAAAATGTAATGCCATTTTATTCTCATCTTCGCTAGCCAAGATTTTCTGATACGCTACTCTCCTCAGAGAGTAGCGTATCAGAAACCCTTGGCTAGCGAAGATGTTTTATTCTACAATGTATATTTAGTAATTTCATAGCATATAACTGCATATTATATTGTGTTGTAGGCATAGCTATTCCCATGGACTAATGGATTCATTCAGGCAGGAAGTTAATCTATCATTTAAGGAAAATGGTATGCTCAATATTAGCTATAAACCATACAAAGTTTTGATAATAAAACTAACAGAAGAATTGAAAACATGTATATGCATTCTATGTTAAATGTTTCAATGCATTTTTTAATTTCATATTTTAAAACAAAAATTACTTTCAATAATGGTATTTCCTGATTTTCTCATATTTTCAGAATTCATTTTATCCACAAGAACATGAAGTGATGGAAATAATTTGCACCTGCCCAGCATTCCTAGGCCTACAGTCTATCATTGGATTTGAAAAGAAATGTGTATTTAATAAATAATCTAGATAAATAAAATAATTTGACTTTTTAATTTATTTACTGTTCATGTGTTGAAAAGGCCATTAAGATTTGAAAATCTTAACTTGCATACTATTTTGTGTGGAGGGTACTAATGTCCATAAAGATCTTATTTCCAGCATGTGCATTGTGTTCATTTATTTTTTAATAATATAAAAAAAACCCAGAAGACTAGCTATCCCCCTAATTGATTCAAAATAGGATAGGGGACCACCATTTGATTCTGAGGGAAGAGGGGGGGGGGGGGGGGGGGGGGGGGGGGCAGGCGAGTTTTTCCAAATCAGATTTTTTTAAATTTTGATGTCAATGAAGGACAGATTAATATTTATATCCGATTAATAAAATGAAAGACAGATTATTTGTTTATTTTCCCCTTCATTCAAGTCTAACATGAAAAAAAATTGTTAAAAACTCGGAGATCACTGATCTGCAAGTATTTATTTCTAAAATCTGCCAGCCCCTCCCACTCAGAATAAAATGGCTGTCCCCTTAACAAATACAGGAGTATAACCCAATCCTTTCTTATTAGTTCCTAAAACTTAAAACTTAGTTTATATCCCTTAATTAACAGTAAGCGGTCTGATTGAAAGCGATCGTAGAACATGATCTCATATGCAGAAAGAAAAAAAAATATTAACACAAGTTTGTGTACGATAGGCGTCGGAAGCAAATGAAAGGGGGCTAATTGAAAGGGGGAGGGGGCTTTACCAAAAGAAAAAGGTAAATTCCAATGCCTACATTACGTATATAATTTGCCAATAAATAGGGAGGCTAATCCCCAGCCCCCCACCCCGCCCCGCCCCCACCCCGGTTCCGACGCTTATGCGTACAGTAGTGTGAGAGGGGAATAGATATATAATTAATTATTAATGAAGGCTATATTTTAATTAACCATTTGTGTTCTACATAAATATATCGGCAATATTTAGACCTGTTTGTATGTAATACTACATGTATATACACATCTTTGAGGAAATGCGGGAGGTTTGAAAGACATTAAATGTATACAATATATGGAGAACGAATACACAGAAAAGAAAGAAATGTCAACGATTTTGATGCATACCGTTTGATTAAGTAAAAAAAAAGAGTCCAGTCCTGTCCGCATGTATATTTATTTAAAATTTACGAGGTAAACAAACTATATCAAGTACTCAAGAGTTATCTCCCATGCTGGGTCAATGATGCGTTTGAAAACTAAAATTAGATTGACTCTTCCAAGATTTCAATTTTTAATCAAAAAGTGCAAGGGCAAGGCGACAATCTAAAAAGTAGGTTTTTATTTTAAATTATTTATTTTATTGTATAGTTTTCAAAAAGTGATGCTCATTTCTTTGTAATCCTTTAGTTAATTTATAATTCGCGATGAAATTAAGAAAATATCCTATTTTTCATACATTACTGTCTGTTTTAGCTGAATAACTTAATTATATCGAAAAACTAACTGAATGAGCATCACTTTTGAGAAAGTATAGATACATAGTGACAACATAAAACATTTTTGCAGTTAATTTTTTGTTTGCCTTGCCCTTGCACTTTTTGGTTAAATTTGACATCTCATTTCTTGACCTAAAATCAGAGTCCACGTGACTTCAGGGGGTCACATGATGTCAAAAAATACCGATGTGAAAAGCGATGGACATACTCTTCAAGATAAGAAATAGCTATTTTAACTAGAGTGTCTTTCTCAAAAATAAAACTGTTAAACATTATATGTATCGGATTCCGTGAGTTTTTATAGAAAATGTTGCCTTAACTGTACTGCGCAAACAATAAAGTAGGGTTTTTTGTGTCAGGATCTTTAAATGTTAGGGACAACAATGTAACCCCCTCCCCTTCCTAAAGAAATTTATGCTGGATCCATCCTTTATTCCGGAATTTAAAAAAAATGGAACTAAATATATTAATTAACGAAATAAAAACGTCATTAGAGTTGTTTCCATTAGAAAAAAAAAGATACTTTCACGAAAGGCCACACTACTTTTTCTATAATTTATATAAATACATATGTATCACACTCACTGACTGAGCATAAAACGCTCAAGGCGTGCATATGCACATGGACCTCCTATGGACTGGGCCAAATTTGAAATGTAAGAGGATTCTGAGGAAGAAAATATTGTACAAGACTGTTGTAAACACAAGGTAACGTCAATAAATTATTTCACTAATTGCACTAGGCCTAATTGCTATATATATACTCGAAAAAAAGTATAGCTGTCATGACAACAAAGATAGCCTTCTAGATATTTTCTACGCAAACCAAAAATAGCTCCGGAAAAGTTGGGTAGGTGCATATTTGATGTGATTGTCAAGATATAACGAAGACCTTGTTGTCAAATTTGATGGCTAACGTTTGATTAGGATTTATATTAAACAAAACAATAAATGTTTTATTGAAGTAACGTCAAGAGTCCATTCAGGTGGCTGATTAGTTGAAAAAAGACCATCAGATGCGTGAAAAACGCGTGCTATCGATGTTTAAGGAAGGGTGGGTGACACAAAAACATAATAATCTTTAAATATACCATGAAGAAGTCTCAATTTTGTTGAAGTAGTTTTATTAAAAGTAAAAAAAAACGTACATAAAAGACATTTTTGTCTAAATGTGCAGACAGAAACTTCACATGATCCTAACAAATATAGCTAGTGATCCAAATCAAGCTTAAGAAGATTTTCGATTAGCACTTTGTATACAGTGAAGAACATGAGAAGTACTATGTGATGAACTGCGAATATATGTCATGCCCTAAGACTAGTGCAACGAGGCTACTTAATCAAACTTTGATGTAATAAAGAACTGAGTCTTTTTTGTTGCATTGTATTTGTATTGTTTTCATAAATAAAGCATGCTTATTCAACGGAAAAATACACTGGTATATGCAGGCCAAGTCAAAAAAGAGGGGACTCGTCCATAATGGGGTTTGTTCATGATCTGCATATACAATGTATACATTATAAAATACGAAGGTTGTTTGGTAAAATTGTAGACAAAGCATTTTTCTCGAAAAGTCATGGACATATTTAGCTGTAATTTACAGTAAATATTAATTTATATATCAAATTTTAGTGCATCATTAATTTTCTGGTAAACTATTATAAAGATAAAGATTTTATTATGCACAAGGTACTGCCCTAGGGTGCACGGTAATAAAAGGCTGGGTTTCATTAGAATATTTGCAAGCATTAATTCGAATAAAAAGTTTTAAACACATAAGATTAGGATAATAATTATCCATAATTATTCGACTCCACAATCTATTTTGTCGTCTGTTTGGATTCTGTTAATTTTTGGCACTTTTCTGAACATTTGAAATGGGAAAGTGGTAAAGACAACATACGAAATATGGCAACGTTTGATGGCGTTACGGCGCACCAGTTAGCAGTTCATTTAGAATTAGACCTTGTAATGGTATCTTATCAAGATATTTTCTATAAAAAATATGAAAATATAACCAAATCTTTAGTATACTAACGAAATGGGGGTAATCTTGGCGATGTCATTTTTTATCGAGTCCCCGAGTAGTACTTAACATACGAAAAACTGCTATGGCCAATCCACACTTTGCAAAAGTTGTTTGCCTTTGTGGGGTCAACCAAAAGGTCAAAAGGGAAAGAAGCTTTATTTCTCCTCTTTATGCTCCCCAGATATTTTACTGTGCTGTGATAAATCCATTGTGTTTATTTTTTTTTCTTTCACAGTGTGGGCAGCCAATCAGTACACAAAAGGCAGCGTTTTTTAAAGTCAATTGACGAAGTTACAAACCTGAAAACTACAAAGGCTACTGTGTGGATTGTATGAGTTTATCCCCTAAGATGGCAGCAAAGGGACATAACTTTTGAAAAGTGTGGATTCAACTATTGTATTAGCAAAATACGCTGTCAATGCCAACCTTCAATATAAGATTGTCCACTAGTTGAATGATTATGAGAATATTTTTCGTAACATCTTCAGAAGATCATGTATGTGACAGATTGGTTCCGCAATTAATTGTGTATGTAGACCCAAGTATGTGCATCAATGGCATTCCTAAATTTAAGTGGAAATTATCCAACTTTTCTCAGCAAATGTTGAAAAGTAACACTGCTTTGGACACTTAAACGTTATTATCCTAAGACGTAAAGTGATACAATACAAAACATAGCATCTCATAATTTGTTTTTACGCATAATGTATATATTTGAAATTTGTTATTTAACTATATATTCATAATATATGTTCTAAAGAGTAGTGAAAATTTCGAAACGCAGTGATGATATTGTTTCACAATAGACAACGTGTCCACGATTTACCGGACAACCCTCGTATAACTGGCATAAATGGGCATAGTTAAGGTGTGACCAGCCATAAAGCTTTAATAAAACGATTGCAGTTTACATTTGGTTGCATTTAAGTACCTACATGTATTATCTGATTTAACTATTAAGCATGATGCCTGTGTCGCATATAGGGAAGAAAGCGGAACTTAGGGATCATTAAACCCCTGTCTGTCTTTCATTTTGTCTGTCCTTCTACCATTTCCGTATCAAGAATTTAGTAAGAGGTATTAATTTGATATTTGTTTTCACAACGTGACAATTGACTTTCGATCTACTTTTCAAAATAGTTCATAGCTGATGCTGAAGAAATACTGTACCCGCAAAGGTGCGTTACATAACTTTTTTTCTGCTACGATGTTAATTATCGTACTTACAACCAAAGAAAGACATTTTATTGTTAATAGCTGTATAAGTAATCATTCAAAGTAGGATTAAACGATTGATTATTGTTTTACTGATGTGTATGTCATAGTACGTTTCATTGATGGAACAGCCACTGATTAAGAAATCTGTACAGTCTGGTGATTTGTTGCTTGAACTTTAACAATTTTCACAAATGAAATGTATTTTTAATAAAATATGAACAATTATTATTATAGCATATATATAGCTTGCGGGGCACAATAGGACAAAAGAGACCCTTCAACTTGGCAAATCTATAAAGAAATAATATACCTTTATGTCATTAAGAGTTATCTCTCTTATCAGGGTATCGATGAACCATAAAGGATAAGCGCATGCACGGATGAAAACATTATATAAGAGAAACATACCTTGTGTTTGAATTGCACTTGCCTCCTGAAAACATCCAAAATCTATACCTTATATGTCTTAAACGAAACCTACTAACCTCAAGAATATTATTTATGTTTCAACAGTTGCATATCTACTAATCTTTTCTTATAATATACACTGAACCAAACTTCTAAGTGTTCCCCTAACACTTTTGGAAGTTTTAAAGAACTTGAAGCAAGGTATCAAGGAAATGATGTACCCTGAAAATGAAAATTCACATAAAAAAATCGATTGAGTAAGACCCACTACTTGCTCTAATTACTACAAGACAATCTTTATTGTTTGATACCATGTAACCCTGAATAGGAGATTGGCCAATCTGCTGCCACACCTACATGTACTGCATAGATCTTTCCAAACCATTGGAATCGTGAGGAGAAGGGGTGGGGTGGGGGGCTTTGATATTTCTTTTAAAATCCCAAATGTGTTCAATGGGATTCAGATCCGGGAATTTGACAGTGTATCGTCACACAACTGCCTTTTGGTCAATATTCTTGCGTGTTTAGCACGTAAGTGTGCCGCTTTATGGATAATTCAGACTGCTTGAGCTGAAATATGACTGCCACGAGTACCGATTTCTAATAATTTTCTTACGATTGAAATGGTTTGTTTTCATGTTTCTACGATTTTTTAGGACACTTTAACACTCCTTTAACCTAGTGTGACGCAAAATTTTCTCCTCAGAAGAAGATCAAGGTAACTTCCGGTGTGGTTAAATTTTGTCAAAAACTTTCAAATTGTGATAAATTAGTGATGAAAAATGATCACGTCTATAGAAAAATGTGTTTTAATGGGTTTTGATACTGTTTGATAATTTTTAAAAGTAAAATTTAGTGCTTAAGTACAATTAAGCAGTAAAATAAAAGTGAGTAAAACGTGGTGCAAAGATGTCCAGATATCAACATTCAAACGGCTCTACCTTCTATCTCAATGGTCATTTTGCAAATGTTCTGTGTTTTTTAGTGAAACCAGTTTTTAAACATTGATAATGATCACAAAAAGATGCTTATAACACAAAACACGTGCCGCAAAGTACATATTTATTGTTTTTAAGCTTCGTCACGGAACATTGGTTTTCATCGGTGATATTGAATTTTCTTTCTACAATTGTTGAGAAGACTCATTTGTTGTAATAATTTGAAAATACAATGCTATAAAGTAGTTTTTAAATAAAGACATTTATTAAAGTGAACACTTGGAAGTTTTGTTCAGTGTATGTAATCGTATTGCTAAGTAAACTTTCATGCATGCATGCACAAAAGAGTAGTTAAATTACTACCTGCCGGAATCAATTTTGTTGCCACATAAATTAAAAACCCAGAATGTTGTCTATTATTATTTTAAATTATTAAAACATCTTTCTGGAGATGAGTTTTCATTTAAGTTAAATTCAATCCTGAGTGGTGCTTGAACTACATTATTTAATTCTTAAGCTGTTTAAATATAACAGATAGTTTTCGTCATTTTATTAGTAAGATATACATGAATTGATATATACATGAACATTTTGTTGTATAATTAATTTTTTAAAGCAAGATACATATAATTCATTTCGAAATACAATTATATTGCAATTGATCATAAAAAAATTCATAAAACAAGAATATATGAGCCGTTCCAAGCAAACATCCCCCCCCCCTTATGTAATCTGACAAAATTTTACGTCACAATAGAAAAAGCGACTTCATTGTTTTGCAACAAAAACTGCAATCAAAATCTATCGCGCAATGACTGAGTTCCAACTAAATTCTTTGTTTTACGTCTCAGAATGTTCTCCGTTGTGCTTTCAGCAAATTTTCTTTCGTGACTATTGTCTTTTTCAAAACATATCTGAACTGACTGTTGTCCAACTACATATACATTACACATAAAAAGGGCCTAAAAGTGTTCTGACTCAGACTACATACATAAAATTTGTAAACACTTTGACAATTATTCTGTTCCATGTACAGTATAAGTTTTCAGTTAAAAAACATGCAACTGTTGTTTTACATTCAGATTTACAACAACTCTCTCTTATTCAACAACGACACAAAATATTTACATGCAATGATGATATTGAGTGTAAAAATATTTTTAAACAGAAATAAAAATAAAAATGTGAAATTTAATGTTAATAGGAGTGAATAATTATGATAGAAGGGCAGTTTGAAATGTTTTTTTAATCCGAAGTCCTGGCGAAAATTGATTGGACTAAATCACATGGCCAGAAAACTGCACAGACATTTACACCAATAAAAACTCAATGACAGAAATGCTAAACCAAACCAATGCCACGCACGTATCTAGATTCGGGAATTTTTTTTTATTTAATGTTGACCCAGAACCTTTTGGAAGAATAGTGATACTAATTTAGCTAACAAAGCTACATTAATTGAATATACGACGTATATCCGACATTCTACTTTTTTGTTATTTGTTGAAAAGATCAATAACTTGTTAATACTAATGTAACCCCTCCCCCGAAAAAATTCTAACATGTATATATAATAAAGCATATGTAGAAATATATACATACATGTATATCTTTTTACCTAATTTTGGAAGTACCGTTTTGACATGCACACGTACATTATTTATATAATTGCTTGTCGAGTTATTCTACCCTACCCCCACCCCCTAGTGTTAACAGGTTTAATTATTACCTAACCTACTATATAAATTATAATTAGGCATATTGAACTGTTTCACGGTTTACTTTATGCTTTTGCGTTATCATGAAACAGTAAACTGTTCACCAGACCAGGGTGATTACCCTTTCTCAATGTTTAAATTTAAATATCGATAAATTGATTGTTTTTATGTTGCTAAACGTCCCTCTCGAGAATTGTTTCACTCATATGTAGACGCCACCACTTGCCGGTAGAGAGCTACAATTTCGTCCAATACTCGGCACTCAGGGCCTTTTAGCAGTGAGGGATCTTTTTCGTGCCAGCAGTTAATGGGACCGCGCTTTACTTTAAACATATTTTATTGAGTATAATTCAATCAGGATTGGGCAACAGGCAAAGCCTATGTAAACCCTCTCCTTTTATAATTGGTCAAGATACAAATTAGAAGTAAATAATACATGAACATGATAATCAATAAAATTATAATGAAAAATAAAGATTCACAATCAGGTATTATTTATCAATATAATATCTCAAAAAAAAAATGACAACCCCCTAACTGTATGCATATTATTTACATACTGTTCCAGCTTAAAAATAATACAAATATTTGAGAAAAAAAATTATGCATTTAATAGAATATTTGATATAACAGTGTCCCTAATTTAGTCTTTTAGAAGATTTAATAAATTCTTGTACATATGAAAATATTTTACAATTTTACAACCGCGCTTTATACGGTCTCATCCGAAGGACCGGTCTCCATGTAAATTTAACTAGAGGACTAACATAACTTTGAAAGTGTGTTGGGGTAGACTGGGATAGAACATTTTCTACTAATTTATGAGAAGAGCTTTATTCGAGAGACAGTCTAATGAACAGATTTCGCACGTAAAACACGTTTTCCTTTCTAGATAATTTTTAATGATTTTTTCTCTATGAAGAAAATACACCGAGATGACGGTCATCAAATATCGTACATTTGTGTCTATAATTCGAGGATTTTAAAATTAAATAGGCCCATGACTTTCACGTTTTTATTTGTCTGAAAATATTATTATGCTTTTGACTTTTAATAACTGGTACATGTACATTTTCAGAGCACCTTCATGATCTAGAAGTGTTGACTTGTGAAACATGCCTCATGCACACGTAACAACCTGTTCAAAAAATGCAAAAAAGACATTTTTTAAACTTCAGATTGAATCGGATGAATAATTAAGGTCCGTGTAACACTTAACAATTCAAATTTCTAAAACGATTAAGAGTTTTAGAATGTTAATATATTAGTTCAAATATCTAACTTTCAAAAACTCAAACTGATTTGGTATATAGAATTTTAATATTTAAGTTCAAAAATCTAAAATTTCAAATTTCCAAATAGGTTTTAGAATTTTGATATTTTAGATTTTTTTACCTTAAATTTTCAAAATTCAAATTACCAAAAACGATTAATGGAATTTAAACGTTTGAGTTTTTAGGCTACTGTATTTTCGGAAAGTTTACACTTAACAATCTAAAAATCGGTAATATTTTTCGTCTTTCGATTATTTAAAATTAGCTTCAAACTTCTAAAATCCAACTTTGAAACGTTTAAGATTGTTAGAAATTAGGAATTTTGGTTCAACTGTTCAAATTTCTAATAACTTAACACTTTGAGTTTTTAGAATTTTACTTTAAATATCCAAAATTTAAACCAGGTATAGAATTTCATATTTTGGATATTTAAAGTGAAACACCTAAAAACTCAAAATGTACAAACGTGTTTTGGTGATTTAAAAGTTAAGTTTTTAAATCAAAATTCTAAATTTCTAAAAATCTAAAGCGTTTGAAAGTTGGAAGTTTGAAGTAAATTCTAAATAATCAAAAGACGAAAATGTTATCGAATTTTACATTGTTAAGCGTAAACTTTCTAAACAAACGGTAGATTAAAAACTTAAAAGTTTAAAATACAAAATGTGTTTTTGGAAATTTGAATTTTGAATATTTAAGGTTAAAATCTTAAAACTCAAAATGTTAAACCTGTTTGGAAAATTGAAATTTTAGGTTTTTGAACTAAAATATTAAAATTCAATATACCAAATCAGTTTGAGTTTTTGAAAGTTAGATATTTGAACTAATATTTTAACATTCTAAAACTCTAAATCGTTTTAGAAATTTGAATTGTTAAGTGTTACACGGACCAATTAAATATTGAGAAAGTATAAGTCTAACTTTCACTTTCATATATGCATTTTTAGCACAAGAAGGTCGACCTCCATAATTTTGTTGTTAGCAATAGACGGGACTGTATGTTTGGCAATCTTCTATATTAATTACATGTATGTGATCGACTATAAAGAATATGCAATTTTTTTTCAAAGCTGAATCACATGCCTTACCAATTTTCTCAGTTTTTCTGGTCAGGTTATTTTTAGTCATTTCATAATTTGATATCTGAAAAGTACACGTTAACAACCGGTATTCATAAATTACAGATTTAACATGTATTTATCTAGTCTAAATTGCCTTTCTACTAGTACTTGTATATATTTCTTATTCAATTGCCCCCCCCCCCTTTCCTTCTAATATTTTTTTAAACAAATGAGGACATTATTAAGCAAAGAAAATGCTTAGGTAGTTGAGCATGCATTTTGAAAAAAGGATAAATGGTACTCATCATTTACATTTATTTGATATACCATATTTTACAAAATCTTTATGTCGTATTCATTGAAAGAAGCGCAAGCCCCTGCCCCGAAATACTGTCTCCCGGTCGGTGTTTCGAAGGCAAAGTTTGGACAAGTAAAATCAATTATCAAAAAAAAATTATCTTGGGTTGTTGGTTTTAAAAGATTTGTGCTGAACTTAAGCGGTAAAATGGAAAGTGAATTTTTCTCTATAAAAGACCTATTAATTAGTTGTGATGTTTTCTCTAAGTCAGCGAATCATAGGAGTCCTCTTTGAACTCCACTGACATACTTTTAATTATTACAGTGTATCAGAAAAGAATGAACTGAACTTTTTCATAGTAAAATATGTGTTTACAACAAAATAAGCGCATATATAAGTCAGAACGGCAATACAATACCAAGTCATTGCGTATAAGTAATGCATGTTTTATTACGTCGCAACAAGAGAAATTTTATAAGCCAAAAATATGACGTCAGCCGTATAAATGATGCATACTTTGATTACCTGTAAATCCGTAACGGAGCAAGATACACCTGTAATATTTACAGGTTATATTCACCTATGGTTTTACATTATTTTTCAAGAAAAAAGTCATTTTCGAATTTTTTTGAGATCGGGGTTTTTTTTTGCTGGAAAGGGTCATATAAGGTATACAACTTGTTTAGAACGTGATTTTTTGCCCTTACGGAAGGTACATGGGTAGTTTATCGGTTCACTTTTAGAATATAAACAAATTAAATAAAATTCGACTTTTAGGGAAGAAAAAATTATTTTACACAGGTGAAAGTGGCCTACATGATATTCATGTCATTATCGATTTACTTGCAACATATGGAGATAACAAACGTACAAAATTCAAAATCAATAGTCTATAGACCAATACGAAATAGGAGTTAAGCAAACACAAACCTCCAAAATATCATAGGTAAGATCAGGTGTCATGTAGAAGTGAGTACCCCCTGCCAACCGGTCGCACCCACTGACTTCAATTCAGTGTATAAATAATGACCTAATTAGCATGAAAAACCTCAGTCAGCATTTGACTCATTGATACATTGTAATTGTTGATGTAATTGTACTTGAAAATTATGTGAACTTTGTGCATTCCGTGTAAAATCTATCTATTTTTTTCATTTGAATTTTACGTGAATAAGCTTGTGTGATATTCAAATAATTTTTTTTAAATGTACTTTCTGGTGAAGTTTCTTTTTTTTCAGCAAAGTTTATGCAATATGCTCTTCCTGTACATTCATATATCAAAACCACTTGAAGTTTTGATATAACTTTAAAAATTTAGTTTTTTCAATCTCTTTTAAGAATTCTAATGAAATTTATATGAGTCACCTTTGCCCATTTCATCTAAAAATTATCTATTTTTTCATGTGAATTTTAGATGAACTACCTCGTGTCATATTCAAATAGTTTTTTTTAGAAATGGTACTTTCAGGTGAAATTTTCTTTGAATGAAAATTATGCAATATGTTCTTCCTGTATATACATTTATCAAAACCAGTTGAAGTTTTCAAATAACTTCAAAATTGTTGTTTTTCACATTGTTTTTCTTTCTAAGAAACCGGTCACGGTAGCCTAGTGGTAGAGCGTTCGCTTCGTGATCGGGAGGCCCGGGTTCGATTCTCGATCGCGGCGCCGCGTCATACCTAAGACGTAAACAAAGGTAGTGACTGTTCCTTCGCCTAGCGCTCGGCACTAGAAGTGAAAGTCACGGGTCTTTCGGATATGACCTTAAAAACGTAGGTCCCGTGTCACGGTAGGCGTTGGCACGATAAAGAACCCTCACTGCTCAATGGCCCTGAGTGCCGAGTATAGGTTTAAATTTGAAGCCCTTCACCGGCATCGGTGACGTCTCCATATGAGTGAAAAATTCTCAAGAGGGACGTTAAACAATATACAATCAATCAATCAATCTTTCTAAGAATTCAAATGGAATTTATCTATGTCACTTTTGCCTGAATAAGAGTAGTTCACGCCTTCCTCAGAATTGATTTTAAACAGAAGCATGTATTTTCAGAGTTTGAGTTTGTTTCTAAAACAACTTATTCGAGATACAAAACAAATTTACAATAATTTTGAAGAAACATAAAAAACAAGCATGTTTACTCAGTTAAGGAATACACGAATACATGATTGTGTCAACAACATTAAAAATAATGTACAAGTTCATTAGCATATTTAATAGAATAAAGAAATTTATGAGGGTCGTTCGAAAAGTTTGTGAACGACGTCAAGTTTCGCTATATTTCTCACTCGAAATTTAAAATGAGCACAACATGATATATAAAAATACTTATTTTGTTGATGTGTGAAGTTTCATTCCATAAGATTTAACATAAATCAATTTACTTCATATTAAAATCAACATGATGTTTTTTTACCCTCGAGAACACTTAACGGCAATGTAACGTCAACACTAAACGTCAAGTTTTATAAAAAAAAAAACCATCTCTATACATTTTATACAGTTTACATGTAATTCAATGCCAACTGATCAATTTCCAAGTAACTTGATGTACATAGATGACGTCATCGATGGTAGACTTTAATCAAAATGACAGATGCAGTATAACAAAATAAATAAAAACATTTTATTTTTGTTATTGTTTACACGTTTCTATTTATTTTCTAGAGTTTAATTACATCTCAAAATGTCAATATTACATACAATTGTGTTCTAAAATTGGATGTAATTTCGCCTACTATGGCGTCATTATGTATCACTGATTTAATCATGGTAGAATATTCTGTAGGTTTTCTTATTACCCTTGCATTCAAAAGTATGGAAGACAGCACGATACAGTACAAAGACCAAATTAAAATTTTCAGCACAATTGTTTTATTAGTGTTGCTGAATTGTGCTAAACTATGGAGACAACAGAAAAAATACAATGAAAGCTTAATATATTTCATATAAAATGCTTAAGGAGGATCCTAAATATACACTGGCCTGAAAAGATAACTAACCAACAACCGTATGAAAGAACAAGATCCATACCTCTATCAAGGACCATCAAAGGAAAGAGATGGAAATAGATAGGCCACGTCTTCCAAATGGAAATAACACACGTTAAAACAGCCCCTGAAGGAAAGAGAACAAATATAATAACAGCTGATGACGCTCCGTTGAAAGGGAAAGAGAAGAACTGGATTGTAACGGTTGGAGGGAGGGCCAAGTTGTCGCCAGTGACCGCCATAAGTGGCTTCTTTGTTGAACGACCACATGCGTCCTCCGGGTACGGTGAGTATAATAAGTGAGTAAGTAAGTACACTATAAGCTTTGATTAAACCTCTATAACAAAGCATAACATTTGCTAGGATAGTTGGATTTGTTCTATATTGAACGCTTAAAGGACAGATGAAATGAAAATATTAATAGTGAAAAGTTCTTTTTAATTTGAGTTATTAGTATAAAATCATAGCTATAAATCAATGGGAGATGTTTTAGACAAATAATTAAGAAGTCATTGAACTAACATTGGAAATTACTGCCACTCGTTGGCTTGCTTTGAAAATAATTCAAAATATTTTGGAAATGTGTCATTACGTTGATATATAAATACACATCGTGAACGGGTCTTTATAATTGTTACCTAGTGTCTTTTAAAAATGATAATAAAAGAGCAAATTGTCAAGATGTTTTGATACCTTACTGCAGTAAGAGAATATCGATTAATTCATGTGTAAAACACCTGAAATAATTTCAAACCACTTAAAGAGTGAGAATTTACTTGTAAAATGTAATTTTCATTTTATTTGCTCTCTGCAGGATTCGTTTCCCTCAGTGATATCGGTGGTATCAGTGTCGGAATGTAAAGGACACATTATTTCACGATCCTCTCTCGGAATCTTTGATTCCAGTGAAATATATTTCTCGATATCCATATATTGCAATCGCTTTTTTTGTCGTTTGTTCGACATCTAATGACTTTAACAAAACAAACTGTATTTTTCTGTAAAACTGTTCTGACATTTTGTCCAATATTTCCTCTATTTTTTTTTAAATTGTGCAATAAGCCATACTTGTTCTTTTTTCCAAAGAGCATCCTGTCATCGGATAAAATACTTGAAGTTGTGTGTAATCTTCACTGACAGATAAAACGATATTATATTCACTACTAGTATTCAAATAATTACCTTCTCCTAATATTCATGACACTTTCCCCTTGGTACATTGTACCATGTTTTACAAAGTAACGTTTAAATAAATACCAGGTTATAAAAGCCAACACCAGTTTCAACATTTTGAAGGCTAGCCGTAAGTAAGAAGGGTGTTATCAGGAATAAAAATCATTACATACTCCAATCATAGATATGGTCCCATTTCATTGAAATTTACTTAAGAATTTGCTCTGATAGTTCTGAAAAAGTCGAGAATTTTGAAAAGCTTACATGACAAGCAGAAAAACTAGGAACAAAGAGATTAGGAAGAATGTCTCATAATCGTATCTTCTAAATTACATTGAGGGACAATAAAAGTACGAGCCCAAAAGCTGAAATGAGCAGTCAGTACAAGTGACTTAAAATTTATGAGCTATAAAACAATTTAAAATCAAATAAAGATTTCTTAAAAGTATGCACGCTATAACTTGCGCCAGTTAAAGTACGATTGGAAATTGATATCATTTGTTTATCAATAAAAGTTACGAAAATACTGTAAATTACACCATTAAAATTAAACGCGTTTCAAAGTTATCAAATTATAATTATTTATTATCCTGCAAGGAAAGAAAAATAGCTATTTTTATATAGATCCATCACGTGACGCCGTCGCTACTTTTAGTTTGATAAACACACGTGGCGTAAAGAAAAACAAGGTAGGCCGTTTGAGATACTACTCACATTGACGTGAATGGCAAGCATTTTACTCTTATTGGTACTTATCTTTTAATGTATTCAGTATCAACCATCTTTTCTGTTATGACGCATACTGACCTTATATTAATAATTGTTTTCAAAATGCAACATACCTCGTTGTCTGTGATTTCCCGTGGACATGTGTTTCTATATATAGGCCTACTGTGCACGCACTTCCTTCATCAATATTCATGAAAAGACTGAATTCTTAATTCGTAGATATGTTTAATTGTTTTGTTATTACAACGACATCTATAGTACAATTTTGTGGAAAGTATTATTTTTCATTACACTTCATGTATCATTAATCATTTTGATTCACACAAAATTCGGCATTCATATAGCGTATATGACTTCAATTATTTGAATTTTATGGTATGGTTTCTCATTGCAATTTCCAATATCTAGTAAACTCAGCCGTATCAATGACATGCGGATCTGAAATTGTATGCAACGGGCACATCATTTTACAGTCTTCTTTTGGAATGTAATTTTTTTCTGGTAAGAAATGTCCTTTAATATCGATAGCAATCATTTTTTCTTCATCTATTCGACATCTGAAGCCTCTTACAAACTGTACTTTTCTATGAAATGTTCCTACTAAATCATTTAACAGTTCTTCAATTCTTTCTTGAATCTGGCACGTTTTTGCATTTTCCAAATCACATTCAGGCATCAGACAGAATACTTGAAGCTGTATAGACTCTTCTGTGACGGACAAAAGGAAGTTGGTTTCCTTACACAAAAACAAAGCTGCGTTTTTGTAGAGGCAAGATGTACCATGATTTTGTAGTACATTCCAACCATCTTCTTGCATACAAGCAACAACAAGACGGTAAAACAAGAAAAATGGTAGAAATTCAAATTGGTAAACAAGAACAGATGATTTACTGTCAGATTTCTTGATGATATCTAAAAGTTCTTTTTCTATTTCTTTACGATTCATGCACGGAACGTAGTGAGATTCTGAACCAACGGCCAACAAACCGAGTCTTTGCATAAAATAAATAATCGACATTTTATGACATTGCAGATATCGTTTATCTTTCTTATATGATCCATCTTTAATGTTATAATCTTCGTCTTCTTTCTTAAGCCTTTTAAACACCTCATCATCTTTATGTTTCCAAATCTCTATCAGAAGCCGATCTCGCAAATTTCCAGTTTTGTAATATTCATCCCAGTCCCTCTGGGTGACAGGAATACCTTTGAAATGAATCTTATCTGTGATAATATGTTTGAAGGCGTCAATGAACCATTGGACGTCAATAATAACCTCTACCTCCAGACCATTTTCATTAAAATATAAAGCTTTTCCGGCATCATGATAATACCGCAGCATATCTCCTGTTCCCTTTTCAGATCCATCTGAATCATCATGTTCCTTAGTAGTAATCTCTGGTACATGTACTTTTGTTGTTATTTTTGAAATCTTCAAGATCCGCTTTGAGTGTTTTTTCTGGTTAATTTCTAATCCAAAGAAAGACCATTCTTTTGGAATGTTCTCGCTCCATCGTTCATTGGAAGCTATGTTGAAGAAGCACATTTCTAATTCATGGAGAGGTAAAGTAACGTCGGTGCAATAAACGTTTTTGTCAGTGATGTACTGTGGTAAATATGATGTCTCTGGAAACTGATGACGCAAGCCCTCAATCAGTTCCTTTTTATCCTTCATTGATAAAAAATATCAAAGTATATTAAAGTGATAATTAAATATTGACTGTTCTGTTTTCCCTTTCTGTTTAAAAGACATTAAATGGCATTGTGATTTTTTTTATTTAATTCCTTATAAATCATCATTTCCCAACTACACAGAAAAGATCCTTGAGTGTTACATTTATTGATTCCCTATATATATTAGAGAGGGAATATTATCATGATTATTGTATTATTGACTTTCTAGTACTTGCTATAATTATATGCCGATAATCCAAACACATATATTTTCATACATGTATAACATCGAATTAATCGGTATCCTGATACAATGTATTTTATTTAATAAAGATTATAACAGATCACTAATACATTAGAATGCAATGTGTTAAAGATTTAAGTTCTTTAAGAATAAAAAAAATTATAATGTTGTATATATGAAAAGTTCACTGAAAAAATAACTCACCCTAAACTGTCTTATTCCTTCTTCCCAATGAGTTGCAACAATCAGAACTACAGGTTTTGTATCTTTGTCATTGTCAGAACCACAGTAGGTATGTATAGACTTTATCCAGAACACAAAGTAGTCTGTAATAAAGAGAAGAAAATGTTCCTTTTAAAGTTTGTATTAGGAAAAGAAATACTTTTTTTAAAATATCAATTTTGGGTTTTCCTTCAGTATAGTTTTAAGTGCACTCATTCTTTTCGAGCTTAATGACAGATGATACAAACATTTTTTTTCTTTGAAAAAGACTTAATATCATGTCACAACTTTAGAAAAGTAGATGGTTCTTGGAATTTTTTCTCCTAAGAACTGGAATATAAAAAAGACTTGAAAAATATTAGTGCTACATGCATACGTGCGCATGCGTTAAGATGGACAGGCAGGGTTTTTTACCCTGAAGACTCTGTGCAGAAAAACTTTTGTATTGTGAGTATTATCTGAGTTTTTTTGACAAACGGTGTGCTATTTATGGTTCATGAAAAAAGAAAATGGCAGATATGTCGGAAAGGGAAAGGCGTAGGCTTTCATCAGACGGGCAAACCGAAAAGCCCCCTAGTAAAATGCTCAAAATGGCGGGTGGAAAGGAAGAATCTAATGTCAAAGATTTTGAAACGAAAATAATTGATCAGATGACTGTTATAGCAGACGCGGTGAGCAGCCTTCAGAAAGGTAAAAAAGAACTAAGGTCGTCGTTTGATAGCAAATTAGATAAATTTCGTAACGAGTTTATGGCAAGCATTGACGACAAATTCAAAGCAATGAAATTAGATTTCGACCTTGAACTTGGGAGACATCAGGGACAAATCGACTCGCTGTCGCGGTCTGTTGACACGCTTATTGAAAGAATACAAAAGGTTGAGAATCAAGAACGACCTGAATATGAACAAGAATCGGCTAGTGGTACAAACAAGAAAAATCATGCGAACACGCTATATGATCCTGAGCTCACGATAATCGGCAATAACGTTAGGCAGTGTGAGGATGAGAACATTTTTGAGATTGCTAACGATATGATTAGTCACCTGAGTGATTCTGTCAAAGTAGTTGCGTCGGCACGACTAAAGAGCAGAGGTTTCGGTAAACCTGGTTTATTCAAAATTAGTTTCCGCTCAGTTGACGAGAAAATAGAAGTTCTACGAAGGAAACGGGATTTACAGAATGTTGAAGCATATAAATCGGTTTTCCTTAGATCCTCAAAATCACACACTGAGAGATTGATAGAGCTTAACGCAAAAACTATCCTGAATCAGATTCCAAACGGCAACCAATTTCGCATGACTTCCAATGGAAGAATCGTGAAAAAACTCAAAATATAACAAAACAGCTCACCCGACTTTCATGATCAAGATCGCGAGAACCACTAGGGACTTTCCCGGCCTATTGACACTCTAAAATTGGGTCACTTAAATGTCTGCGGTTGGACAAAAGAAAATGGTGAACTTAGAAATCAAATTATTTGTGCACTAAATTATGACATAATTGCCGTTAGTGAAACACATTTAAAAGAAGAAAATACTATTGAAATTCCAGGTTATAGATGGTTTGGTTTTAATAGAAGAGATATACATGTAAATGCACCGAAACCTTCGGGTGGCGTCGGAATTTTTATAAAAGAATGGTTAACTGATCAGTTAACCATTCTTTTATAAAAATTCCGACGCCACCCGAAGGTTTCGGTGCATTTACATGTATATCTCTTCTATTAAAACCAAACCATCTATAACCTGGAATTTCAATAGTATTTTCTTCTTTTAAATGTGTTTCACTAACGGCAATTATGTCATAATTTAGTGCACAAATAATTTGATTTCTAAGTTCACCATTTTCTTTTGTCCAACCGCAGACATTTAAGTGACCCAATTTTAGAGTGTCAATAGGCCGGGAAAGTCCCTAGTGGTTCTCGCGATCTTGATCATGAAAGTCGGGTGAGCTGTTTTGTTATATTTTGAGTTTTTTCACGATTCTTCCATTGGAAGTCATGCGAAATTGGTTGCCGTTTGGAATCTGATTCAGGATAGTTTTTGCGTTAAGCTCTATCAATCTCTCAGTGTGTGATTTTGAGGATCTAAGGAAAACCGATTTATATGCTTCAACATTCTGTAAATCCCGTTTCCTTCGTAGAACTTCTATTTTCTCGTCAACTGAGCGGAAACTAATTTTGAATAAACCAGGTTTA
>PRKT01000485.1:179926-195597 GCA_003671525.1 Saccostrea glomerata
AAAAATGCAGAAAATCTTGCTAAAGCAGGAGGGCGTGCACTAGGGAAAATTATATCTTCGATTCATAGTAATAAAGATTTCAGGTTTAATGCTTATGAAAAATTGTTTTACTCTTGTGTCATACCTGTTTTGGATTATGCATCCAGTGTCTGGGGTTACAAAAAGTTACAGCCTATAGATAATATTCAGAACAGAGCTATTCGGTATTTTATTGGGGTTCACCGTTTTGCTCCTACATTGGGGATTTATGGAGACACTGGATGGATTCCAAGTCAATATAGACGTTGGATAAATATAATCAGATATTGGAATAGAGTTTTATCCTTTGACAATGATCGAATTACAAGAATTGTTTTTGAAGTTGATTACAATAAGTGTAGGAATAACTGGTGCAGTAATTTGAAAGATATATTACACCAACTAGAGCTGGATTACTATTTTGAGTCAAAGCTTATGATAGATATAAATATGGTTCAATCAAAAATACACAATCATTACTCAAACCTTTGGAGCAATGAGATTTCAGGAATTTCAAAGCTGCGGACTTATGTTAATTTTAAAACAATATTTGGTAGGGAAAATTATGTAGTACTTGATATGCCTAAATATTTACGTTCAATTTTAGCACAATTTAGATGTGGCATTTTACCTTTACGAATAGAAACCGGTAGATATCATGGTGAATCTGTTGAGGATCGAATTTGCACGCTTTGTTCTAGAAATAATGTTGAAGACGAAATTCATTTTTTACTGCATTGTCCTTTTTACTCTGAATATCGATCAAAACTTTTTGAAAATACTGGCATTAATCAAATGGGGTGGTCAGATATGGATTTACTATGTTTACTTATCTTAAATTATCCTAGACAGGTTGCAAAGTACTTGTATTTTTCATATATGCGAAGACAATCCTTTATGTTCAAAAAATAAAATAATATTTCGATGTCATTTTCATCTAACAATAATCTTTATAACAGACACTACCAATCTTAGCATACAAAATGCATATAAAATATATATTTATCACAATTATGTTTACTTTTAATGCATTTTTTTGGTTATTATTTAACGTTGTGCTCTTTATTTTCTTTATATATTGCATTTCAATATTGTGTTTAAAGTGGCATATAGGCCCGATGGGCCGGGTGTTGATTGTTGTTTTATACAGTCTGTAAGCAAACGAATGTAATTATATACACATGTCACTATAAATAAATAAATTACTTACTTACTTACTTTACTGTATTTCAATGAAAAAACAAATATAGAGAAATTACATTCAGTATAGGTTTACAGGTGAGAACAAATTTTAGAATATATTACATTGGTGTCAAAAGTGTAAAATAAACTTAAGAAAAAAATTGCCAAGCCAGGTAAATTTTATTAGGAAAACCTAAATGGTAAAAATCAGCCTATGTGATATTGCTAATTTTTTGTCATTTTGATCTTCCTCTTAAAATTCACCTGGCTTGGTATATTTTTCTAAGGTTTATCTCACACTTTTAGCACCGAGATAACATATTCTAAAATTTGTTTTCACCTGTAAACCTTTACTGAATGTGATTTGTATATATTTGTGTTTTCATTGAAATATTACTAATATTTTCCAAGTCTTTTTCATTTTCCAGTTCTAAGGAAAAAAATTTCTAAGAACCATCGACTTTTCTAAACGTTTGACATGATATTAAATCTTTTTCAAAGAAAAAAAATTGAAAAAACTGAATATTCTCTTTTAATTGAAACACATGTCCGTAATTTTTTCATCCAATTTCTGATTAGTTTTAGCTCATTTTTGGGTATCATCCTTAGAATACTGGAAAATGACAAATCTTGTGATTTCCTGTACTCGTTTCTTACTTCTGAAGGGTGTTTTTCATGTTTAGAAATTGAAACAAGCCAAAAGGCGAAAAATCTGGCCAATATTGTTAATGTAAAAAATAACTGTTTATCACAAAAAAACTCCTTTACTCTTCGGGGCGTGCGGGTTTGGACACTGTCATGAAGAAATTTTATGTAGTAGATTCCTGAATCTGGATCTTTCGTCTCATTTACCTTTTGATTTTTTGCAAAAAAAAACGCTTTCTAAATTCTTCCAGAAATGAAACTGCCTCGCTGAATACGAATTTGAAAAAAAAAATCACTTATATTTAAGAAACGTGTATGTAAATCTGTCTTTGTGCTCTTGCAATTCTTTACTTTTTCGGACCTTTCCTGTTTTTGTCAAGTACATCTTATTGTTAATTTTGTTTCGAGGGTTTTAAGCAACAGATTCAAGTTTCATTATCTGTTTAAATTTCAAACAAACGTGGATAACTTCAATTACTGATATTTTATAAAATAATTGTTTAGATATTCTTACATGCTGTTGTTTTCACTCGTTTTTTCAAAACATGGGGTGACCTTTGAGTTCTAAGCTTTTTTCTGTCAAACGTTTCTTTAAAGCAATATGAGATGCAACTTTGATGTCGTTTTTTTAATTGCAAAATTGTAAATGAATATTTCAATGACACAAGAAAACAAGGTTGATAAACTTCTGTTATTCACATTTGCGATGGAAGAACTATTTATAAGCTTCGATTGAATCAAAATTACATTATTGTCGTTTTGTACATAATGCTTTCTTATATAAAACTGTATATTACATGTACATTGTATATAGAAGTCTTTCTTCTGCTTCATTTTCGTCTTATTGATCATAAAGGTTTAAGTTATTACCTTCAAATTTATCATAATAACACATTTTAACAGGAAAATATTTTTTTTTCTAATGGAGGTATGAAAGTATGAAGAGACCCACGAATTAATATCCACCACGAAATGCAAGTTTTCACACTCATTGCTACTGAACAATTTTTCAACCATGAAATCAAATCCCAATGACCCAATGTATTTTCCTCAAATCACGAAAATTTGACCCTTCAAAAATATATGAAACATGGCTCGACTGGGAGTTAAACAAAATACAATTATTATTTATTGTGTTCCAAAATTGAGACCATTATGATGCAAGTATGCATCTTTGCTTTGTTCTTACAAATAAATTTCTTGCATTAATGAGAAGTATTTGAATTTTTTTTCTGTATGATCCCTGTACATGTATTCAAGTTTAAAGCTTACAAAAGAAATAATTAGAAAAATCATGTGCCGGGGCGTGACAAATAGAGAGACAGAAGCGGGGCTTGTAGCACGTGGATTGGCGGAATAAAGAGCATGTTCATGTAAGGAATAAATGTCATTTCTTCGATTTCATGACGATGAACAATCGATTGGCTTGCGTGATAATTTTGCGTGTATGCAAATTACCACACAAGCCAATCGATTGATCGCATCATGAAATCGACAAATTAGACAGATATTCCTTCACTACATGTAACAAGAAAATAAGTCAAGAATTCAGTGCGTTAATAATACTTTAAAGGTACTTGGACACAGATTTGAAGTTAATATTTTCTCATTTTTTCTGTATAATATCATGAATTATACATTTTAAAAGCATTTCACACAAAAATTAATTAAAAATCTTATTTCATTTAAAAGTTATTAAAACTTTAATCTTTTGGCGGGTTTGATTGACACATCCTTGCACTTTCACAAATTTTAACATTATTCTTAATCCTTAGGAAAAGTGACAATTTTAATGTGTTTTAATGAGAAATATTAAAACTTTTATCAAGAAAAATAATTTTATTTAGAGTAGAAATGTTAGAAAGCAAAACACCTTCACAAGTATCGTCATTTCGAACTAAGAGATGCGTACAGAGTTTAGCAAATCGAGCACACTCGTGTTATGTACACAGTTTTTGTAAACAGGGTTCGAGTTATGTTATTGTTTATATTTAGAATTCACCGGGTGCGTTCAATCGTCACAGTCTGCTTACCACAACTGCACGAACTGACAATATATTGTGTGTTTGTTTTGCTTTCGAACGTGTCTACTCTGAATTTTCTGGATTATAGTTTAATATTTTTCATTTATACAAAACGAGATTGCCACTTTTCCTAAGAATTAAGAATAAAATTAAATTTGTGAGAGTGCAAGGATATGTCAATCAAACCCGCCGAAAAATTTGAAATTTCAATATCTTTAAAACGAAATAAGATTTTTATTTAATTTTTGTGTGAAATGCTATTAAAATATATAAGTCGCAATATTATAGACAAAACAATAACTTCAAATCTGTGTCCAAGTACCTTTAAGGGATATCTTAAAATGCATGGTGACATGCATTGTTTCATTTCATTATCATGATTATAAACCTAACTGTAATTGATAATCTGCTTTCGGACCACGTCTTAAAATCAAAGGTAGAAAACGAAAATAGGAGAACAAAGAATGACTACGCTTAAGGATATGCAAAATATGCGTCAAAATAAACTTTCAAAACATATATTTTTCTTTTAACTAAAGGAATGATCAACATCTAATCTTCAACTTTACTTAATTACGTACAATAAAATAGAAGTGTGTATTTACGATATAGGAATCTGTTTTTAAGGGCGAGGGTCATCACATTTTCTTCAATCTCATTCCTTCATTTCCTATACAATGAGGACGCCCTTTTTTTTACTCGCTTTAAACATTGTCAATGCATGGTAGTATATTGTTCTCCTTTTAACAGTACAAATGTTGGTGTATTATTTGCATTGGTAATGTGTTAAAAGATTAATAGACAAACATGAGCTCATGGTTTAAAAAACATGCTTCTTCTTACACTCGTGCTCTCTGTTTTAACTAAGGGTTGATACACGTTTAATATTGTAGTCTACCAAGTGATATCTTTTCTCATGTAATTTTGTGATGTTAAACGACACATGCCTTACATGTACAGGTAGTATGTTTAAGGAATGAAGCCTATTTCAACTTTTGATATACGATATACCATAACTTGGCAAAGCGGTTCATAAAAATCGTAAACAGCACCATGTCATGTAATAATCTCTTGTAACATATTTTTTTAAATAAGCTTCAATGAGACAATTTTTCTATTTTTCGGCCATTCGGAAAAAGGCTTCCAATATCACAAATTCTAAAAGTTAACGTCAAGAGGACTAATACGTTTTTGAAGTAACTCATTGTGCCGTAGGCAAATAATACAAAATGGATAAAACAGTTTAACCAATCAAATGACATGTTACAACTAAAATTAAATTATTTTGTGCTAACTGGAATACTGTGCTCGAACATGTTAAATAGTCAGCCATCGATTAAAATATTCTTTAATTACACGGATAGGCTCATACGTTTTAAAGCATTGTAAATATCATGTACGTGTATCATACATAATAAAAAGGAATATGGAAAATAGGTATCTCCTATTTTTTTTTTATCTAGTCTTACATTAGATCCACTCTGACGAGCTCCTACTCCCATACACATATAATGTTCAATCAAGGGCAGGTAAGTGCCAAAAAAAAGTACTCTATATTTGGAAAACTTAATGACAAAAAATATGAAATTAATTATTGCATTAAAGTCTAAACTCAATTTTAATATTTTAATTTGATGTCAAATTGACAGACCTCTATAGTAAATGTATAAAACCTAAATTAGGTTAAGATCAAAAATCAATGGAAGCGACCAACAAGACCCAAAACACAGCGTTAAGTGTAGTTATCCTTTATGAACTGATTGGTCATATAAGTACATAATGTACATGGCCATTCATAAATACAACTCTTCGGGTTTTTGTCCGGTGCACATAGCCATTAGAACAAAAGAAATATTTTTTTGAAAAATTATCTTTTAAACGCGTACGGTACCTTTTAAAAAATTAAATCATGTGTTCAAAAGTAAGGACAGAATTGTTTTTATACCTCCGTAGGTCCATCCAGAGAATACGCTACCATCTTGATCACACACTTTCTTATCCACCTTCTGGTCAAGACGTTTAGAGGCGTCCACCACCACAACATAAAAAGCTCTCCTGGTCAGGTAAATCTGGTGACAGGCATAGTACGCACATTGTCCTCCAAAGTCAAAGAAAGTCAGAGTCTTAGTGTCAATATCTGTAGTATTTACTGTCTCACAATTCTCCTGACTTTTCCTTGCTAAAAAGAGTCATCAGATATCTCATATTCTATCATTTTTTTCAAAATATTATACATGATAGAAGCAATAAAATGGTATTTTTTGACATGTTTTTTTTATTCATAGCATTAAAGACAAATTTAATTATGTTTACTTTTAATTAATAAAGTGCTAAAATTACAATGCTGAAAGTAATTTATGTGCATGGTTACGCACAAAGCATCAATTCTACTGTCGACAAAACTGTCCACTTAGATTATATCTGTAATCTATTTTAGTTGTTTAAAAATCAGTTTTACATTGATTTGATATGTCTTTAAAACAAAACATGTAGCACAAATTAAAAGAGTTTAAGTTGTTTTTCTTAAAAACAATCACGGTTGTTTAGTTTTATTACAAAATATTGAGGGAGAAAGTAAAGAAAAGGTATGTCATAATTTTTGTTTGTGCAAGAAATATTTTTCTCACTTTCCTCTCTCAGGCTAAGTAGCATCACTTATATTTATTACCTTTTAATGATTTTGTTTCATCACATATATCAAATATTTCCTCATGCACCTCCAATCCCTCAGTAGATTTAACTTCATTAATCTCTTCTTCACTACACCCGAGAAGACGTTTAAGTAGCGTGGTTTTTCCCGCCCCAGCACATCCTACAATCATCCCTCGGGCGTGGTGGACTGTCTGTGTTCCTCTCTTAGCGTACTCCACATACCGCTCTCTGGCCTCCTTGACCCACTGTAATACCTCTAAAGGGACTCCCACTATATCATGTTAAAGAAGAAACAATTCACAACAAGAAAGCTACGCATTTTTTTTTACTTCAGTTTCATGGGGAGAAACTGAAATGTGAGAGACCTGTACCTTCTAAATGGAAGTGGTCCTTCGGATGAGACGGTATGAACCGAGGCACTGTGTCGCAGTAGGGGCTGGCACGAAAAAGACCCCCCTGTTAAAGGCCCCAAGTGTCGAGTATAGGACAAAATTTGCAGCTCTCCACCGGCAAATGGTGGCGTCTCCTTATGAGTGAAAATTCTCGAGAGGGGCGTTAAACAATATACAATCAATCAATTATTCAATCTAAATGGAGGTAATATTAGTAGAACCTGGAAAAAATAATATATTGACTTCCTTTAACATTCTTGATAACTTCATTTTTATGGAGTTTGAAATCAATTTTTTACATCTATATGAATTCAACTAAATTGTAATATCATTTTACTAAAATTTATACATAGATACGCATTGCTTTCAGTAGTGTTTTATATATAAAATGCATGGTTACTCTTTTGAAATCTAAGAGATATTTGGGTGAGGGTAAGAAAACATGATAGAAGGCAAGGCTTGTCGAGCCCTCTTACGTTTTCGACCCAGTCCAAATATCGCTTATACTTCAAGATAGTTATCATGCATTTTGTTTATCCTGCAACACAATTTAACAATTGAACGTCCAAAACAAGCTATTTCCGACAGATTTAGGCACATCCCTGCAGTTGAAACTATGATACCATGGCGTAAACATTGCAATATTCTTTTTTAAATCAAGTTTTCAATTTCATTTTATAAGGCCTACAGTTTAACGCCTTTAGTTATCCGAAACATTTTTTTTACGTTTTGTATACAATTTTATACACCATGTGCTGGTTTACTTAAATAAAAATGATTAACAATAACAAATAAATTGAGACAAAAGAAACATTCGTGTTTAACTTTAAAAGAAAATATGTCAGTCGAGAAAATCTAGACGGCCGACGTGTTATTTAATAATCCAATTTTACAGCATGGATATTGACCTATTTCATAATCTATATAGTGGCATGCTTAAAATAATGAATAAATACGCCATAATGTTCTTAATCTGATTTTAATTACAATTCACATTGACCTATATACATATGAACAGCCCACCTCCCGAGAAAATCATTTTATGCATTTAAAAAGGAAATAATAAAAAAGAAAAACATGACTTATCTTGATGTATTTTATTTATAACATTTGAGTAGGGAAAAAATTAAACAATTTCTTATTATCTTAGAGTACACGTGTGCTGCAATTTCAAACACGAGTATCGTTTTATGAAATGATTCCACACGTGTGTGAAATCTCTTAGGAAAATTAAATGAAGGACATGTGTGCAATATTTTTAAAGGCCATACATGTATATGGATTTGTACACCTCTTCTAAAACAATTTTTGATGAAAGAAATCTGGAATTTATGTTTTGTAATTTTGGTAATTTTTCTTTGATTAATGCAAACATTTTTAAAATCTTTTCAAAACCCCAAGTAAGGCATGCTTTTTTCTGTCTAAGAACATGTAATGGTATTATAAGTTTAAATTTAGAATATCTTGAAAAATTATCAGTAGGTAAGGTACGTTGAGTTTTTCCTTAAACGGACTTTTTGCATATTCTTCAACTCAGTCCTTGCTTTATGAAAATTGTCTTCAACCTTTTGAAAAATTGAATTAAAAATATCACATATGAATACGTTTCAAAGTAAAAACACGTGTATAAGTAACTTAAAAGGGCACACTGAGTCAAAATCATGTCTTTCTTTCAAGATATCTGTAGCTTACAGAGAAAGATTAATGAAAATTATGAGTATATAGCTTAGATATGACACTTAAACTGCAAGAAAAAATTGCACGATTTAAGTGCCGGAAAAACAAAGGTTGTATCTACCGTTTCGTTGTTTTCTAGTTTGTCAAGGTCACGCCATTTTTATTTTAGCCTAACTTGTAAACAACATTTAACTGGAACATGCAAAGGTGAGAAATATATTCTAACAACATTTTGAAAAATCGCCTATAAATTTTTGGTTCACTTACATTCATTCCTGGGTATTCGAAACCATGGTAACTATGAATACTTATTCAAATTTTCTGCGCACGCGTACAGTGGTGTGTAAAAAGTATTGAGCAATATTTTCGGTCTGGGGCATACAATTTTTTTTTTACTTTTATTTTTCTCCTTAAAAATAGAATTTTTAGGTTTTGAAACCTGTAATTTTCTGAAACCTAATACTTTTAGGAATTGAACAAAATTAACAAGGGTCATGTAAAAATTCGACCCTTGTCAATTTTCCACTCTGTGCGTCACAATGCCGCTTTAAAACTTCAACCGCGTTTCACTCGAAGTCCTGTACAAGAATCGAGGAAAAACGGAGAAATTGAAGTAATTATAATATTAATTCATAAATTCTACATTTATCGTAATACTGGTATAATATACCCGTCGGGAGCAACTTGAAATTGAAAAGGACACAAGGCAGGTGAGGCTGACACTTTAGATATATCAATGATTTTCTTGATCAACCTGTAATAATATTGAAACCAAGCTCATGTATCCCTTTAGAAATTTAGACAAAAAAATATTCACCATGACAAATGCAGATGTGTGAGGCCTGGAAGAGATTTTGTCGTTATTCATAAATTGTGTATAACGCCAATTGCACAAGGATTTTTTTTCTAATGTGAAAAAATAGGATAAGAGGTAGGTTGTATGTTTCACTTATAATAAAAGGGGAGGATTAGTCATCAACTCAACCCTCTTTAAAATATCCTGTATGTGTTAGTTTACCAATACCGCACGAAGACCCATGTATAATTCCTAATATTTACATTTCCAATAAATTTTCATTACGATTCTTTACGATTTAAAATGCAGTTCATTTTCTCATGAACTATACATTACGTATGTACCACGAATAAGCATGAATATCTCCATTGTTATGTCATAATACCGCTCTTGACGTTAAAAAAAATAGTGTTCACTGTTTTGCTTTAAAAATGGCGGTTAATGGCGTAAATTTATGGCAAGTCTTCAAAAAAAAAAATGTGAATAAAGGATATGGAGATTACGAAAAGTATTCAATCTCAAAGTTCATTAAACAATATATACAAAATAAGAGCAGCGCAAACACAGACCTCCAAAACATCAGAGGTGGGATCAGGTGCCATGGAGGAGTGAGCAATCCATCCCCTGCTGACCTGTCACACCCACCGTGTGCTCGTTGTCATCATCGGGAAATTACGGGAAAAAAATCAGTCGTCAATGTAAGAAATATTACGCGCTTCATGAAATATGCCGGAATGAAGCATCGTAATTCATAACCTCATGAATCTTCAAAAATTAAATTCATTTCTTAAATATATCACTTATAACGTATTAATGAACTTAGTGGGAAAAAATCATCGCAAAAATTAAAACATGAATATTGGTAAAAGGTTTAAGTCGTACATTTGTTTGTATTTGTATGCTAATATCTATTTTCCAAAACGGCTTTACAAATCTCTCTGAGTCTCTCTCACTGTGTAAAAGATATGACATTCTTACTTATATAACTTTTGCCTTTTAATCTTGCTAAAATTTATTTCAAAGAAAATCCGGCGTAATATTTATCAAACCTCCGAAATAAGGATGAAATATTAGCAACTGGGCGTTAAACAATAACAATAAATAGATCAACATTGATTTTAAAACATTTGATTATACGAACAATGAAGAGAAAAATAAAACCAAAATAAAAGAATGAATCGGTTAGCTTTAATTTCATATAAACGCCTGTTTGTATTAGTATTACGCCAATCAATCGATGAATAACGGAGAAAAGTTACTGCATTGAGTATGACCGTAATTCATGGCGTCAAGTTATGTGATCCAAACATGGCGGCGCCCATGAATAAGGTCAGAGAATAGAGTGTTCACCGGTGAAGGGCTTCAAATTTTAACCTTCACTCGGCACTCAGGGCCATTAATCAATGAGGGATCATTATCGTGACTTTGGATCTCGGTTTTTAAGGAATTTTCCTTTGACCCACAACTTTCAATTCAAGTGCCCGTGTACATGTCGAAGGAACAGGTGCTACCTTTTTTTGGACGTAGGTTACTTGGGGTCGAGATTCGAGCTCACGACCTCCCGATCACGGAGCGAGCGCTCTACTTACTGAGCTACTCTCAACAGATGAGTATATGTAGGTAAAAATTAAGTATCATATGAAGTTTCAACTCCAAAACGGTGGTTTTGTTGCATTTGGAAAACAAATTTGTAAACGTTCTTTGCTAATGAATTCTAAAAGGCCAACCAGCATGCGCATGGATTGTAAAAAATTGCATGCTGCTTGAAAGCGCAGCATTGTTAAGGCTTAAAAAAGGGGGCGGTCCTAATTTATACGGGAAAAGTTTACTGTGGCGTCACACAAAAATATGACTTTTATGTATTTTTCATAATACCTGAAAATGGAGTTATTTGCAACTTTTAACTGTATTAGCAGAGTAAACAACAATATAACTTATCAAAGCATTAAAAAGTTGCTTGTTAAATCACATATACCTGGTTATAAAAAAGGACTGATTGCGATGGACTTGTAAAAATGACGTATATCATGTGCTGTGAGAGGCAGGTTGAGGAATCTTTTAACAATAAAAAATGCGTTTTATTATTAAACGGAATATTATTTACAGGTTTTAAATAGTCGATTAATACCAATGTATATCCTTTGTTTAGTGCGATTATTAATTAACTACCGAGAGAAGGTATTTTATTGTTTTATGTACATGTTACGTATATTTTACATCGAGATGCCTCATAAAATCGTACATTCGCAAGAGCATACACTGCATAGATTTGAACCATTTTTTTTTAATATATATAAAGGATATTTTCCTTAACTTGAAAAGTGCTGCTGCTTTCATTAAATCGAGGGCATGACACAAAATATTTGTTTTAAGTCAAATATATTTCGACATTGGCCTATTTACTTGAAAAATTAATTGTTAAAACGCAAATTCTATTTAAAGCAGCAGCACTTTTCAGAAACTACAAAGTCTGCAGAAACAATTAATAGCTTGAATTTTTAACTAGGGTATGCCCTTGCGATATTGAATTTGTTAATGACCTACATTCAGTACACGAACTATGCATTCATCACTTGCCTGTCCATCGATGGGACTAAACTTCATACAGTACAGTGTGGGTTAAAATATGCTATTTTCATAAGTATTTAAGTTCTTTGATAATAAAACAGCTTAATAAAATTTTTTTACAAAAACCCTTCTTTTTTGCTCGTCTATTTTCCGTTTATTTCTCACAGTAGGCCTTAACAGTGCAGCGAGCTCTAAAACTTGTTGATAGTTCAGTCTGGTCCTGGTAGACCTTATACATATAATAACTTGGGAATGGACCTGTTCGAAAAAACCTTAATCTGTTTACTCATCTGGAAAATATATGTCAGATTCAGCATCCGAAGCCTGGTAGTGTCCATATCCATACAAGTTTAGTCCGGCTAGGGCTTATAGTTACCATGGTTACTTGGGAATGGACCTGCTCCTAAAACTTTAACTTGGTCACTCATCTGGAAAATGTAGGTCAGATCCAGCATTCGAAGCAAGTCTGGTAGTGTTCATCCTTAAATGCATCATCCATGCAAGTTTATTTCATGTAGGCTTTTAGTTAAAGTGGAGCCTCATTTATCCGGACGCTTTGCTTCCTAGTCATTTTGTCCGGATATGTGAAGCGTCTGGATACCTGAATCACCAGTTAAACAAGACAAATTAACACAAACTCCATACAGTGTCGATTCTCCGGGACAACTTTCCCTACGAATAACACCACTGCCACAGGCTTTCCAAACTTTTTCCATGGAAAATTGGCTTGCGCGAGTAATTCGGTCTTCAAAATTTTCAAAATGAATGATGTGTATAAATTTAATGATGAGAATAAAGGGAAGTAACAATCATTCTATCTATTTTTGATAACGGCAAGTAACGGTTTGATTTTTTTCAATCCGATTAAATCCGGATTATTTTTTCAAGCGTAGTTTACACCAAGTTGCAATGGCGGCGTCCATGCGTCATTGGAAACGAGGAGATGTTTTGTGTCTCATGGCTGTAATACAACACATTCTCAATGAATTTGAAAGAAATTCGAGTCTGTGGATGCAAGCGGCATGGAATATTTCATGGTTGTGCGAATGACATCAATGAAAATGAGAATATTCGAGAAAACAAAGAGCTTTGTATAAATCGAAACTGAGCTCAATGATAGCTGTGATGACAGGGGCTGAGGAAACATTGATGACTGTGATAAATGGTAAAGTTTAAGTACTGTATAAGATGAGACAATGTCTGTAAATGAGTAACACATGTCCATTTTTATGATAACAATTTAGACCCTAAGTTCTACAATTTATTTAGCCTGCATATTAAATATATAGCCATTATAGGCCAGAAAAGTTGGAATACACAAGTCTTAAAATTATAGAAAATCATTGTTATTATTCAACTAGGTTATACAAGTAAACCATCATGTTACATGTACAACATTGTATATATGCAGATGTCATGTACATGCATAAATGATATAGATCTATACAATTACACCATGATAACCACAAATCTTGAAAATCCAAATTTTTCCTACTTAGCTAGGAAGTGAAAGTGAAGAATATAAAGAAGTAAACAAAAGTTTGATATTTTGACCGGAGAGGGGGAAAACAATAAGGACAACACCAGGATATGATTTCAATGTCACCCAAAGCTTAATTCCTGAATTATAGGACTGTAGCACTTTATCAATCCAGCTTTTTGACCACTGTGACAGATCCTGCCTGATTATAACATTGAAGGTAAAAAAATTCAAATATCATAATCTTCTTCAACACACAAAACAGTATCAAATTTAGGACAGCTAGATCAGGAATGCATGATATTTATGAACGGTGTTCTTCTGTTTAGAGAGGAAAGACATTTATGCAGACTACAAATGTACATTTTAACAGTATGGCTAGAGTTAAGTGTGTTATGTCATGATATACTTAAATGTATCATGATTCTCAAAAAGTCACTATTGACATTTTTAAAAGTAATTTGTCTTTGTTCTATTATATGTTCTATTATATGAAATTCTCAATCTCATTTTCAAAGATAAAAAGTCTAAAATATGGTTTATTCTATCACTTAACAAATAATGATGAAATACATGTAGTACATAATTTCTGGATACAGTAAAAAAAACAGCAAAAATAAATAAAGTGAAAACTCTTTAACTAGGTTAATAGACTAAAAGGAAATTAAGGCATATATTGCAATATGTGACATTATGAGTACACTAGCTAGCCACAGTTCTATTTTTATTAGTATAAAGTAAGATTGAGTAAATCAGGAAATTCTTACATCATAATGTGTTGTATATGTCAGTGACTTGTTTTGTCTTCGTATTCTTAGATTTGGGAGCATCGACTTTTTGACTTGCATTTGAAAAACTTAAATCTTTGCCATAAGCTGCCATGCAGGGCATCAATGTTTTCACAAATGCCTGATTGTTTTCAGATATCGTAATGTCAAGCATAATGTAGTTTTGTAACTATGCACCTACATATGCATGACATTGTGTTTATTGATCAATTTGTTGGAATGACTTACATTTATCTTTTATTCATAAAGTTAGATGCATACATGGCTACTGTATTTAATTTGTGTGTATAAGTACATAGACAGTGTGAGAAGTTTGCATTAATCACAAATCATTTTTTTTCAGACTGATACTTGAAGGACCTTTCTACCTAAACAGAAATGTATGAATGCCAACCTCACTGTTTCAGCCTCTTAACACCATACCAACAAAGTGGTAAATATGATATTCAAAGACATAATTTGACAGTGATCTTCAGAGACAAAATGAGCCCCCTAAAGAAGTCACTCTTGTTTATCTGATACGACTTTTTCACATGTATCATTGTTTTACACATACATATTTTTAATTAGAAGTAAAGGTTATTCAACATACATGTATTTTTTTCTTTTAATTTGAATACATGTAGAGGCAAATGAAAAAAAAAGATCATATCAATGTTTCATTGTGTTGTTCTATTTATGTATCAACCATAGTTTGATATCTGAAATCCAGAAAAAGCACCCTTAATGTGTTTTTATTTTGCAATGTTTTTCATGTCAATGTTATACTAGTCCATCATACTTTTGCTGTCATATAGGGATTATGTATTTTACTTTGAAATGTCATAAAGATTCAACTTGAGATAAATTTCTGCTCTTTACTGAATCAAATTGAATGTGGAAAAAATACAAATATACAGAAAAAACTTTCACCTTCTTTTAGATGTTGACAGTGTTGACCAGCTGGTGTTGACATTAGCAAATTTGTGCTACCCCCTTTTATATTGAGTGAAACTTATTGTACTGTATTAATACATTTAATAACAATAAGCCCTAACTATTTTTGTTTTGAAATTGCTTTAAACACGGAGGTTTCTAGAGCAATAATCAGGCACAAAGCAATTTTAAAAGTATCCATGTATATAAAGGGGGAGGCATGGCAAGTGAAAATTTATTTTAAAAAAAAAAGTATTAAAAACTTTGACAAGCATAGGTCGGATTTGAGACAGATATTGTACATGTAATTTCAACAGAAAAAAATGAATACAATAGCATGGACTGGTTGCTATTGGATGTTATTGCAACTGATATGGCATGGAGGTGGTGACTGTATTTTAAAATTAAGAAGTAAAGAATTCTGAATGTCCCCACCCCTCCAATGTTATAAAGGTGCATGAAAACATTGTCATTGAAAGAAACGAAATATCATTTTATCCAATCAGAAAAAGACCCGTCCATCCCCCCCCCCTT
>PRKT01000485.1:196002-208813 GCA_003671525.1 Saccostrea glomerata
CCCCCGGTTACGAAATTCCTGGATCCGCCACTGGTCTATACGTTGTATATTTTATTTTCTATCAACGAAATGCATGCTACCTGGAAACAGCGTTTACTACTCACTGGGACAGACTTTTTGAGTAGTTTTGATGAATAAAAATTTATATAAAATGACGACCGATATATATGCAGGAATGTAATTTTAATCAATTATGCTGTAGAGGAAAAGGGGGGGGGTTTACTTTTTACTTTAATTTTAGACTTTTTATCTTTGAACATAACCATTTACTGTTGAAATTGTTCACTGGAAGGACACCCCTTATATCTTAAAGTACACCGTGTATTCATTCAAATTGGCATGGTTATATTAACGGAATTAAATTTGTGTGCGTGAAAAGTTTGAACAACAATTTTTTTGGTAGTGGTTTTTTTTTTTCATCGGCGCGCTGAGGGAGCTACTCTCTCTCTCTCTCTCTCTCTCTCTCTCTCTTGGGGGGATGTATTGTAAAAAAAATCTGGCTGACACATGGCTGTCCACTTTTTTCTTTAAATATATATAACGATATTACGTTCCTGTTTATCGATGCTGAAAATGCATATTGAATTTTGATTTGATATTTGTTTACTTCCTCAATTATTTCGTTGATCTTTCCTTCCAATTCGAAAATCGGGCGTGTGAAAACTGATCGTCTTTATTCATGTTATTAGATAAAAATACAAAGTGGAGAAAAGAATAGAAAGATAAAACGGTAAAAAAGAAAAAGATAGTTTAAAACTCTTGATCACTTTCTCTATGTTCTACAATATAATCGGCATCAATGTGTATTTTTTAATTCAAACAGATTGTTTGCATAATGCTTGTTAATGATGGACCTAATGTTTTTTTGTCTGAACTAAAATACTAAATGCAAATTGAATTTTGTACTTAGCACATAAGTATAACTGAAGTATTTTTTTAAAGACATTTATCATCTCGGGTGCACAAAGGGTATAAATCATGATAAACATGATAAATTAAATATCTAATAAAAAAAAAAGATTGATATTTTAAAAAACATGGGACCGCTAATGTTTGTTCATGTATTTTCATGTATCTACAGAATTTCATTATACAATTTTTAGATCTAGCATTCTCTAAATTTTACCGAGCCTTATTTAACTGTGACGTCACGCAGTCAACCACGGTTGAATGAGGTCATATCAAAAGGCCTGTGGCAGCGATGATATGGAGTTGTAGCGTAACGTAATACTGAGCTGTTTGGAGCTTGAAATTAACATTGCAAAATTCCATTCCGATGAAAAATCGTCCGGATCCTGAAGCATCCGGATATCTGGCGTTCGGATATCTGAAGGTTCACTAGCGTATTCGGGAATAGACCTGCACCAAACACTTGAACCTTTTAGCTCATTATCTCTAAAACATTTATTCATTTCGTTATCATGGTTTTGTCTCCTACAGGTCAGTGATGATATTCCTAAATTCTGATAGGTTTTTCAATCGTCAACACGCGTTTTATCAACAGAAAACGGATACAGTTTCTTCGATTTAAAGCTCGTAAGTTAGCTAAAAATCGTTCAATTTATATCTCAAGAATAAAAAGAAAATACTCTTAAACGGTAATATTTACAGTGGTTTAGGAGCTAGGGCTATTCTCTGTGGTGTTTATCCCGTTTAAAATATATACTAGGAATAAAAATGAAGTTAAATATTTTGTGGGAAAGAATTATTATTATGCTGCCTTATAATTTTCAGAAGTTACTGAGTATTTTTATCTCGAATTCTGATATATTGATAATTAGCCCTTTTTTATTCTTTTAAACCTCAAGCAATCCAGATTATCATAGATTCTTTTAAAATTCACATTTCATCATACATGTACCGGTATATTAATTAGTAAGCTGACTAGTTAGGTTGGGATGAAACTGCAAGTACGCCTGCATTAATCGGAATTCTGGGAAAAACATTTACACTCCAACCAGAGAGCATGCTTCTTCATGAACACTCATAACTTTGATCTATTTATAGACTGCACTGTTCTTCGTCTTTCTCAACGAAAATTAATGACATTGACTGTTTTAAATTACTAAGAAAATACTTCATTGCTTCTTATACATGTAGAAAATAAGTTCATATCTAGAGCACATCACTCTAAATTGTGTATTCCTTTGGATACCTGATGGAAGGTTCCCTCTATCAATATTCGATACCTTGCATATGATAAGACATGTGTACGAACAGGTTGGAATTCACACAATATTCCACTTGCCACAAAGTTCCAAAAAAGTTTTTAAAAAAAGAGTAATCATTTTCTTTCTACTTTGATAATGGACATTAAGAAAACACTGTTAGTCAGTCATTCTTAAAATTTATGATAGACATGTAAGTGACGCTTAAAGCTTGTGCACGTGGACCGCGCCCACATGTGAGAAACTGACCACAGCAGAACTGCAATAGCTGAGAGGTTCATGTGTGGAAAACTGCGCTGATTTATAGTCAGGGTCAACCCCCCCCCCCCCAACCCCCAGTGAAGGGAGTGAAAGAGATATATTGCATCCAATATGTTATTCAATAGTTTTTTGTGATGGTAGACATCAAAGAAATAAGGTGTACGAACTGCATACGTATAGAATTAGCTTTAATATCTTATTTATATTGTTTTCGTGCAAGGATTTCATTACTTTTTTGGAAGCATTTCTTTTCTTTCTTATAACACTGAAATGAATGCTTAGACTTAGAAATTGATTTAAATATACATGAAGTACAAGTATATATGTGACCCCACCCCACCCCACCCCCAACACACACACCCCACATCAACATTGCCTTGAAACCGCACAATTGAAAACTTTTATTTAATAATAATTAATACGATCTACCACAAAGTCTACCTTTCATTTATGCTGTATAATCTAGGCCCATCATATCATTTATAGAATCTAACGGGATCTTGGTGGCCATAGTGGCTTTATTTATTTGACATTTACCGGTATGAGACGACCTTCCTCTGATGTCCGCGCCGAGTAAATTTATTGGAGGTCAGAATAATGACCTTGATGCAGTTTAAACAAGGTCATTCAGAGAATTTGTGTTCCCCGCTTAGGGAAAAAGTAATCCATGCGCAGTTCGGGGGAGGGGGGATCGGATCCCCCAGCTGACTGAATTTGTAGAATAATTAAATGTATACTGAAGCAAATAAAATATGCCAATATGGATATAAAGATTTGATAGATTATTCTTTATTATGTGTATAGAAGATTCTTTTATATGAAATATTTATCATCAGGTCCAAGGGAGTTTTGGTATGAAATTACATTGCAAAAGCTCAAAATCTTCTTGAAATATCGCCCGGAAACGATAGTGTTACACACACAGACAGAATATATAATTTTACGACCTTTGAACTTTCATCTTTTGCTCTCAAAATCTATAGGGGTCTTCCTTAGGTCAAAGGGAGTTGTTTATATGTAAAATTTCATCACAAAACCTCAAAGGGTTCTCGAGATATTGCGCGGAAACGAAAGTGTTATCACAGACATAATATGCAAATTCATTACCTTGACCTTTGACCTTTTGACTTCAAAATCAATAAGCTTCTTTTTTAATCCATAGGGATTTGCTTTGTAAAATTTCATTGCGAAAGCTCAAAGGGTTTTCGGGATATCGTGTGGAAACGAAAGCGTTACATACAGACAGAAAGACGGAAGGAAGGAAAGACCAAAATTAATATCCCCCGATTTTCAAACGGGGGACAAATAAATTTAGTCTATGGTTTATTATTTACAGGATTATGTTACAAACAAGAAAACGATTATAAGAGAATTTTAAAAACTTATATTACAATTATGGCTTTTCAAGGAACAAAACGTGATGGCTAATACAAATTATTTACAATCACAAAACAATACAGAAACTTTCTGTATTCCAGTGGCTGACACTCAAGTTTTTTTTAAAAACCTAACCTTGTGAATTATTATTTAAGGTTTAATACAGAAATAATACTCACAACGTTCACTGATGCTGCCATGAATCCCCCTGTCAGACATGGTACAGTGTGTGATGATGTCCAGCTGTAGTTTGTCTATGAAGAGTTCGTACATCTTCTTCGGTCTGTCCGGTACATAGAGACATCTCTCTCCCTCACTCCTCTCATAATACCAGGACCGGCAGTATTCTGATATCACGTCACGTGACGCCGTGGTAAGGAAAAACTCCAGATCACTGTCCTCCACCAGACACTCTGTAACAAAGGCGTACATGACGTCATGTCGTCTGTCTGATACAGACGTAACCTCACCATTCTGGGTTTCCTTAACATCATCTTGAAGGGATGTCACATCAACATCATCAGACGGAGAAATCCTTTGAAAATACCTTTCTCGTACCTTTATTAATATTGACTTGAACGCCTCCTCATTTACGGCACTCGTGTACTTGTCACACAAGAGTAAGCTGTAAAGAATACTTCTGTCCACTTCTGAATATTTATGATGTTCGCCTAAAATGAATGAAATCAAAGAGTTAAAGGATTACATGTATAACCGATTACAGGCCTGCGTATTCATAGATTTATCAAGGTATACTTTTCTTATATAGACAATTCTACTATATACGTTTTTGATTTTTAGACGAAAAACACAATTTTAATAAAACAGAGTCTTTCTAAGATTGCCTTCATAAAATTATTTTATACGTTGAGAAATGATAACTGATATTTTTTGTTTATATAAAAAGAGTTTAAATATATTCTCCCCAGCCTGGGAGTATGTAAGATATGAAAGGAAATTGTCACGACCCTTCGGATAATAATGACGTGGTAATGGTGCAAGGTAAAAAAAAAGAAACGTTTTTCAACTAGTAAAAAATTGTTTTGAATATGTTCTACAGCTGCAAATAACACAAATATATATATATTTTGTACATTCTGAACCGCGGCTTGCAGCATAGCCTATTCTACCACTGACATTATTACGTGACCAAGATGGAGGGTATCAGCAGGTGGTTCATTTTGACAGTCCTACACCTTCATTTTGATGACAATTAATTCTTATCATTCATCAATGATCATGGGTATTTTTTTTTTACATCGATGAATCTATTAATGAGCAAATGCAGGAAATGTTTATTTTAATTCTTTAAAATTATTTATTTTGCTTTGAAGACTGAAATAAATGATTCAACTATTTCACCTTTTAATAACTTGTCGTGCTTTTCTAGCATGGACGCTTTTAAAAATTGTAAAAGATTTTTTTTAATGCTTAATTTTGTTTGCAACCGATTTGATGCTTTGCATCAATTTAACTTGTATGGGTCTGAATTGAATCAAAGTACTGACAAACATTAATATATATATAATTTAAGATAAAACTTTTCATGATTCAACAATGCATATAGTATCATGTATTCCGGGACAATCGGTACTAGTATGACTTTTTGACTTTACCGGTCAATAAATCTTCAAATAATTTAATATGTGGATAGGGACCATAAATTTGGGCATTCTTAAATTTGCATTGAAAAAGTAGAATTAATTATAACTTTTAATACAACCTGGTAAGTAACACAAATCGTGCAGTGCTTCTATACTAGTCAAAGAATGACAACTCACTCATGGACGACATGCATGTACATTTTGTCTTTCAATTGTTGTATTTTGACCTTTGTTATCAATGCTCTTTGTATGATCAGATAAATCCTTTCTTTATTCATTTCCTTGTGAATTTTCCATTTTAAAAAGATCAGACCTTTCTCATTATGTGTTAACTGAGTCTGGTCAATAAAGATAAAGACATATCTTAAATTTCATCCATAAGTTCATCGATGCAAATTGGTTTCAGACTTTTAATTTGGATGATAAACCTCTTACTCTTAAAAAATATGTTACGTACTTCACATATCAGACTATTTAACCCCACATTGCAGGGATAAAGAATGGTTTTAATTAAATGAGATGGATGAGAAATGTCTGTCTTTTACAAATGGCAGGTAAGATGCTAGCCTCTCTAAACATACTATCCGTTTATCCTTGAATATCAAGTGTCCATGCTTTTTTTTCCTCTCGAGGCTTGATTTCTACCATCAAATCTAATACACGTAAGTTATTATACTTCTTACAGGTGCACAGGATATTTCAAATGAATAAAAGAGTAATAAAACTTCTCTTCGTAGATTTTCATTTTAAAAGAACCACAACTCACGGACGTTATTGTGAAAAATTATAATATAAAATATAGAAGTAATCTTAGTGACGTAGCATCCTTTTTTATGGGATAAAACTTGGACAAACAAAAAAATGAAGAATTGTTCAAACTCGAAAATCAGTTTCTATTTAGTGTGTAAGTGTGAGGGTTTATGAGTGTGTATGTGAGAGAGAGAGGGTGTGTGTAAGAGGGTGTGTGTGAGGGAAGGTGTGCTTGTGTCTGTCAGAGAGGGGGGGGGTCTGTGTTTGTGCAAGTTTTAACTTACTTTCAGTACCCAATTTTCACTTAAACACTGCATTACCCATTTATTACCCTTTATTGACAATACTGCATCAAAAATTGGGCTACGCTGTTATAATGAACATTTTCTATAGAATAAGATGTGTCTGATGCATCTTATATCCCTTACTTTTAAGATGTGTTCAATCGCTCCCGATAGACAAAACGTTTTGCAGGCAGGGTAATGCTAATTATAATGGTAATGCATTGCAATGCATTACATGAAGTCAAAGTAATGCTAGCAATATGTAATGCCAAAAAAAATGTATTACATCAAATGGTTATGTAATGCATTTCTTAATAATATCCATTGTGATGATGGCATTATAAACTTGTAACATAATTACAAAGCATTATTTTGTATGTACCTATTTAAAAAAAATTAAATGGACATGGACTTTATACATTTATTGCATGATATAGTGAGGGAGACAGGAAGATTTCTTCTTCAACGAAAAATCATATTCTCTGAGGGCAACGCCCGAGGGTAATATGACTTTTCATGAGAGAAGAAATCTTCTTGTCTCCCTCATTATCATGCAATAAATTGTTTGATATACCAAATCAAACACAATGCAGGAAATGTGAAGAAAATGCAATGAACATTACAATATGAAACAGCTCTATAAGTTATACCATTAGCCGCACTTCAGAAAAAAAATCTTCCATGTGATTTACACCAGGCAACATATAAACCGTACCCATGAGAACATTATTGTAAATATTTATATTTTTTTACATGTTAAAGTTGACACAATCAATCTCCAATATAAACAATCTGAATCAACAGTATAACGATATCAGTCGTTGCATTTTGACATCAGAGTCGTGAAAAAGACGTTTTGTTGCATGCAGAACACGACGGACACGTGACTGCCTTGGTCAATCAGATTCCTTTTTACTTGTGATTATTTATATGAGATATATTAATATTATTTAGGTTATTTTTCTTATTCCATATATATCTCATTTTATTTTATTTTTTTAATTATTTTATTTTTTTTGCAAATGTTAACATGGAATGAAAAAAGTAAAACTATTTGAATGAAATCGATTTTGAATTATCATTTACCATGTTTAGTTTTGAAGGAAGTGGATGTGCTTATGAAAAAAAGTTTTGTATTTCAATTTTTGTAAAACCTCCAAACATAATGGTAATGGTAATGGATAACTTTACTAAAGTATATGTAATGGTAATGTAATGCATTGCTTGAAGAAAAAAAGAGTAATGGTACTGCATGGAAATTTAATGCCCAAATTATTGGCTTTTTGAAAATTAAATGTAAAGTATTCTGATTATTGTACATGTGTAGTTTATAATGTCAAATTTATCTCGTAATTTGAAATTGCTTTTTGAGAAAAGTTTTTTTTAACATTATAAATGACTTGTAATCAAGCTGATCCGTTCCGTTAATTGGTTGATCCATGGAAAAAATGCGACTTATCGGTTACATATACCAATAATTCTCTTATTGTCATCCTCATATAGAACCGTTTGCCGTTAATACTCTCTCTATTTTAATCGGTCCGAGGTGTTCTTGATTTTGTAGTCCATACTTACTTGGTTTTCTGTAAGCTTTGTTGTCGATGATGTAGATATCATTGTGTTGATGTAGACCTATACAGGATCTCACGATGTCAGGTCTTGCCCATTTCCCGTATCTCCAGAGCCACGTCACGTGATCTACACTGTCATGTGATCTTCCTCTGTAATGTACAGCCTCTCCTTGTTCTGTTAAGGTTATTAATAACTGCGTCCGTTCACTTAGATTCCCCCTTTTCTCGTTGTACGGTGTGTTTACTGTAATATAAGAAAATCGCGAATATCAAATACATATTTTATTGAAAGGAAATATATATTCCTGCTCATTAACTTTATTCATGCATGTCGTTGTTTTCCATTCTGTTTTGTAATTTTTTAAGATCTATAATTCGTCATGTTAAACAAAATAAGGGAAATGCCAAAAAACGCCAAAAAAGAAAAAAGAAAAAAAAAGAAAGAAAAGGAAAAGAAAGTTTAATTTTTTTTTTATCTATTTATCTAAGCACAAACAAGTAAATTCTTTTGAAACAGCATGTTCTACAAATTTACAATGATCAATGAAAGGCGATTGCCTTACCACAATGCAAAGTACAAGTGTACTTGCACTTCATCAATACTGAATGGGTCCTTTTTATGTGCCATTTTACTTTTGAATATATAACCAATTCGTTCTCTTTTGGTAAAATTTAGATACTAGTGGATATTTCTAAAAAGCACGTTAAGCATCATATAAATCAGCATGGATTTGAAACAATTGAATATTTTCAGATACCCATGGATACCCTAAATCCGGAAAAATCGTACCGAACCTTCTTTGAGTTTCGTTAATGTAAACCAAGGGGAAAAGATATTTAAGGTCATTGGCAACGCAGGGTTTCCGGAAAAAAAAGGTTTATACATATTAGGTTTTTTCACTTATGAAAAAAAGTCATTGAGAGTGATCTCCCGTATGGAATTCTCTAAGCGCTGAAAAACCAATAAAGCATAAGTTACAGACTGAGAAGTAAACAAAAGCACGTGTGTTTTTTATGGGATATATTCAACTCTACAGTAATAAAAGAAAAGCAGTGATGGGTTTTGTTTACATTGTGTTGAGGGGGCAGACAGTCAACAAGCCGTCATTTACAATAGGTACATGAATGCTGGGAAGTGCAAAGATGTGAATTAATTTTGCTGAAAGTGGTGATAGCCAAGTAGACCGAATGAGAACGATTCTGTAGGTAGCAATTCTTCCTAAAAATAAAAATACAACATTATAAGGTCAAATCTCATTTTTCTTTATTCTATCTTCATACAATGGTATATTCAAAATGAAATTTGCCTAAACACCTTCTAGATTTCATAAAATCAAGTGACAGGTAGAACCTACCTCAGACAGCGATGTGTGTCCCAAGGGAAAGATAAATATGGAGTTAGGAAGGATAACTCCTATCTATAACCCGTTTCCTTGTATTAGTGTAGCATAACACAGAACATGAAAAAAGTGGGATGCATTTAAATTCAACATATTCACTATATTAGTATAATTTATAAGCAAATGTTGTTATAATTTTATTTAATGAAACTACACAGAACATGCCTACCATGAAAATATATGACGTATGTAGAACAAAACTATAAACAACAGGGAGGTAATAAAACGTCTAAACATCACCACCTCAATATACTAAAAAAAATGGTTACCAAACAGCGCTACCTCTGTTCAAACTGCAATTTTGCATAAAAATATCTAAACATATTTAGCACTTTTTAATTGATGGGTTAGCATAGGTTAGGCAGAAATACCTATGTAAATATTTTTTTTTTCTAGTTGACAAATTCATAACACGTGCGTTTAGAATGATTTTTGTTAACATTTCAAGTTATAACAGATAAAACCCGAGTAAGAATAGCTTTCTATGAACCTACAGAAATTATATTTACCTTGTTCGGACAATGTCATACGCCAGGGAAGTATTCCAAGTAGAACTCACGACCTGATGTTTTGTTTGTCTATTCAAGAGCACTATCAACAATTCAGAACTTATGGTTATCGTTCTTTATCTCCCCCTAGCGGCCTGCAGAAATGCTACTGTAGGTTATGTGAATGAGACACCATTAAAAGTTACTATAAATCCTTATTAAAATGTTTTATGACAGATCGCTTCCAATAAAGTAAACAAACAACCAGTCTCTTGATCATAATGAATATTGATTAGAAGTGAAGGGAAGTAACTCAAAATTAAAAAACAGTGCTAGTATTTCTGTGTTTTGTCTCAAATTTTCATTTTCAGCCAAAGTATATGATTACCGTCAAGCAAAAACCACCCTTAAGTCAAAATTTTGACATTTTGAGTTGTTTAGTGATCTTAATAGACAATTTTCTCCTCTTTCAAATGATATATAACATGTCGTTGTTTAAAGATTAGATATTTGTGTAATTTCTCAAATACAAAATACAAATTCTTCGTCATGACGCTGTGTTTTATCGGATAACGTTAATTATTTTGTTCTCACAATTCCATGGTTGTGTTGGGAAAACTGCACAAGAAAAATCACATCGGACAACAAATGACATTTCATAAGTGATTTTTATTTAATTAAATTGTTATTGTTCCTTTTTATGATCGATAACTTAAGCATTTTAGAAGGAAGATCAGGTTTTTATTAACCCCCCCCCCCCCCCCCCCCCCCCCCCCCCCCCCCCCCCTTGAAAAAGAGACATCAGAGCACAAGCTGTTTTGCTTCTTTTTTTACAATCATTTTTGTCAGTTTATGTTACTTTTTTGGTGTTTATATCATGGTCTATGCTCATATAATCTCGACGGTTAAACTCAGATTCATCTAATAAATGTACTAGAGACTTTTATGCATCCCCCCTAGAAAATAAAATACACAGTTCACATCAGATTGACGGTATGAATGCTCTTTTGTTTCAGAAGTTTTTTTCGTCATTTAGTGATTGTCGAGTCGACATATGAATGGAAGTAACTGGTGCTAATTGATAATACATTATGTCTAAGTTTATAAGGCCACAGAAAAACTTTCTTTTTTCTCATAAATATGAATTTGAATAAATTCGAAATACGGAAATTATGTCTGCTAATAAGGGGTATTCTGATAACAAACGGCCGTATCATTTTCCAGAGAAAGGGACTGACTGTATACCGTCGGTACTGTTTAATGTCCCATTTAAGAATTTCTCACGTCACCGCTTTTCGGTGTTGAAAAAAAAATTGTCCTATACTCGGCACTCAGGGCCATTGATCAGGTAGGATCTTTTTCGTGCCAGCGCCTACTGCGACACGGGAACTCGGTTTATGTACTGTAAGTCGTTTTAATTTCACAGTGTTAAAATTTCACGATTTCTCAAAAAGTTCCAATATAGCGATGGTTTTAATTTCACGCTGTAGGAAAATTTCTTACAATCATTTAAACGTTTTAATAGCTAATGATAGCATTCCAGATGGGTTTAATTTCGCGGAAAAATAATGAATGGCGAACATAGCGAAATTAAAACCATCATGATTATTTCCCAATATACAGTATATGATATCCAAAGGACCTGTCTCCATGTCATACAGTAGGATTCAAACCCGCGAAGAGAGAGAGTTTTTATTTATTTATTTCACACCTAAATTAAATCAAATTCGTCGAAAATACTTTCTGTCTTTGTGGTTTTTATTTAAAATGAATTCATTCTTTTTAGGGTCTGTTTGAGTAACGGATTCGATTGCATCTTTCTATTAATCTCGCGCAAATGGCCTGAAGAGCTTTATCAAAGTAATTGACTCTCCATTAAAGATGCATATAATACACATTGCTGCAATATATTTTATACCCAGTGAAACTTTCAAATAATTTAATTTGGCACTGAACTTCCAATAATTGGAAATACCCCCATTTCTTGTGTTCTGGAATTTGTATTTGTTGGCATTGTGGTGGTAAGCAAGTTCACAAATTAATCAACTTCTCTCCGTCTCTCTCTCTTTATATATATATATATATATATATATATATATATATATATATATATATATATATATATATATATATATTACTTATTTAATTTAACGAATTTCAACATTCACCACCTTTTATCAATGTACAGGACTTGTAATAGGAAGTAAAATTTTGACTGATAGCAAGTCTCTATGATGAATAAATCGCTGTTTTAGGGAAAAATATTTGAAAACAATTGACAATGTGTTTTTCCTGCTTGATTGTAGACGACAATTTTGCTAAAATTAAGACAACCAAAACCTTATATACATGCGTACTTGGTTCAGCTATGCATATAAAAATGATTTACCGGGAGTGAATTCGTAATCTAATGTGTGGCTAGGGTCCAATTTTTTTTTTTTAAATAATTATCAGGATAAAACATTGTCACGCACACTTTTAAATAACTCCTGATTTCGCATATAGAAATACACCTTCGGAAACAATGACCAACATATACGATCCTCGCACATCATCGGCAATTCTGGACAGATGCGGAAAGATCGAAGTGACATGAGAAAATCATTAAAACAATTCCTTTTGAGAAAGAGAGAGAGAGAGAGAAAGAAAGAAGGATGGAGAAAGAGCATTATATGTACATGTACTAACTATACCATACATGGCCAAATATGTACTCCAAAAACACTGTAGGTCAACTTGTCATACATGTTCATGCACGTGGAGTGGAATCGAAAGCACATAAGAATAGTTCACTGCATAATGCACCTATCGTAAATCTGTTGAGTGGGGATGCAGCGGGTTAAACAAACAGCCTTGAATATGGTGTTAATCCCACTGCAAGTTTACGTCTACTTCCTGCTGGCTTACC
>PRKT01000485.1:208874-222429 GCA_003671525.1 Saccostrea glomerata
ACTAGGGCTGTGTATTGAGCCAAAAATTTCGATACGATACAATACAATATTTTTTAAAGCGATATGCGATATATTGGATTCTAAGACAAGTCATCAGAAAGGGCTTCTAAATCCTTTTAATGCATAAATTTCATAACAATTAAGTATTTTATTACCCATTTTAAAGTTTTTGTCTCATTGTCTTTACAAATAACACTTCAAATTCAAACTTTTGATGACACTAAAAGCAACATGTTCAAATAATTTTCTCTTTGTATTTTGTTATAATTATAAAAACTGTGTTATTTCCTTACAAATTATATCATTATTGAACAGTTTTAATTCAAAAAAGCAAAATATAATCTTTGGTGATTGAAATTCCCATCTTTTAACAGAATTAGAAGAAAAACTGTCTGTCCGATACGTATTGGAAGTTATTTTTCGATACGATATTTTTCTTGAATATCGATACGTATCGATATATCGATATATTGATACAGCCCTAGTATCCACCTCTTAAACCACACATTAAAACATGCGCTCGATTCAGGAAGCCAGGTGTTATCTGGCGGCCGCCATATAAATTATGTGGCGGCCGCCAAATAATAAGTGGCGGCCGCCAGATGTTATATAGCGGCCGCCAGATAAATTATGTGGCGGCCGCCAAGTATTATCTAGCGGCCGCCATAAAAATATGTGGCGGCCGCCATATATTAAGTGGCGGCCGCCAGATATATAAGTGGCGGCCGCCAAATAATAAGTGGCGACCGCCACATAATTTTGTGGCGGCCGCCAGATATACAAGTGGCGACCGCCAAATAATATGTGGCGGCCGCCAGATAAAATATTTCTCGTACGTGGCACCAAGAAGTTGACACTGAGAAAAAGTTTACCTACACCCCCCCCTCCCCCCGAAATAGGATCTTCGACTTAGGGCCCTATTTCCTTTCTTTTTTTTTTGCTTGTCAACTTTTTTTCAGGTAACTTAATTTTTGGGAGTTGAACTATGTTCAATCTCCCATAGTGATCACGTATTTAACATGCGCAGTAATTTGTGTTAATTACATAGAGACGAAAGCGAGGCTACTGTGTCGGCTGATTTACTCCGATGATATTCAACAGAAAACATGCATAAACATCCGCGACAAATAGTTCATGTCATTTTCTCCTGAATTAATCTAATTTCCACAATGTAAGTAAATGTAATGATAAAGTAATCTTATTTTGAAGATTAGAATTCGTTCAAAGTACAAATGTTAAACTAAATTATAAAGAACCATGAAAGTTTTTCGTAATGGAACTCATTTTTAGTGTAGCGTCATACACTGAAAGGGATACGAACGACAACTTTACATACTGACGACAAACGTTAAATTTAGTCATATTCAAACTTTTCATGAACATTTTCTTGGTTTAATTGAATTTGTTAATGCATAAAAACTTAAGAAAACATGCGTATTTATTACTTAATCAGCAGTATCACCTGCCAAAAGCGGTAAAACTAGTATCTGTTATAAATATTAAAACCAAAAACGGACACCGATGTTTTCGTAAAATCGCGATTAAAAACAACAAAATGAAGTATATTTTTTTTAATAAAAAAAAACCTCATTTACATACCCGATAATTTGTACGCACACAAACTCTCGCATATACCACTGTTTTTATGTTTTGTCCATAAATATTTGTTTATAACTTGGGATTGCTCTTTTCTTCACAATATTAAAAAAGATTAAGTTCTGACGTACTCCATGTATAATGTTCGTGTAATTGAAATACATTTTTATTCACGGAGAAGTTTTATACAACAAACACAAACCTGTTAACTCTTAAAAGGATGCTGTGTTAAAATCCACATTTTATCAAAATTGATATTATTCCTGCTAAACTGAAATTTTCATAACACATGGGTAAAGGTGCAAAGGAAAAATATATTACAAATTTGAAGACTGTGAGCAGTGATATAAATGATCAACCGCCTCTAATATGAATATAATGGCAGTGTGCATGTTTTGCAATGGGAAACCCAAAATATGTGTAGGATGAAAAAGTAATAGAAGCACAACGGCAATATGTAACTAGTGCTAATTGTAACGGGGACCGTTACAGATGTTCCCCAAACGCTCCCCATGTCCCTTATCGTGCCTTATTCCTCTAAGACCTTTTATAAATATGCTAAGTATCCCAGGATTTCATTTAAGAATACATGTATAAAAGTTACAATGATTTCAACTATCAACGATATATTGTTTAACGTTTTGCATGCGCGCACACGTACATGTACATGCATATGCAAGATGATTATGGCATGTTGATTAAGCGATTAACATATCTTTCTATCCCGCGAATCAAAGAAAAAAATACATATAGAAATTTACCATTTTTCAAGCATATGTCATATTTTTAATATATCGATTCACATTTTATTTCTCTACTTATTTTAACCTCGGGCTCAAAGTTGGTTTTATTCCGACGACAAGGCAGGGTTAAAGTCGACTAAGGGTATCACGCCAATACCTAACCAATCAAAATGAACTTATTCAATAGTAGTTCCATACATGGAAAAGGGATTTTCCTTTCTGTTCAGAATTTTTTTAATATTTCCTCTCAGGCCATTTTGACAACTCTGATACCTGTGCCTGGTAAATTTTATATACTTTGTAAATAAATATATAAAGGTTTTTTGACCGGAACTATTCATTTTTTCCAATGCATAGGGGGCTACTCTCTGGGTTTTACAAGAGATGTTTAAAAAGACATTCGTGTCAGCTAATGTGACCTATATTGTTTAACACCTTCTTATTAATATTTTTTTCATGAATGCAAATATCTGATTATTTTACGAAGGAGCGTACATGTATATTGATTTTTAATATACCGAAAATCGCTATTTCTGGGGATTGCGTAATTCTAAAAAAAATTCAAATAAATTTCAAAGGTAAATTAAACAAAGGATGCTTGGTATTAAAATATTATTTCAAATCAGTAGAATTGAATGCTATTAACGACATCTGAATAAATAGGCTATAAAAGGCTTATATGCCAACTTTGGTCATCTGCACTTTAATTTTAAACACGACAGGATTTGTAATTTTTTCTGTATAAATTAATAATTTCTATATACTTTGGAAACTCAAATGAAATATTTTAATACACTTTCCTCGAGCTCTTTTCTGCAGTTTTCCTGAAATTTTATGTGGGTCCGAGGTGTTATTTGAGTTTAACAGTGATTCTCTACGTTGCCATTAATTTGATTTGTTTGTGTGTGTGTGTGTGGGTGGGGGTGGGGGGTTATTTTTATTCTTAACCTATTTAACGTTGGAGTTGAATCTTGTATCTTATTCCAAGAACTTAAGATTGATTGTGACATTTGGATGAAAGGTCAAGGTCATTAAAAACCACCACCTCTTTAACTTCTAACCTGTCAACCGAAATAAACTCTGAAAGGTGTTTCTAGATACATGTACATGTACTTCATGTTTCTTTTTACCCTTGGGTCAAGGACAAAGGTTAAGGTCGATTTCAAGTTCATAGGTCAAGGTGATTTTGGTAAATAGCTAATATCAACATTTTATTCAGGTTACCAGTGACCTTGACCTAAGTTTCAAGGTCAAGGGTAAAAAGATCTGCATGCTTCAGTATGTTACATGTCTTGACATTTAGAAGTTCTTAATTCTGCATGAACATCAAACACTCAAGTATACTGTCTTTTAATACATTGTGTGCGGTCGCATGTGCATGCACGTCCATGCATTTACTTTTGATAGTAGTATAATGTAGGCAATCATTATATCTATTCATATTTGAAATTTCACCCTGTATTATTGAGAACCAAGAAAGTTGTAGGCATTTAAAGTTTTAGCCAATCAGATTGCAGCACACGTGCATGTGCGTGCGTTCATGATTATTCTTATATATCATGCTGTAGATCTTCATAATGTAAGACTATGTTCAAAATTTCAAAGGATTTTGTCAGAAAACAAAATAGATATTTAGACTTTTAGTTTCAGCCAATCGCAGCGAAGGGCACCTGCATGCGCGTGAGATCTTGCTATTTTGACCATGTCATCATGTCTATACTACTATTATATCCTTATATTATGAGTTTCAAAGCATTTCATCCAATATTTAAAAAGTTACGGCTAAATCTATTATATTGGTCATTTCACGTGTTACACGTGCGCGCACATGCACGCACGTGCGCGCAAAATGACCTTCGTTCCGCACATCTACATAACATACCTAGTGACCCTAAAAAGGTTTCACCTAGATCGGATGAGTAGTTTACGAGAACACTCGCGGACAAAAAAGTACCGGAGAACAAAGAAAAAATTCAGAAAAAGTAAAAACAATATGTTCCCAAACTTCGTTTGGGGAACATAATAAAGATTCTATGAAAATGTTGTTCAGTGGTGTAAGAGGAGTTGCGGATAAGACATGGGTATACCTAAAGTGTAAGAAACAGATGGACAGAAATCACGATTAATAAATTCCCTCCCGCTTTTCAAGCAGGAGTATAATAAAGGACTAATGTAGGCAGGCAAGCATTATGGTCCATGCATTTTTTTTTGCTATTCAATGTCTCTGAATGTCTTTCTCGATCAAGATTGTTCCAACTCAAAAAATGTGAAAAAGTTGTCTGTATTTGAAAATAATTAATACATGTAACATTGTTCACTCACTTAACCTCCCGATCAAAGATTTTATTTACACCATGTTCAACTCCCATGAGTGCTTTCAGTACTTTGATTTTTCTCTGGCTGCCCTTCTTTCAAAACGATGAGCACTATGTCACTGAACAGTTGTGTAATTGTGGTGTGATTGGTTGATTAAATGTACACATGAAAATAGCTGAAATAGAGTTATTAGCCACATGCTAAATATTTTATCATTTGAATCAACTTAATTAATTTTATTTCTATAACCTAACTTAAATAGAAATTGCTTACACCCACCCTAAACCATGGAGCACTAGGATACTACACAATTTAGAGATTAAATGATTTCAGTTACATGATAATTTCTCATCTTTTCCTAAAACATGTAGGCTGCATTTCGTTTCTGATTGTCTGTTTGAAGGATTCATAATGTTGCGCTATTATTCCAAAAGATTAAAAAATTTTATATATATATCAATTTGTTTTTAACTAGTTTTAGCAAATATTTTATAGAATGAATAATTTACAGTTCTTACGTATACTTTCCCCTCTAAATATCAAAGAAACATGCAAATAAGATATACAGATACCAAAAAATCTTTGGAGGAAGTGGTGAATACTGAACGCTTCCTGTTCCCAGGTAAAAACAAATAATTATAATGCAGGTTACTTCCCTTCATTAGCGGTATTCGTACATGTTGACAGGTTAACATACATGTAGATTATTTCAGGCACATAGGAAGCGATTCATTTATTTTCTCTCTTTTTGGGGACGGGGGGCGGGGGAGGATTCCTGACAAGCAATAAGAAAGCAAAACAAAACGAACTTTTTCATTTGTTATAGTGTAAACTGGCTAAATTGTACCGGGGGCCTTGTTTTCAAAATTCAATTATATACTGATAAATTATATTTCCGTGACCCTCCTCCCCGTTCCTTCAAGCTTGTTTTTGATTTTTGGTACATAGTGCTGTTTTAATTAAGTTTGTAATAAACGTACACACCTTTGTATGAAATTCAACGCCTTGGCTCTATATTTTGATCAGGTATTCTATGCTTTTTATCATAAATATAGAAATGTTAATAAATAGTGATGAAAAATCATGTTGAACAAGGTACTTCTTTGTTCTTTTTGTTGCTGCCCTAGCCTCAAGCTAATATGCGATTTCTCCCCCATAGTTGTGTTTTAGAAGTAAAAAGAAAATGCTCCTCGAAAATGAAAACAAAGTTAAAGATCGTGGCATTCGCTACTTCAAAGGATTTTCACCTTCAGTTTGCTGTAAATCATTATTCATACTAAACAGTGGCATGGGCTTTAATAATTACATCTACGACTACTCATTATGTTGCTTATAGTATACTAGGCATTTATTGTATGAAGAAATATTTTAATTAATAATGCGTCTTCACACTGCATTTATTTGCGAAATGCGGCAAACATTTATGACGTCAACTTTAGCGCTTGTTTTCTCGATAACGTCATAATGCACATAAGGGTGGTTTTCGCTTGAAGGTCATCATATGCATGTCATCGGAAATAAGGTTTCAACAATGTATTTAATGTATAAACCTTATGAAATTAATGGGTTTTGGAGAAAACGTATGGTTGAAAATAATATAGGGGCCATTTTGTCAACATTTTACATAGGAAATGCATTGAAAATTGTAAAAACAATTGATTTGACAAAATTTATAAAGGAGGGCTGGCTTGATGGGTAAAACGGACCTGATTTGAATATGTTTGGTACCATTAAACCTATTCAAAAAAACTTGAAACATCCTATACGAAAACCAGAAACGTTGCCAATGTCCTTAAATCGACACTTGAAAAATCAAATGGTGGATCATAGTCAGGCGCGTTTTTGGAATGTTACTTCTTGCTCTAAATCTGTTTAAAATGTGAATGAAATTGTGAAGTTGCCTGTAGCCATAATGATCAAACTAAGAAATTGCACTCTTGCATTTGAAATATTACAAAAATAGTGTCACTGAATTTGAAATTAAAAAGGAGTGTTTAGGTGGCTTTCAACACAAATGTACCTGTTTCATTTTTTCACTGTTTCACTTTTATGAAAGACACTAAACTATCTTTACCCTCCCGTGTTCTTAAAAACAAATACATACAAATACACTGTATCTCAAAGCGGCACGACTTTGATTTAATGATACAAAATCTACATGTACCTATGTTATACAGTGAGCACATTTGAGAGATGGTTACTAGGGTAGAACTCACGTGACTATCAGTTTTTTTTTTAAATTGATTAATATCAAGGAGCAGATTTCAAACAATTCATTCATTTTCAGTATATATATGAGTACAGCCCCCATCCTCTATGGTACCCCTGACCCTGAAGACCTGAAATTCACACAATTCTGCAAGATTAGGGCCCTTGCTCATCATGAATATATAAGTAGTTCATCTGCTTCATACCCAGAGACAAAGAAGACAATTTTCAAAGAATTCTTTATTTTCACTATATAATCAATAGAGTCCCGCCCATAACACAAGAACCCCTGACCCTGGGGCCATAAAATTCACAATTTTGGTAGAGGCACTCTTGCTCATCATAACTATGCACTAAGTTTATTTAATACCTAGGAGAAGATTTTCAAAGAATTCGTGTATTTTCACTATATTATCTATATAGACCCGCCCTAACACCAGAACCCCTGACCCTGGGGCCATAAAATTCACAATTTTGGTGAAGGCACTCTTGCTCATCATACCCATGCACTTAGTTTGTTTATTTAATATCCAGGAGACGAGAAGAGGATTTTCAATGAATTCATGTATTTTCACTATATAATCAATAGAACCCCACCCTAAAACCAGATACCCTGACCCTGGGGCCATAGAAGTCACAATTTTGGTAGATGCACTCTTGCTCATCATATCTATGTACTTTGTTACTTTATTTAATACCCAGGAGCAGAGAAGAAGATTTTTAAAGTATTCGTGTATTTTCACTATATAATCAATAGAGCCCCGCCCTAACACCAGAACCCTTTACCCTGGGGCCATAAAATTCACAAATTTGGTAGAGGCACTCTTGCTCATCATAGCTATGTACTTAGTTACTTTATTTAATTTCCAGGAGCAAAGAAGAAAATTTTCAAAGAAATAATCCATTTTCACTATATACTTATTTAGCCCCACCCTAGCACTAGAACCCCTGACTCCAGGGCCATTAATTTCAAAATTTTGGTAGAGGACTCAATGCTGATTACAATCATGCAAACAATTTGACTGCTTGATGTCCAGGAGTAAAGAAGAAGATTTTTAAAGATTGCATTAATTTTAGTGGTTTTGACCCCACCCCTCAGGCCCCAGGGGGGCAGGGATCATGAAATTCACAATTTTTGTCCCCTTCATCCATAGATACTTTACTTGAAATTTGGTTGACATTGGTTCAGTGGTTGCAGAGAAGAAGATAGAAATGTTCAAATATTAACACAAGACGGAAGACGCACGACGACGGACGAAAACGGATAGCAACAGGTCACCTGAGTTAACTCAGGTGACCTAAAAATAGCGACTGCGCAGAATTTCTACGCGCACGGTTCACTGTTATAAGTATTTGTATAAAAGATTCAGTATGATATAATAAATTTTGCATGTAGTTGAGTGTAACATTGAAAATTTTCACCCTAAAGGCCCTTTCACAATTGGCGCACGGGCACTTTACAACTCCTTGCAATCGGAAAATTTTAGCTTCGCACGAGCTCTCGCATACAAATGTACGTTGCACGATTTCTCGCATTCATTGCATGTGTTTTAGTGGTCGCATCAAGTCTCTTCAAAATAGTCAACACGCACACTTTTTAGACGCGACCAAATGCGATCCAAATTATCGCAATTCAACGCACGAAAGTAAGTACGAACGTCTTACAACGTTTTATGTACTCGGAAGAGTAATGTACGATTTTTAAAGATCGTAAGATGAATCGCAGCTGTCTTTGCGTGTGTGTTGCGACCATGCGACTGTTGCTCAACATATCTCATGTAATCTTGCAACGTTTTACTATAGTTTTATGTCATTGCTTGATTTATCACCTTCATTTGCCATTCTTTGCAACATGTATATATACCGTGTATAATTATAAGCATCTTAACAATGTCAACCGAAGAGTGCCGGAAACGGGTGGTATATATATATACCCTGCCCTCTGATTCGCACGAAAATTCGTTATATGGAATGCATGAGCGCACGAACACCGCACGTCCAATCGTAATGTCGCACGTTCAATTGTCCGATAACCTTATCAGTCGTGCAGTCCTATCGCATTATCTTACAACACTCGCTTTCATTCTACAACAGTCACATATAAACGCAAGATATATCGCAAGATTTAATTCACAACAGTAGGTTTAAATCGTGCGAATTTCGTACGAACAGTTTTTCCATATGCGATTATTTTGGCAACAGTTTACGAACCTAAACAAAATTATTCGTCGCACGAATATTTTGTCGCTTCTGATCGTGCGCCAATTGTGAAAGGGCCTAAAGAAAACCATTGTCGATCTGCGCCTCGGTTGACAATGGCCTTGGGGTGAAAATTCTCAATGTTACACTCAACTACATGCAATATTTATATGCTAGCTATAGAAAATAATTATGTTTTTTTTTTAAATTAATATTTCAAGCACCAGCCTAATCGTGTGCAAATTTTCTATTTTCACACAAGTTTTATTAATGTATCATGCGTCTTTTGTCATTCGCACTAGTTTGCATAACGTTAGGCTCATTTAAACACAAGCTTTGAAATGAATGACCGTTCTCGATTTACTATAGAAAATCACAAATGTCGGCTGACCTCTACCGCATTCATGATTGTATGGTTTTGTTCTTTGTATATTCGTGAATTTCAGCGGTAAGATTTGTTGAATAATATGGTTTGGATTTCAGTTAATGATTTGAGATGAAAACTTTGCTTAATTTGATTGTTTATTTTTTCACATTTTGCCATAGCTGCAGATCTGTAGCTCTCCGAAAAAAAAATAATTTGACAGACCGGAGAGCTACAGTGCCACCCACTGTAAAAACTGTATATTTATTGCGCACAAAAGTTGCGCTAGTTTCTGGATTTATTCCTCGAAAGTCCTTCCTCAATTGCGAAAAAGCTAAATTTCAAAATATGTATTACTCTTCTATCAATTATTAACTACTTTCGTAGTTGACATCTACACGAAGCGCATTTGGGCCGAATTATCTTACAAACCAAAATGACAGTATAAACAAAGAAATTTTCGATGATCTTCATTTCAGGGCCAGGAGGGCTGTATATAACAACAACAACAAGAAAACATTGATGAAACCATCAATTGTCGCCCGAGAAATAAATAAAGAAAACAATGGAAATGAGTCTTGATCATCAAACCGCTTCGATATGTATGAAAAAGGCATACGTCTAAATGATGGAGACGATAGCCGAGAATATTTTGAAAACTTATAGTCGGATGAATATCGAACAAAAACGATACCTTTTCAAACTTTATCAGTTCTTTAAGTAAATGTTGGCTGCATATAATTTACATCGAAACCAGACATAAATCAGCTTTTCAGAAATGTATTTCACTTTTAGACAATAAACACGAACTGTATAAAGTACGTTTTTATGCGAAAAGTAAAATTCGTTGTTCTAAAAAAGGGACCAGTCTTCTCCCACCTCAATCCCAATAAGTATACTAACACTTAAACGTATATGTATAGAGCAGCCCGGTCCTCCGGGCTGAAATAAGACATGTTTTGTTGTGAAAACAGTGAAAGATAATGTTATTAGGAATACATGGTTAGTAATATTTTGATATTATAGTTTAAAAACATGGAAAAGAAATTGATAATTTTGTGTGCAATAAATATACGGTTTGTTCAATAGGTGGCACTGTAGCTCTCCGGTCTTTCAATATATATTTCGGAGAGCTACAGTTCTCTAGCTAATTTTACCGGGGCCCATAAGTGCACTCGTTCTTTTTGTAAACTGGAATTATTAGATTTTGGGTTATTGCATTTTGCGTCGAAATCATTCAAAGTTTAAAAACGCAAAATCTAATAATATCATTTTTATAGATTAATACATTTTTCAAAATGACTTTGTCAGCAAATACAATTTATCATTGAGTCAAATGCTGACTGACGTTTTTCATACTGTTAGTCTATTATTTATACACTGAATTGACGAGGGATTTTTCCGTTATTTCCTGATCATGACAAGGAGCACACGGCGGGTGTGACCGGTCAACAAGGGATGCTTACTCCTCCATGGCACCTGCTCCTACCTTTGATGTTTCGGAGGTCCGTGTTTGCTCTGCTCTTGTTTTGTATTATTTTATGGACTTTGAGATTGAATACTGTTCGTTATCTCTATATCCTTATTTTGCTTTTTTACATTTTTAGTCTAGGTCAAGGCTAAAAGTAACAAGAAAATGTACATTTCTGTTATTACATTTTGCGTTGATTAATTTTTTGTGTTGAAGACAATGCAAAATATAATAGAATAATAAGTGATGAAGAAATATGAATTTTTTTTTGGATTGTGTTTAACACAAATCATCTTACATTCATAATAAATACATATAACATAGGAAAACTCACTTTACAAAAAAAATTAAAACTGTGACCACCAGACCAACCTTTCGGCTTTTACAATCCTCGTCTATTTCGGACATAAATAGTTCTTTATCATACCCCCTCAAAAAGGAGAGAGAGAGAGCGAGAGAGAGAGAGAGAGAGAGAGAGATATTACAAAAAACCCCATATATTTCTTGAAAAAATTAACTCGGCATTTTTTTTAAATTAATTGCTTGTTCCTGCATGAAATATCTACCATACCAATGAATGCGATATTAGAGAAAATTACCGAACACCACCTTCTTATTGATAAAGGTAAATTCACCTTGGTATAGAACATGATGATGAACAAGCTATTTTTGAATACATGTGTATGTAAGTCTTCTTATATTACATCAAACCCGACTTCTTTATTATTTTGCCACCAATTCAAAACTAAAAGAAACACACAATGAATCTTAAACCATAAAAATAATAAAATCATAACATTATATAAACTTACAAAACCGGACTAACAGCTCATATATATCCGTGTCCTCCATGGTGACGTGAGTCAGTATGTTCATCTGTAGACGGAGTATCAGTAAGTGATCACAGCCTTGTAGATGGTGTATTAGTAAGGAATCACAGTAAAAAGGACTACTGACACACTTTTCTCCAGGTTTTATGTTGTAACTAATTGATCTCAGATACACACTGGCTGTGTCATAACTACTGTAATAGAATGGTATATCACTGTCTCTTGATGCTATCCAATACATTGTCTCATCCTTTGTGTCCTCCGTGATCTTGTCCTGATCTTCCCAAAGGTAATCACGTGACTTCAGTCTGTCCAGAGTCTGCTGTGCTTCCTCACGTGTTACAGGATTATTATATCTGTCGAACACCCACTGTCGTATCTCATTAAGCAAGTCCAGCCAGTCTGTGTCAGTGAAGTCAGGAGGACCAGAGTCAGAACACAGAAAACAGAATAACACGGACACCTCGTCATCAGTTAGTGTGGAGAACTCATCTAAAAAAAATTAATAATAAATACTCGTATAGATAAATGGATAGATTAGTTGAGATAATCACTAATTAAACGTATATTAACTAAGTCTAGGTAAAAGAGCTCAATGAGCATAAAACGTATTCACCACATCTAATGTGCACTAAATTAAATGTCAGTGACAGCACCACTCTTATGTCCAAGTTACTGATAGATTTACAAAACTCAGATAATGGATTTCAATGATTTATGATTTATTTCTTTAAATTTTTCATAAGTAAAGTATTCAGATCTGTTACTAAAAATACTACATATGTATTTGAAAAATGTCGGAAATGAAAACAAAAAAATGTCGGAAATGAAAAATAAAAAATGTCGGAAATGAAAAGTTGATAATTACCAAAAATTCCAGAAATGAAATGCAGCCGCATAGAACCCGCCTTTTCTTTTAATTAAATGTTAATCTAAATTTGTATATCAGGCGCGGATCTAGAATTTTTTCAAGGGGGGGGGGGGGCGTCAGTGGTTGTCAGTATGTGTGTGTGTGTGTTGTTGGGGGGGGGGGGGGTTTGAAGCATTTATCAAAGGGTAGTTGAAGGGGAAAACAGTTGTTATAACGTAATTTTTACACATACATGTAGTTAAATAACTCAATAGGTACCTGTTGGAGTACGGTTTTTAAAAGTGGGAGGTTAATTGATCAACCTGGGAAGAAGTACTTGAATGAATTACTTGATTGTTTTTGAAAAAGAAAGGAAAATATAACTCCGAACCCGAAAATCTTACTATGTAAAGGGGGTGTGGTTTTATTTTGAACTCGCAACCGAATTTCCTTATATATTACATGTACAACATTAACCTTTCACGGAACATTTTCTATCGTAAAATCACACCCATCTATAGTAAGAGCACAAAAAATGGACTTTCTTCTTTCTTTCTCTCTTTTTTTTGCAAAGCCAAAGGTGGGGGGGGGGGTTGCAACCTCCGCAACCCTCCCCCCTCTGGATCCGCCACTGTATAGACCGTATTAGAGCTTCCGTACATTGTCCTAGTGTAAAGTAAGCAGTCAAATGATGTAAAAGTCAGCGCTTTTCGTAAAAGTCTACTAGTAGCAAGATATTTTATAGTGTCAATATTTCAGCATTTTCCCAAGAGATTCTTTACTGTCAGAATAACCTCAGCGCTTTTCGTAAAAGTCTACTGGTAGCAAGATATTTCATAGTGTCAATATTTCAGCATTTCCCAAGAGATTCTTTACTGTCAGAATAACCTAGTCATTTTAAAATCAAGCATAAATTGTATGTTCTTATTTGTCATGCAGTTATCTACCCCCCCCCCCCCCCCCCCCCCCCCCCCCCCC
>PRKT01000485.1:222641-286993 GCA_003671525.1 Saccostrea glomerata
CAGCCCCTCACGACACTTCTTATTTTCAACCTGATTTAATTTTAGAAATTCATTTTAAAATGTTTTTTAGCATTTTTTTCTTTGTAAAAAGTATTACTTGTATTGCATTTAATCATAAAAATGTACCTCTGTAAAATGTATTTCTATATAGAAGACGAACAATAATGCACACGCAAAAAATTATTATTCATAAAAACTGTTAAACAGAGAAATATATCTTGAATATGGTTGTTTTTCCATTCAATGAGAATTTCAAATACCAATAAATCTTTTTAAATTATGAAATGTTAATACCATAAAGGCAACGAGAATAATTAGTTGAAAGGCCTTACATGCGTATCTTTATTTAGAAAAAATCTTACTTTTAAATATTCTTTTCTGTTTTCCACCTATTCCCCACATCATCATAGTCAACAAAGATTTACCTACTGGTTTTTTTCAAAATAAATTCAAATGTATAACATATAGACCTTTTTATGGATTATGTTATTATTCATTAAAAGTGTAATTATATGTTGCAATTCAAAATTGACAAATGACATGATTAACGTTATATAAAGGCAGATAGAAATAGATTTAGCTTTAATATACGTTTAATTAGTGATTATCTCAACTAATCTATCCATTTATCTATACGAGTATTTATTATTAATTTTTTTTAGATGAGTTCTCCACACTAACTGATGACGAGGTGTCCGTGTTATTCTGTTTTCTGTGTTCTGACTCCGGTCCTCCTGACTTCACTGACACAGAGTGGCTGGACTTGCTTGAGATACGACAGGAAGTGTACCGTAAAAAGAATCCTGTAACACGTGAGGAAGCACAGCAGACTCTGGACAGACTGAAGTCACGTGATTACCTTTGGGGACATCAGGATAAGATAAAGAAGGACACAAAGGATGAGACAATGTATAGGATAGCATCAATAGACAGTGAGATACCATTCCTTTACAGTAGTTATGACACAGCCGGTGTGTACCTGAGATCAGACGAATACAACTGAGAACCTGGAGAGAAGTGTATCTGTAGTGACTGGTATTCCCGTGATTCCTTACTGATACTCCGTCTACAGATGAACATACTGACTCACGTCACCATGGAGGACACGAATATATATGAGCTGTTAGTCCGGCTTTGTAAGTTTATATAATGTTATAATTTTATTATTTTTTATGGTTTAAGATTCATTGTGTGTTTCTTTTAGTTTTAAATTGGTGGCAAAATAATAGGAACTATTTAGAATATAGAATAGAAGCATTTATTTAATGAGAAAAGAAGTCGGGTTTGATGTAATATAAGAAGACTTACATACAAATGTATTTAAAAATAGCTTGTTCATCATCATGTTCTATACCATCGTAAATTTACCTTTATCAATAAGAAGGTGGAGTTCGGTAATTTTCTCTAATATCGCATTCATTGGTATGGTTGATATTTCATGCAGGAACAAACAATTAATTTTAAAAAAAATGCCAAATTAATTTTTTCAAGAAATATTTGGGTTTTTTTGTAATCTCTCTCTCTCTCTCTCTTTTGAGGGGGTATAATAAAGAACTATTAATGTCCGAAATAGACGAGGATTGTAAAAGCCGTAAGGTTGGTCTGATGGTCACAGTTTTAATTTTTTTTGTAAAGTGGGTTTTCCTATGTTATATGTATTTATTATAAATGTAAGATGATTTGTGTTAAACACAATCCAAAAAAATAATCATATTTCTTCATTACTTATTATTCTTTTACATTTTGCTTATTTTCAACACAAAAAATTATTCAACGCAAAATGAAAAAAACAGAAATGTACGTTTTCTTGTTACTTTTAGCCTTGACCTAGACTAAAAATATAGAAAAGCAAAATAAGGATATAGAGATAACGAACAGTATTCAATCTCAAAGTCCATAAAATAATACAAAAAAGGAGCAGAGCAAACAAGAACCTCCGAAACATCAGAGGTGGGATCAGGTGCCATGGAGGAGTAAGAATCCCTTGCTGACCGGCCAAACCCGTCGTGTGCTCCTTGTCATGATCAGGAAATAACGGAAAAATCCCTCGTCAATTCAGTGTATAAATAATAGACTAACAGTATGAAAAACGTCAGTCAGCATTTGACTCAATGATAAATTGTATTTGCTGTCAAAGTCATTTTGAAAAATGTATTAATCTATAAAAATGATATTATTAGATTTTGCGTTTTTAAACTTTGAATGATTTCGACGCAAAATGCAATATAAACCCAAAATCTAATAATTCCAGTTTACAAAAAGAACGAGTGCACTTATGGGCCCAGGTAATATAAGCTACAGAACTGTAGCTCTCCGAAATATATATTGAAAGACCGGAGAGCTACAGTGCCACCTATTGAACAAACCGTATATTTATTGCACACAAAATTATCGATTTATTTTTCCATGTTTTTAAACTATAATATCAAAATATTACTAACCATGTATTCCTAATAACATCATCTTTCACTGTTTTCACAACAAAACTTATTTCAAACTTATTTCAGCCCGGAGGACCGGGCTGCTCTATACATATACGTTTAAAGCAATATGAGCGGTATCTTTGAGAATTTTATTTTGCCGGTAAATTGTGCTATTATGATTAATTTGTATGTAATTTAAACCCTTATGACCAATAAACCCAAATAAAGTTTTAAAATGGGTTAGAAGAAATATTTCTGTACAACCAAATATTTACTTTTATATAAGAAATCATTATTGTACAGGACGACAATAATTCAAGTTTGCTTCAGTCAAAGCTAATTAAAAAAATTCCATCACAAATATGAACAACAGAAGATCATAAATGATTTATTTTCCTGTCATTGAATTAATTAATTACAAATTTGCAATAAAATTTTCTGATGTCAAATATGCAGCTCATATTGCTTTAAGTGTTGGTATAATTATGTTCCCCAAACGAAGTTTGGGAACCTATGTTTGCTTAACAGGTCGACATGTTGACAGGTCGACAGGTCGACAGGTTGACGGGTCGACGGGTTGACAGGTAGACAGGTTGACAGGTCGACAGGTCGACGGGTTGACAGGTCGACAGGTAGACATGTTTATTTAAATATGTAATTCAACATGTCGTCATAGGTTTGGAATGTCAAATGGAGAAGTATACATCTGTTATCAGACATTGCGCATATGAAAAGAGAATGGAAATTACACTTTTAGGCATTCAATGTACATGTACATGTATCTTATGATATGAGTGCCCCCCCCCACCCCCCACCCACCCTTAAGATGATACTTGTAGTGATATAACTAAATAAATATACATTGAATTATAAAAAAAACTGTCTACCTGTCGACCTGTCGTCCTGTCGACCTGTCAACCTGTCAACTTGTCGACCTGTCAACCTGTCGACCTGTCAAATTGTAAAAAAAAAAAAATAAAGTTTGTGTTGTTATTTTAGATCTATTCTTGGTTTTTATTATACTAAATTATTTTAATCAAAGTGCTTGTAAATATTCATTAAAAAGTAATTTGCATTTATTGTGTTGTACATGTATTTATATTAGAATACAATTGATATAATCATACATGAATATTTATGATCTTTCAAAAATATTATAATAACAAAACCGATTTACTGCAGATTATGTGGATGGGACTATTTTCGTCTTATTTTGTACTTGACCCGAAGTTACTAGTACTGTCCTTTCTGACATAATTTATTTTTGAAATAAAATCTGCAACATGACGACTTGTAATAACTAAATGGCTCCTGATAATAGAAATTATGAGTTTAAACATTTTTATTTTTCTTATTTCATTAAGTTGTTTAACTTCTTTTAGTTTCTGTAATTATTTAATGGTTTTAATTTTCAAACAACAGATTTATTGGAATTATTTCAATGTTTTATAAACAAGATGATGTATATCAAAGAAGGATTTCTTTTGCCATAATGTACATGTATTATTTAATTGTTGTTTAAAATGTTTAGATCAATAATGGTCAACAGTTAAGGATGTAAAAAGATGCCTTTTTCTTTTGGTGTGAGTTATTTATGACTATTAGATATTTTTTATTATACATGTTGAAATGTAAAATTGTACTTGAGGGTTTCCTTTTATCTGTGTATTTTTTTAATCAAAGAAGGTGTCAACCATTCGATTTAGTGTTAAGTCCTAAGGGGTTATGTTTATAGTTAAAGTATGGTCAATTGGTCAAGTAAATAAATAAATTACATAATTAGGAAGTGAGAAGATTAACCGTAAATTAAATTTTTATGCACGAATATAGATTTTGATTGGTCAATATATATATTTACTTCCATGAAATGAATCTGTAAAATATGTAAATATTTCAGATTTAATATATAAAGTTGCTTATCATTTACTATCGAAAATGACTGGTCCCTTTTTAAAAAAGAACGAATTTTACTTTTCGCATAAAAACGTACTTTATACAGTTCCTGTTTATTGTCTAAAAGTGAAATACATTTCTGAAAAGCTGATGTATGTCTGGTTTCGATGTATATTTTATGCAGCCAACATTTACTTAAAGAACTGATAAAGTTTGAAAAGGTATCGTTTTTGTTCGACTTTCATCCGACTATAAGTTTTCAAAATATTCTCGGCTATCGTCTAGATCATTTAGACGTATGCCTTTTTCATACACATCGAAGCGGTTTGATGATCAAGAGTCATTTCCATTGTTTTCTTTATTTATTTCTCGGGCGACAATTGATGGTTGCATCAATGTTTTCTTGTTGTTGTTGTTATATACAGCCCTCCTGGCCCTGAAATGAAGATCATAGAAAATTTCTTTGTTTATACTGTCATTTTGGTTTGTAAGATAATTCGGCCCAAATGCGTTTCGTGTAGATGTCAACTACGAAAGTAGTAAATAATTGATAGAAGAGTAATACATATTTTGAAATTTAGCTTTTTCGCTATTGAGAAAGGAGGAATAAATCCAGAAACTAGCGCAACTTTTGTGCGCAATAAATATACAGTTTTTACAGTGGGTGGCACTGTAGCTCTCCGGTCTGTCAAATTAATTTTTTTCGGAGAGCTACAGATCTGCAGCTACGGTAAAATGTAAAAAAAATAAACAATCAAATTAAGCAAAGTTTTCATCTCAAATCATTAATTGAAATCCAAACCATATTATTCAACAAATCTTACCGCTGAAATTCACGAATATACAAAGAACAAAACCATACAATCATGAATGCGGTAGAGGTCAGCCGACATTTGTGATTTTCTATAGTAAATCGAGAACGGTCATTTATTTCAAAGCTTGTGTTTAAATGAGCCTAACGTTATGCAAACTTGTGCGAATGATACATTAATAAAACTTGTGTGAAAATAGAAAATTTGCACACGATTAGGCTGGTGCTTGAAATATTAATTAAAAAAAAAAAATACTTATTTTCTATAGCTAGTATATAAATATTGCATGTAGTTGAGTGTAACATTGAGAATTTTCACCCCAAGACCATTGTCAACCGAGGCGCAGATCGACAATGGTTTTCTTTAGGCCCTTTCACAATTGGCGCACGAGCAGAAGCGACAAAATATTCGTGCGACCGAATATATTTGTTTAGGTTCGTAAACTGCTGCCAAAATAATCGCATATGAAAAAAACTGTTCGTACGAAATTCGCACGATTTAAACCTACTGTTGTGAATTAAATCTTGCGATATATCTTGCGTTTATATGTGACTGTTGTAGAATGAAAGCGAGTGTTGTAAGATAATGCGATAGGATTGCACGACTGATAAGGTAATCGGACAATTGAACGTGCGACATTACGATTGGACTTGCGGTGCTCGTGCGCTCATGCATTCCATAGTACGCATTTTCGTGCGAATCAGAGGGCCGGGTATATATATACCACCCGTTTCCGACACTCTTTGGTTGACATTGTTAAGATGCTTATAATTATACACGGTATATATACCTGTTGCAAAGAATGGCAAATGAAGGTGATAAATCAAGCAATGACATAAAACTATAGTAAAACGTTGCAAGATTACATGAGATATGTTGAGCAACAGTGGCATGGTTGCAACACACACGCAAAGACAGCTGCGATTCATTTTGATCGCAGTTGGTTGCGTCTGAAAAGTGTGCGTGTTGACTATTTTGAAGAGACTTGATGCGACCACTAAAACACATGCAATGAATGCGAGAAATCGTGCAACGTATGCGAGGGCTCGTGCGAAGCTAAAATTTTCCGATTGCAAGGTGTTGTAAAGTGCCCGTGCGCCAATTGTGAAAGGGCCTTTAGGGTGAAAATTTTCAATGTTACACTCAACTACATGCAAAATTTATTATATTATACTGAATCTTTTATACAAATACTTATAACAGTGAACCGTGCGCGCAGAAATTCTGCGCAGTCGCTATTTTCAGGTCACCTGAGTAAACTCAGGTGACCTGTTGCTATCCGTTTTCGTCCGTCGTCGTGCGTCTTCCGTCGTGCGTTAACATTTCAACATTTCTATATTCTTCTCTGCAACCACTGAACCAATGTCAACCAAATTTCAAATAAAGCATCTATGGATGAAGGGGACAAAAATTGTGAATTTCATGATCCCTGCCCCCCTGGGGTCTGAGGGGTGGGGTCAAAACCACTAAAATTAATGCAATCCTGAAAAATCTTCTTCTTTACTCCTGGGCATCAAGCAGTCAAATTATTTGCATTATTATAATCAGCATTGAGTCCTCTACCAAAATTTTGAAATTAATGGCCCTGGAGTCAGGGGTTCTAGTGCTAGGGTGGGGCTAAATAAGTATATAGTGAAAATGCATTATTTCTTTGAAAATTTTCTTCTTTGCTCCTGGAAATTAAATAAAGTAACTAAGTACATAGCTATGATGAGCAAGAGTGTCTCTACCAAATTTGTGAATTTTATGGCCCCAGGGTAAGGGGTTCTGGTGTTATGGCGGGGCTCTTTTGATTATATAGTGAAAATACACGAATACTTTAAAAATCTTCTTCTCTGCTCCTGGGTATTAAATAAAGTAACAAAGTACATAGATGTGATGAGCAAGAGTGCCTCTACCAAAATTGTGAATTCTATGGCCCCAGGGTCAGGGTATCTGGTTTTAGGGTGGGGCTCTATTGATTATATAGTGAAAATACATGAATTTTTTGAAAATCTTCTCCTAGGTATTAAATAAACGTAGTGCATAGTTATGATGAGCAAGAGTGCCTCTACCAAAATTGTGAATTTTATGGCCCCAGGGTCAGAGGTTCTTGTGTTATGGGCGGGACTCTATTGATTATATAGTGAAAATAAAGAATTCTTTGAAAATTGTCTTCTTTGTCTCTGGGTATGAAGCAGATGAACTACTTATATATTCATGATGAGCAAGGGCCTTAATCTTGCAGAATTGTGTGAATTTCAGGTCTTCAGGGTCAGGGGTACCATAGAGGATGGGGGCTGTACTCATATACTGAAAATGAATGAATTGTTTGAAATCTGCTCCTTGATATTAATCTATTTAAAAAAAAACCTGATAGTCACGTGAGTTCTACCTTAGTAACCATATCTCAAATGTGCTCACTGTATAACATAGGTACATGTAGATTTTGTATCATTAAATCAAAGTCGTGCCGCTTTGAGATACAGTGTATTTGTATGTATTTGTTTTTAAGAACACGGGAGGGTAAAGATAATTTAGTGTCGTTCATAAAAGTGAAACAGTGAAAAAATGAAACAGGTACATTTGTGTTGAAAGCCACCTAAACACTCCTTTTTAATTTCAAATTCAGTGAAACTATTATTGTTATATTTCAAATGCAAGAGTGCAATTGCTTAGTTTGATCATTATGGCTACAGGCAACTTCACAATTTCATTCACTTTTTTAACAGATTCAGAGCAAGAAGTAACATTCCAAACACGCGCCTGACTATGATTCACCATCTGATTTTTCAAGTGTCGATTTAAATATCTTTTCCCTTTGGTTTACATGCTGATTTATATGATGCTTAACGTGCTTTTTAGAAATATCCACTAGTATCTAAATTTTACCAAAAGAGAACGATTTGGTAATATATTCGAAAGTAAAATGGCACATAAAAAAGACCCATTAAGTATAGCTTAAGTGCAGATACTCTTGTCCTTTGTATTATTCTAAGGCAATCACCTTTCATTGATCATTGTAAATTTGTAGAACATACTGTTTCAAAGAATTTGATTGTTTGTGCTTAAATAAATAGATAAAAAAAATTAATTTTCTTTTCCTTTTCTTTTCTTTCTTTTTTATCTTTTTATTTTTTTATTTTTTGGCGTTTGTTGGCATTTCCCTTATTTTGTTTAACATGACGAATTATAAATCTTAAAAATTCACAAAACAGAATGGAAAACAACGACATTTCATGAATAAAGTTAATGACCAGGAATATATATTTCCTTTCAATAAAATGTGTATTTGATATTCTCGATTTTCTTATATTACAGTAAACACACCGTACAACGAAATTATGGGAAATCTAAGTGAACGGAAGCAGTTATTAATAACCTTAAAAGAACAAGGAGAGACTGTACATTACAGAGGAAGATCACAGGACAGTGTCGATCACGTGACGTGGCTCTGGAGATACGGGAGAAACAATAGACCTGACATCGTGAGATCCTGTATAGGTCTACATCCACACTGGGACATTTACATCATAGACAACAAAGCTTACAGAGAACCAAGTAAGTTTGGACTACAAAATCAGGAACACCTCGGACCGATTAAAATAGAGAGAGTATTAACGGCAAACGGTTATATTTGAGGATGGCAATCAGAGGATTATTGGTATATGTAACCGATAAGTCGCATTTTTTCCATGGATCAACCAATTAACGGAACGGATCAGCTTGATTCCAAGTCTTTTATAATGTTAAAAAAAACTTTTCTCAAAAAGCAATTTCAAATTACGAGATAAATTTGACATTATAAACTACACATGTACAATAATCAGAATACTTTACATTTAATTTTCAAAAAGCCAATAATTTGGGCATTAAATTTCCATGCAGTACCATTTCTTTTTTTTCTTAAAGCAATGCATTACATTACCATTCCATATACTTTAGTAAAGTTATCCATTACCATTACCATTATGTTTGGAGGTTTTTCAAAATAGAAATACAAAACTTTTTTTCATAAGCACATCCACTTCCTTCAAAACTAAACATGATAAATGATAATTCAAATTCGATTTCATTCAAATAGTTTTACTTTTTTCATTCCATGTTAACATTTGCAAAAAAAAAATAATAAATAATTAAATAAATAAAATAAAATGAGATATATATTCAATAAGAAAAATAACCTAAATAATATTGATATATCTCATATAAATAATCACAAGTAAAAATGAATCTAATTGACCAAGGCAGTCACGTGTCCGTCGTGTTCTGCATGCAACAAAACGTCTTTTTCACGACTCTGATGTCAAAATGCAACGACTGATATCGTTATATTGTTGATTCAGATTATTTATATTGGTGAATCATTGTGTCAATTTTAACGTAAAAAAATATGAATATTTACAATAATGTTCTCATGGGTACGGTTTATATGTTGCCTTGTGTAAATCACATGGAAGATTTTTTTCTGAAGTGCGGCTAATGGTATAACTTATAGAGCTGTTTCATATTGTAATATTCATTGCATTTTCTTCATATTTCCTGCATTGTGTTTGATTTGGTATATTAAGCAATTTATTGCATGATAGTGAGGGAGACAAGATTTCTTCTCCCATGAAAAGTCATATTACATGTACCCTCGGGCGTTGCCCTCAGAGAATATGATTTTCGTGGAAGAAGAAATATTCCTGTCTCCCACTACTAAGTCAACCAGAAGTCTCTGTCGAGACTGAAGCTCTACTGGTTTGTACTTATAGCAAAGGAAGAGAAAAGTACTTAAGCAGTTGCAATTTGAAACTTTACAACAGCAATAAGTAGATTAATGATCCTTGATTATAAGTCTCTTTATGTTCTTAGTGTAATCTACTTGCATTCTACATTATATTAAAATCAGACTAAAACTGTATTTGGCGTAGCATTTTGAGAATATTGAACAGAAATTTCTATTTTTAGTAACCAGAGCAATAATTTCATCGAAGTCAAAAACCATTACACAGAATTGTGTATCTTAGTGTAGTCTACTTGAGTGGAAAGTTATACTGAAATCAAACTAAAACTTTAGGAGACGTAGCATTTTGAAAGAATTTCACAGAAATTTCTATTTTTAGTAACCATGGCAACACCCTTCATCGAAATCAAAAACCGATGCACAGGAATATGTACTATCTTAGTGTAGTCTACTTGTGTGCCAAGTTATATTGAAATCGGACGAAAAGTGTAGGTAGAGTAGCATTTTGAAAGAAATTCACAGAAATTTCTATTTTTAGTAACAACGGCAACACTGCTCATCGAAATCAAAAACTGATGCACAGAATTATGTATCTAAGTGTAGTCTACTTGTGTGCCAAGTTATATTGAAATCTGACCAAAACTGTACGAGGAGTAGCATTTTGAAAGAATTTCACAGAAATTTCTATTTTTAGTAACCATGGCAACACCGTTCATCGAAATCAAAAACCGATGCACAGAATTATGTATCTTAGTGTAGTCTACTTGTGTACTAAGTTATATTGAAATTGGACCAAAACTGTAGGAGGAGTAGCATTTTGAAAAAATGTTTACAGACAGACAGACAGACGGACGGACGACGGACGCATTACTATCGCATAAGCTCTTCTGGTCTCTGACCAGTAGAGCTAAAAACGTACTGACATTCCCAGTTTTTACTGACAAACTTAGAAAAATACTGACAATGTACTGTCGTTACTGTAAAACTTAGACAATTTCTGACCTTTTTACTGCCGGTGCTGATAAACTTAGAAAAGTGCTGATCATCTAAGTCGGTGCTGAAAAACTTAGACAATTACTGACCCGTTTACTGTCCCTGCTGAAAAACTTAGATAAGTGCTGACATTTACTGATAATTACTGTCTCTATTGTTCTCGCTCTCGGGGAGGGTGCAGTGCTGTGAAAATGACTGTGTATTAAACTTTGCATTTAAAAACAGTCTTATTTTAATTTTTGATGAAAAAAAAATCCCAGGCAGTTATTTTTTTTTAAATCTAAATATCACTGATATCTGTAAAATAATTCAGAATATGATTTGAAATTAACTGTGAGTAAATCCAAGTTTAAATTTACGTGTTGAATATATCTATCCCTCACGGCCAGGAACACGTTAAGTTCCAAGACAGTATCGTTGTCAGAAACATTTAAAGTTAAGCACTAAAAATGGCTCGTTGTCATGAAAATACAGGTAGGGTTATGACAAAAACTGTCCGGTGTCATTACTTTAGAAGATAGGTCGTGAGCAGTTTTTCATTTTTTAAGTGAAATAATTTCAACAAATGTCTGAAATTGCAATGGGGAACAGGACTGACTTTCAAGTACACTGTATTTGAAAACAAACTTAACTTGAATATTTTGTTTCATTCTAAGCCTTATTTTCATCTTATTATTTTTTAACATTTCACTAATGAACTGCAAATAATGTATACGCCATGTACCCATTTAAAAATTGTACTTTGGAAAAAAATGAATGAGAATCTTAACTTTTTGCAGCTACAATGTAAACTTGATTTTTTAATATTTCTAAATTAAAAAAGTAAATCTGTTACATTTTAAACCATGCATACTAGTTCGTTTATATTTATACTATTTTCTTATTAGTTTTTTTTCCTCTATGAGGCGGGCAAATAGGTCCCTTCTGACATCATCTGTTGAGTTTGTTTTTTCTATAGCTTTTGCTGCAGTTGAAATGCTTTTTTTTCAGCTCTGAACTTTTTTGGTTTCGAATTTGAATTTATTTCTCTGCTGTTATCGGGCAGTAAGCTTGAAAAATCTAATTAAATAAACATATATTCATATAAATTGTAAAGCTTTCATGTAGAAAGTGCGTTTCGAGGTTAGCGATGCTAAACATAATATTTTGAAAAAAAAATAATTCCGACAGTTCGGGTTTTTCTTTCGACGGCGCCATATCGAAACTCTAGTAATCCTACTGTATGGCTGGGTTAGCTTGGGTAGATGTTCATAAGGTCAGATGACGTAATTTGAGTAGTAACTATGGTCGTTCGATTGAAACTCAAGTAACTCGAGTACGTACTCGGGTACGAATCGAAGTCGCCCCGTAATGTTGCGTAACTAACTTCCAGTGAATCTTCTGCAGTGACACCTATTGTCTTCTTTACCCGCTACCGTACACACTCGGATCGCCTCAGGCGATTTCTTCTACACACAGGTGCTTCACAGAGTTTCCGATTGTATGTTGAAAGATTATGTAATTCGGCTGGATACCAGATAACAGATTAAATAATTTTGGACGAATAAAAAGCACTGTGTTACTGTTAAATCATGATACTGGTTTTGATACCGAACAAAGCTATGAAACGTCGATTTATTAAGTTAATTAAATTTATTAATTTTTTTTTAATCTAAACAGATAAAAATGAGTACAAACTTAAACACGACAGTATTAATTGTGTGTTGTACTTTAGTAAAATAAATAAGTACATGTTCATCGTTCTACATATAGTTCGCACGTGCCCCCCCCCCCCCATTTTAATTTGAAAAGAAACTAGACCCATGTGAACGTCTACCGACACTCTAACTGAAAAGAACATGATATCAATTTCTATCAAAGTTTTGTTTCAGGAGTATGTATAGACAAAAGATGATAATATAAAATGTCATAGTTTTACATGAATTTGAATTAAAATAAGACTTTCAAGTGGGGATCATTAGATAAGATGATTTATTTAGCATTACCCTGCCTGCAAAACGTTTTGTCTATCGGGAGCGATTGAACACATCTAAAAAGTAAGGGATATAAGGTGCATCAGACACATCTGATCCTATTGGAAATGTTCATTATAAGACCGCCTGTGCCCCAGTTTTTGTTGCAGTATTGTCAATAAAGGGAAATAAATGGGTAATGCAGTCTTTAAATGAAAATTTCCTTTTATAACAAGATCAAAGTCACTGTTAATTTTTGTTGTAATTAGTTATGAAAACATAATGATATATAATCACATTTTTAAAAAATCATTGAATCTAAATCAGTGTATCAAACACTGCATGCGTAACTTAGCGTAATTATCAAGCTGTGCTTGTCCTAGTTTGTCACCTTATGGAATTGACCGCTCATAATGAAATCAAATTACCAGAGGGCAATTTATTTAGATAGTACATAGTTTGTACAAAAATTAAATTTTAGTGATTCCGACGCTGCCTTTGTATCCCCGTGAATTCAAAGATTTGATACACTTGATTAATAAACACTTGTCAATTTTCGTAATAAAAAATTTTTTCAACTCGTCAATATAACCACGTTTACAGTACTTTGATTCAATTCAGACCCATACAAGTTAAATTGATGCAAAGCATCAAATCGATTGCAAACAAAATAATATAAAGCATTAAAAAAAATCTTTTACAATTTTTAAAAGCGTCCATGCAAGAAAAGCACGACAAGTTATTAAAAGGTGAAATAGTTGAATCATTTATTTTAGTTTTCAAAGCAAAATAAATAATTTTAAAGAATTAAAATAAACATTTACTGCATTTGCTCATAAATAGATCCATCGATGTACAAAAAAGTACCCATGATCATTCATGAATAATAAGAATTAATTGTCTTTAAAATGAAGATGTAGGACTGTCAAAATGAACCACCTGCTGATACCCTCCATCTTGGTCACGTAATAATGCCAATGGTAGAATAGACTATGCTGCAAGCCGCGGTTCAGAATGTAGAAAATATATCTTTGTGTCATTTGCAGCTGTAGAACATATCCAAAACAATTTTTACTATTGAAAAACGTTTCTTTTTTTGACCATGCACTATTACCACGTCATTATTATCCGGAGGGTCGTGTCAATTTCCTTTCATATCTTACATACTCCAAGGCTGGGGAGAATCTATTTAAACTCATTTTATATAAACACAAAATATCAGTTATCATTTCTCAACGTATAAAATAATTTTTATGAAGGCAATCCTAGGAAGACTCTGATTTATTGAAATTGTGTTTTTCGTCTAAAAATCAAAAACGTATAAAGTAGAATTGTCTATATAAGAAAAGTATACCTTGATAAATCTCTGAATACGCAGGCCTGTAATCGGTTATACATGTAATCCTTTAACTCTTTGATTTCATTCATTTTAGGCAAGTATCAGGAATATCCAGAAGTCGACAAAAGTGTACTTTACAGTTTACTCTTGTGTGACAAGTACACTGCCACTGTAAATAGGGAGACGTTCAAGTCAATACTGATAAAGATACGAGAAAGGTATTTTCAAAGGATTTCTCCGTCTAATGATGTTGATGTGACATCCCTTCAAGATGATGTTATGGAAACCCAGAATGGTGAGGTAACGTTTATATCAGACGACATCCGACATGACGTCATGTATGCCTTTGTCACGGAGTGTCTGGTGGAGGACAGTGATCTGGAGTTTTTCCTGATCACGGCGTCACGTGACGTGATCTCAGAATACTGCAGACTCTGGGATTATAAGAGGAGTGAGGGAGAGAGATGTCTGTATATACCGGACAGACCGCAGAAGATGTACGACCTCTTCATAGACAGTCTACAGCTGGACATTATCACACACTGTACAGTGTCTGATAGGAGGATTCGTGACAGGATCAGTGAACGTTGTAAGTATTTATCATGTCTCTGTCATTTAATTATTAATGATTGATGGATAAAGAAACTGAATATTCATTATTAATCTAAGATTCAGAAATCAAGGATTGTTTCAAACAAGAATTTCTAATGATTGTACAGTATTGTAATAAAAATCATTATTCTGTTATATAATGTATTGCATGGTGAGAAAAAAAATAAAACGTACAAATTTTAATGAGCTTGAGATCTTTGAATCTTAGCTTTTGAATCGATGCATGATCGAGCATGTTTATTCATCTTATTCTTCTACAACATTAAAATATTGTGTATGTTTATAAACACATGATGAAGAAAGGAAAGAAATAATTTGAATAGATATTTTTTCTTCAATGTATGTGAAGATCTATTTTGAGTATTTACACAATTATTTATCATTGAATGTGATATGGACAGTGAAAGTACCACGGGAAATATTGGAATGGGACCAGAAAGCCAGGGAGCGGTATGTTCAGTACACCGAGAGAGGGGGAGTACAGGAAGTCCATCACGCCCGGGGGATGATTGTAGGATGTGCTGGGGCGGGGAAAACAACACTACTGAATCGTTTACTCAAGCGAAGTATAAAGGAAATAAAAAAGTTAGAATCAACGAAAGGACTTGAGGTTCACGAGGAAATATTTGAAATCCTTGAAAAGCGAGGAACATTAATAAAAGGTAGGAATACAAAAGAAATAAAATTAACAATTTAAATTCAAAATTACATGGGTCTATGGCTGCAGTTATTTTTTTCATTTTAAGCTTTTTACAATTTTTCATTTGAAATTCCTGAAAATTGATAATGTTAAAAATCAGTCCACTGAAAAACCAGGCAATGATCATGAGTGGCACATCGCATGTCATTGATTTAAATTATATTTTTGCATGCGAACTAATTAAAACACGTAATTACATGTACACCTAACATCATCATTATTCTCCACCATGAATATTGCTGAGGCATATAGTGTTTGTTGTCCGTCTTCCGGCCTTGTGTCCTTCCATCCCTCCGTCTGTCCTTCCATCACACTTTGTGTTTAGCCCTGTTCAAAAATCAGTTTCAAAGAAATTATCCAAGATGTTTTCATCAAACATCGTATGCTGATAGATACATGTACTGAAGAGAGATCTGCAATGGCATCAACATTTTTTACCTTTCCTTTGACATTAACATCGCTTTTTAGGTCACCTGAGTAAACTCAGGTGACCTATTGCTATCCGTTTTCGTTTGTCGTCGTTCGTCGTACGTCGTTCGTAAACTTTTGAAGATTTTCAGCTTCTTCTCTGCAACCACTGAACCAATTTCAACCAAATTTGGCACAAAGCATCTATGGGTCAAGGGGAACAAAAATTGTGAATTTCATGATCCCTGCCCCCCTGGGGCCTGAGGGGTGGGGCCAAAACCTCTAAAATTAATGCAAACTTTAAAAATCTTCTTCTTTACTCCTGGACATCAAGCAGTCAAACTGTTTGCATGATTGTAATCAGCATGGAGTCCTTTACCAAAATTGTGAAATTCATGGCCCTGGGATCAGCGGTTCTAGTGCTAGGGCAGGGCTAAATAAGTATATAGTGAAAATGCATTATTTCTTTGAACATCTTCTTCTCTGCCCCTTTGTATTAAATAAACTAACTAAGTCCATAGTTATGATGAGCAAGAGTGCCTCTACCAAAATTGTGAATTTTATGGCCCCAGGGTCAGGGGTTCTGGTGTTAGGGCGGGGCTCTATTGATTATATAGTGAAAATACATGAATTCTTTGAAAATCTTCTTCTCTGCTCCTAGGTATTAAATAAACTAACTAAGTGCATAGTTATGATGAGCTAGAGTACTTTTACCCAAATTGTGAATTTTATGGTCACAGGGGTTCTGGTGTTGGGGGAGGAGGGGGCTCTAATGATTATATAGTGAAAATACATGAATTCTTTGAAAATCTTCTTCTCTGCTCCTAGGTATTAAATAAACTAACTAAGTGCATAGTTATGATGAGCTACGCAGCACAGTTAAGGTTACAGTAAGGAGGCGGGGCCTAATTTGTTCGGGAAATGTTTACTATAACGTCACACATAATACAAGGTCTTAAAAATACCACAAAATGATATTATTTGCTATTTCAAACAGCTGGATAGCTGTATACTTCATACAAACTTACTATTACGTGCAGTTTTGTCGTTTGTTAAATCCCACACAACAGTATATAAACGATGCATCGATCGCAATGCACTTGTCAATGTGACGTCATCTCGCAAAAATGACGCAGTTTGTACACAGTGAGAGGCTGATCAAGTCACATTTCGTACAATGAAAAATGTCTTTTGTTCTCAAATAAAATTTTATTTGAAGTAAAATAAAAAGCCGTTAACTTGGATGTGATGTCTATTTCAGTATTTTACTTATAAACTGTGCGTGCATTCTCCAGACAAGCGATACTGTCGTATGTTTGTTTGCAGTTTCATTGAAAAAGTAATGGAAGGGCCCTAATAAATCGATTTATTGCAAGGGCATACCCTCAATGTATCTTGTCAAAATTTTACACATAAACTCAAGAAGCATTAAGATATTTGAAAAGTGCTGCGAACCTCTTGAAATATTGCAAATAAATTAATAATAGCTATATATAATGTAGTTGACCAGCAAAATATTCAATCCGTCCAGCAAATTAAATTTTACCAATTAAAAAAGGGAACCTATATAGGTTCGCAGCACTTTTCACAAACTACACATAGTGTTGAAAAGGAATATAAAATAAACTAAGATGTTTAACTAGGTTATGCCCTTGCAATATTGAAATTTATAGATGACCTAAAACTGCAAGTATAATTGCCAAAGTCATGTGACGTCGACATCACATGACAAGTCTAAATAAAATATCTAAATGTTCCCAACATGTAGATTTAAACCACATTACAATTTTTTGATGTCAGTGAATTCCCAAAAAGAATCGCCCATCCTAATAAAGTATGTGTTTTTTATCTTAAAAAATCGCCGATATTTCCAATTGTTACCTTAACTGTGCTGCGTAGAGTACTTTTACCCAAATTGTGAATTTTATGGTCACAGGGTCAGGGGTTCTGGTGTTGGGGGAGGAGGGGGCTCTATTTATTATATAGTGAAAATACATGAATTCTTTGAAAATTTTCTTCTCTGTCTCTGGGTATGAAGCAGATGAACTATATAGTTATGATGAGCAAGGGCCCTAATCTTGCAGAATTTTGAATTTCAAGGCCTCAGGGGTGGGGGTTGGGCTGTACTTATATACTGAAAATGAATTAATTGTTTGAAATCTGCTCCTTTGTATTTATAAAACATTTATTGATTTTTTGATAGGCAATTTTATGGGTGCCTTTTTAAAGTTTGTGCAATGCGTGGACCTAGGGTCAGGGGTTTATTTCACAGTGTTAGGGGCACTACTGATTATTGCTGAACATTACTGATTAGTCGGAATGCTTTTTTGTTCCCCTACCTTGTGTATGGGTATTCAGTACCCCTGCGATTTGATCATGAATAATTCATGAATTTCCTTGAATGTTTCATAAATTTTATTCATGAAATGTTCATGAAACATTCATGAAGATCCTATGAACTTATTCTTTGACATTTTCAAATCAATAAACCAAGCTAAGCAACTGCTAAGTGTATTGTTATGATGATCAATGGTGCCTCTTTCAAAATTGTGAATGCCATATAGTATCTGGCTTAAAAACATGAATCAAATTCAATAACTGCAAAGTTGATGCAGAATGCTCAGGTGACCTATAAGGCCCGTGGGCCTCTTGTCTTAAATTAATGTTTAGCGCAGTTTTAAACATACCATTCAAGATATTGTTATCAAACATCACATGTTGGATACATACTGATGAGAGCTATTCAACTGCATTGCTATTTTTGACCTAGACCTTTCCTTTGACCTTGAATTATCTTAAATTTGTGTTTAGCTCAGTTTTACCATTCAAGATATTTTTTATCAAACCTCATATGCTGTTACATACTGATGAAAGCAAATTCAACTGCATCAATATTTTTGTCATTGACCTTTCTTTTGACTTTTGACCTTACTTTTACTTAATCAGTGTCAAACTTCATTTGCTGATACATACTGATGTAAGCAATTGAACAGGGTTAACATATTTGACCATTACCTTTTATTTGACTTTGACCTCACTTTTATCAAATTGTATTAAAGTCAGTTCTAATTAAAGAAATCATTTTAAATATTTTTATCAAACTTCATATGTAGATACATATTGATGAGAGATATGCAACTGCATTAACATTTTTGACCTTGACCTTTCTTTTGACCATGACCTTACTTTTCCCATTCAGTGTCAATTTTAATACGCTGATACATACTGATGTAAACAATTCATCTGCATCAATATATTTTTGACCTTGACCTTTATATGACCTTGACCTCACTTTTATCAAATTGTGTTTAAGTAAATTTTGATTAAAGAAATCATTCTTGATATTTTTTTATCAAACTTCATATGTTGATACATATTGATGAGAGATATGCAACTGCATCAACGTTTTTTTACCTTGATATTTCCTTTGACATTGACCTCACTTTTCCTAGATAAGTGTCAACGCCATTAGCTGATATGCATATTGATGTAAACAATCCAACTATATCACTATTCAAGATATACATGTACTGAATACTGTGCTACTGATAAAATTTCTTACACAAATACAAATTTTCATGTTGCATTAATAAATACCCCCCCCCCCCCCCAGTATTTCTAGTTTTGTAGTCTTCCTGTATTCCTAATTTCTGTAAATACTTAATTTTAAGTGCATAAAAAAACATTAAGTGCAAAAAATACTACTCCAAAAAAAAAAAAAAAATAAATGTTTTGATCAATGAAGAATACGGAGATATCGAACAGTATTCAGTCTCAAAGTCCATAAAACAATACAAAACAAGAGTAAAGCAAACACAGATCTCCAAAACATCAGAGGTGGGATCAGGTGCGATTGCAAAAACCTTTGTCTTTTATTATATTTATAAATAACATGATTTTTGTATGTCTCTGATGAGACTTTAATTTATCTTTTGAATTCAATATCCGATTTTCACTAGGTTCTAGTATCCAAAACAATTCAATGACGAAAAATTCTCCTCATGCATATCATGAATACGAAGTTCAAACTATTGAATCAATCAATAAAGTTGATGGAAACATGTATATTGAGATAAAGAGTCATGTTAAGCTATTTCTTTTATGCTTTCCCAAATTAAACAGATCCCGACCGGAATTATATACAGAAGAAAACCATCATATGTTATCGTTTTATTTGGCTCTTTTCTTACATGGTTTTAAAATTACATTTATTTTTACATGTACATGTATATATGTCGCATAGGTAACATTTGTCTTTACTTTGATTTGGTAATAAATTTTGCATTTATTTTGATTGAGATCGATTTTGATTTAATCGGAATTGGTTTAAACTTTCAAATCTAAGTAAAATTATCATTATTCTTTACACAACTGGTATTATGTTGAAAACTTTCAATAAATAAGATAACTTAAAACAGAAAACAACCAGAAATTTTGAAGTATTGTAAAACGTATGAGAGAGAAACAATTTTCAAACTTCTGAAAAATCAAAATACCCCCTCCTTTTCTTAAGATAAGTGATGTGCTTTAAGTCTGTGGTATTTTACAATCATCTCTCTATTTTTTTTCTTAAAGATCCATATCCCTTTTATAACATTTATTAAATCCTAAAATATTTAAAACGTCATTATCTCAGGTCCTGAATTCGAAGTAACCTTATCATAAAAAAGTTATCAAACTAGGTCAATTATTTATCATACCGATTATTAGTAAGAATATTGAGCTTTATTTTTTTTAAAGTGCGTTAATATGATCGATACTAACACACTTTGCAACGAAGTTTAAATTTTCACAAAGTGCGCTAGTTTGTTCTCAAATTAGTGAAATTTGAGAAAATTTTTGAGAAAAAAAGTGCTTAATTTTTCAAAATGCGTTGTAACAAAGCCCCTCCTTTTAGAATCACATGGTCATATCTTGAAAAAAATTAAATGTCTTCTATGACTTTTAACAGTCTACTGAAGATTTTATTATAGGCTGTAAACTTATATCAATATAAATTTCAACCAAAATGTGTTTGGAAATTGAAATAATTTGTCTTTTGTTGTTGGTATCCAGTGAAAGGTATTCAACAGAAAATACATATATAGAGTATAAAAGTCCTTATACCTACAAGTTAAAAGATAAAGCCAAAGTAAATGTTAGAATTTTGTGTAAAAGTGGGTCAAAATCCAAGGTTAAGGTCAAATTTGAAGTACCTCAAGAGAGTTTTTTTTCACAAGGAACGCACATTTAGAAGTCATACATGTAGCTCCTGAGCTTTTGAGGAAGTTTTTGTGGACAAACAGACAAAGAGACAGACAGACGAACGAACGGACACGACAAAAACTATATTCCCCGAAACTTCGTTTACGGGGGCATAAAAAGTAAGTTTTAACATACAATTTTTTATTATAATAGGGCACAAAAATGATAGTACGATAAAAATATAGAGAAGGCGGTGTCTTGACGGTATCATGATATCACTTTTAGCTCACCTGAGCTAAAAGCTCAAGTGAGCTTTTGTGATCAGCCGTTGTCCGTCTTCCGTCGTACGTACGTCCCTATATCCGTCCATCTGTAAACTTGTAAGGTTTTCAACTTCTACTCAGGATCGACTGGGCCAATTCTAACCAAACCTGGTACAAAGCATCCTTAAGGTGAAGGGAAGTTTAAATTGATAAATTAAAGGGCTAAGTCCTCTTACAAGGGGGTTAATAAAAAAAGACATACATATGATGGGGTCATTAAAAATATTTTCAAAAAGCACTGGGTCACAAAAGCTGAAACTTTTTGTCGAAGCATTCCAAGATAGTGTAAATTCTAAATTGTTTATATCATGGCCCATTGGATGAAGGGCTAGGCCACAATAGGGAATCCAATTATAAATTGTTATACATTAATTTTGTATATAGGCAAAGTCTTTCAAATATCTTCTCAAGGAGCACTGGACCACAACAACTGCAACTATGTGGAAGCATCCTGGGGAAGTCAAAATTCCACATTCTCCATATTATGACTCCTATGGGGTCAAACTCCAAAGATAAAGGTCAAAAGGTCAAAATTGTTTGTATCCAAAGAAAGATCGTGTCACAAAGAATACACATGTGAAATAAAACAGCCCTAGTGCTAACTGGTCAAAATATTTGATTAGGTTATATATTTTTTACGTGGGTCACACTCTGAGGTCAAGTTCAATAGGTCAAAAAGTCTGTAACAATGGAAAGGTCATATCATAATAAACACTCCTTTCAAAACCTTACCCTTTACAGTGGAATAGTTTTTGGCTAGGTTACATACAGTTGACAACTGATTTAAAGCACTTCTCGAACATATTGTTGCACAAAACTCTTCAAGTTTCTCCTTCACTACTGTTTCTGTCGTTGTAAGGAGTAAAGAAAGAAGCTTGGTTGAACATTTATTAGAACCTGCTATGTATCTTTGGCAGTAAGGATTCTTATGAAGTTTCGGAATCCTATGTATGGTAGTTCAAATTCATTTTGGAACTTTGAGATATTAAAAATATTTAAAACCAACATATGATTTTTTAAAATTTCTTCTTTAAAAGCTTAAGGGAACTATAATATGGGTAGTATAAGTTTGAATATCATGTGTAGAAGTAGATTCAAGTTCTTTTGAAACATAATTTACAGTGTATATAATGAACTTTACAAAGGAAGACAATGTTGATACCTGCTTTGTCATACGGAACCAGTAGGTACTGATCTTATTTACAACTATTGGATTATTGAATTCGGAAGGATAGATGTTTTTCATATTGTCCCTCAATCTTTTGATACGCGATTTTAACATGGATCTAATAGACTTAATCCATTCTGGCAAATTGTCAACGTCTTCTTTTTCATATCTGGTCCATCGTCTGGCGTAATCTCCAATAGAATCCATAATATTCATAAAATTCCGACGCCCTTTGAAGCATCAGGATCTCTTAAATTTTGCACCTTTAAAAATCAATGATCGGGCAATATTTTCGATTAGATTTGTGATTTGTGGCTGAACACCAAATATATGTACCTGCAAAAAGATCAAAAATACATACTTTGTGATGCGTAATGATTTGTCTAGTAATGCAAGGACTTGTTAGACTATGGGGAGAAAGTGTATGAGTAGTTTAATACAGAATGATGTGAACTGTGGATCGATTTGAAGCAAACGGATTTAAATCTCCAAAATAAATTTCGGCATGTTGTGTTAAAAGATGTACAGAATATTTCTACCAGATCAGGTGTAAAATCCCACGGGAGCAAACATATTTCTCGCCTTTTGGCAATAACAGGAAATGCATTCTTATATCCCATTATGCTCCCAACTCGATACTAGTAGGCGTGCCTGTCTGTTTGTCTATTTGTCTGGCTGCTGTCAATTTTGTTCCTCGCCATCACTTTTTAGCCTTGCAAGATAGATATTTCATATTTAGTATGCATACTCCCCTATAAAGCTCTTTTAAATGCCACCAAGGTCATTCACCTTGGGACCTTGATTATGACATATATGCCAAAAATAGTTTTTAGAACTTTTGTCATAACTACAAACTTGTAAAACATAGGAGATATAGACTTCATATTTTGTATGCATGCTCAACTAATTAAGCTCTTTTTAATGACATCAAGGTCAATGACTTTGTAATCTTTACAAATTTCGTCATGTTTCCTTACTTTTGGTTTGCAAAAACGATTTTTGTAGATCCAGATTTTGTTGATAAAAATCTTTTATTTACTAACTTCATCTCTTTAAAACACACACCTTGTTTAATCCATATTATATTTAATTAGCAATTTTGTATCCCTCGATTGCTCCAGGCTAGTTCTCTAGTCAACTGTGTGCGTTGAAGCGAGACGTGATTTCCTACATGATCACCAAATACAAATTACAGAAAAAACATGTAGTTCTCTAGTCAACTGTGTGCGTTGAAGCGAGATGTGATTTCTTACATGGTTTTAGTTTTCATAGTTCTGCTGCATTAAAAAAGAACATAGAAACTTACATGTATTAAAAAGTACATTTTTGTAAGATTCAATGTGGGTTTAGGTGGCATTTTTTGTAGGCAAATAATCAATTATATAAACATAGATACTTTATAAACAGTGATTACTGAACACTGAATACTGAATGTTAGAATATAGGATAGGTAAATTCGCTTTTTTTAATTATAAATCAGACTTTGCCCTTAATATTTTAAGGAAAAATAGAAAAAATTTAAGTCCATTTCATCATATTTCCCCCGTTAATTGTAATTTCAAAAATTCTTCTGTTAAATTCAATCAATTTTAAAAATATTAATCTACTTATTCAATGTTTTAACATCAATACATTAAAGTGGGTATCCTTTTGGAAGACTTGAATTAAAAATCCATGCAACAATATGAAATTAAAATAAATTATTCTTATCATAAGCCTATTTATTGTATTAAATGTATAAATGTATAAGGTATAATTATGTAAATCTAAGATGTAATTTATCTTATCACTGTTAATTATAATTACTATTTCAAAACATATATTGTTATTTGCTAGTGGGAATAGTTGGAATTGAAATTTAAAAAAAGTGGGAAGAGGTAAATGACACCCTGTATACATTGATTAAACAAAGGAGCTACATGTAGTCAGGATTATACACTCTTTTGTATGATACATCTAAACAAATTCATTTTCGCCACTTTTGAATTTCTTTTCGCCACTTTTCAAAAAAAAAAATCACACATCGCAGCTTGAGCCTTAGGTAACCCTAGCCTACACTTGTATATAGAGCCGTCCCAGTTAAATCGAGGATTTAATTTGCTATTTATCATTATTTTGAGGTCTTGAACCATCGTCCTTAACAGATACGGATGAAATAAAAGATTTTTTTTTTATTTTCTTTTCTAATAATCAAAATATACGAGGTTGTCCAAATATTTCGTAGACTGAGCTCATATCTTTTAATGAATTTAATGTATCTTTATAAAATTATCAGGGTGGATAAAGCGTGTTCATGGCAGATAAATTACGAAGTTTTATTATGTTTACTTGAAAACTTTTCGAGTTACAAGATTTATTGTGATATCGTTCTCTAACTCCCGGAGCAATCTGCAATGTCAAAAATACAAATGTCAATGGTTCAAATTTTTGAAAAAAATATTTCAATTACCAGAATCAAAGTCTTAAATTCAACGAAACGATTATAGTTATGAATGTGAAATATCTTAACTAATATGATATGATCAAACATTAAAATATGTAATTAAACAAAGTATACATGTATGCATGTACGGGTATGAAATAATTATTATTTGAAAACGCTATATTTCTACGGGATTTTCGTCTGTTTTCTCTAATGGAGTTGCACAATGGAACTCTTGCCCATTTTTTAGCCCTGTCTTTTATTGTCTTCCGCTTGAAAAGTGGGGGATATTAATTTGGGTCTGTCTGTCCGTCTTTCTGTCTGTCTGTAACGCTTTCGTTTCCACACCACGATATCTCGAGAACCCTTTGAGCTTTCGCAATGAAATTTTGCGTAGCAACTCCCTATGGACTAAAGAAGAACCCTATGGATTTTGGGGTCAAAAGGTCAAATGTCAAGGTCATACATTCTCATATTCTGTCTGTTATAACACTTTCGTTTCCGCACGATATCTCGAGAACCCTTTGAGCTTTTGCGATGAAATTTTATATTAGAACTCCCTGTGGCCTAAGGAGGACCCCTATTGATTTTGAGGTCAAAAGGTCAAAGTTCAAGGTCGTACATCTATATTTTCTGTCTGTGTGTAACACTATCGTTTCCTGGCGATATTTCAAGAAGATTTTGAGTTTTTGCAATGTAATGTTATACCAAGACTCCCTTGGACCTTTCTCACCCTTCACAAAGTGTCCTGCCCCGTTTGATTAATTAGTATTTATTGTATTACATGTCGCTTTTTTAGCACAGGTGCATGAGGAGAGTTGTTACGTATAAAACAGATACTCGGCGGACTTTATATTCTTATTACAACTATTAGAACTGTCTTATAAAGGCTAAATTAGACACCATGCATTGTGTAAAAATTTTGACATTTATATTTATCGAACGTGAATAAATACATGTATGTATGTGACATCATGTTTGCATATATAATTCTTTCTGGTTACAAGCGGTTCCGTGGTCTAGGGATTGACAGTCGCTGGCGATCCCAATGGCTAATTGGTTAGCGCGCTGGATTGTCATGCGGGCCACCCGGGTTCCATCCCCCGTGTGTCCAATTTTTTTTAAATATTTTTTTTTGTCTTTTCCAGTATCTTTTTCATGAATGTTTTTAAACAAATGAAATGTAAATGATGGTGATTATCAATAAAAGATAAAAAAAAAAAATGTCTCTCGCTTCACATGTGAGAGGTTCCGGGTTCGAATCTCGGATGATCCGGTTTTTCTTACGAAATACTTTTTTTATTTACTAAAGGAAAGTATTCAGCACGCGAAATGAAAAATTTACGAGATCTGGCTTGTACAAAACTCATAAAATCATCACTACAGTGTGAAACATATTCCATATAAAAGAATCTTCTATACACATAATAAAGAATAAGCAATCAGCTTAATCTTTAGAGTAGCTATATGTAACAAGCTAATTCAGAGAATTTGTGTCCCCCGCTTAGGGAAAAAGTAAACCATGCGCAGTTCGGGGGGAGGGGGGGGCATCCCCCTTACTGAATTTGTAGAATTATTAAATGTCTACTGAAGGAAATAAAATATATGCCAATATGGATATAAGTTACTCCATTTTTGTCCATAAATTTTTTAGATAGTTTTGGTTTAATCTATAAACAATGTACGAAGTTTCATTAATTTATGACATAGGGTTCTTACAAAACAACGCTTGTCTACGGAATTTTGGGACAACCCTCGTAATTACGTATAGCAAAATATTGAAAATGCCATCTAAAAAAATATTATTTTTCTATTTTTGCTTAATTTTCCTTTTTTCTCCAATTTTCATTTGACATTAAAGATATTTTTAGCAATTTTTTTTTGTATTGTAATATTTAGTTTGTTTGACGAATGAAATCTCCGAGAAATATAAATAATGGACAATTAAAATATGGTTCATCAATTGCTTATTAAGGAGATGTTTACTCAATAGTTGTCTATTACAGTGTATATTGTATATAAATATTTTTGCACATTTAAGCATAATTGCCCACACTTCACGGAAGTAAAAGGATAAAACTATATAGGGTTTCCTCTGAATTTGAAGCTTATCCCTTGCAATTGAAACAAGGTTATTTTCTTAAATTTAAATTTATAATTTTTAGCTAAGAAGCATCTCAAGAGATCAAATAAAGACGCCAATGACACAAATTCAAAAACTGGTGCCCGGAAAACATTGAGTTTCTTTGACTTTGGCGGACAGTGTGCGTACTACGCATGTCACCAGATTTACCTGACCAGGAGAGCTTTCTATGTGGTGGTGGTGGACGCCTCTAAACCTCTTGAGCAGAAAGTAGATCCGGAGGTTTGTGACCAGAAAGATACTGTCTTTGCAAATTGGACATACAAAGGTATTTTGAATATTATAGTAAAAATGAAGTATTTAAACGGTTTAAACGGTCCCCAAAGGTCACTCAGATGGCATATTGCTATCTGGTTTCGTCTGTCGGCATGCTTCGTCTGTCTTTCTAATTCATTGGTCGAAAATAATAGAACATTTCAACTTTTTTCTTTTAATAAACAGACAAAAATTCAACCAATTTTGGCATTCATGTAGCATCTACATGTACCAGTTACAGCGTTTTTAACTCACCTGAGCCGAAGGCTCAAGTGCATAAGCTTTTCTGATCACAATCTGTCCGGCGTCCGTCTTTCTGTCTGTCCGTTTAGCTGTCCGTCTCTCTGATAACTTTTCACATTTTCGACTTCTTCTCAAGAACCGCTAGGCCAATTTCAACCAAACTTGCCACAAAGCGTTCTTGGGTGGAGGGGATTCAAGTTTGTTCAAATGAAGGGAGATTCATGTAATAGGGAATTAATGAAAATTTGGAGGTATGTTTTAAAAATCTTCTCCTCAAGAACCACTGTGCCAAGAAAGATGAAACTTACGGGGAAACATCCTCAGGTCGTGTAGACTCAAGTTTGTTCAAATCATGACCCCGGGGGTACACAGGGAAGTGGCTTACGTGATATTCATGTGATGATCTTTTTATTTGAAAATTATGTGAAAATCATATGAAAATTACATAAATATATTTTCATATGAATATCATGTGAATAAAAGTTTATATGACATTCAAATAAATCTTTTTTGAACTTTCAAGTGAAGTTTTCTTTGCATAATGTTTATGCGATGTGCTCTTCATATAAAATTCATATGAAATTTATGTCAAATTCACATGAAGCTTTCAAATAAATTTCACATGTCTTGTTGTCCCCCGCTTTCGCGAAAGCGAGGGGACATTAAATTTCATTCGTCTGTCTGCCTGTCCGTCTGTCCGCCAGTCTGTCCGTCACAAAAACTTTAACCTTGCCCATAACTTTTGATTTAGTGGAGCTTTGACTTTCATATTTCACATGTGTATTCCTTGTGACAAGACCTTTCTTTGGGTACCACCAAATTTGTCCTTTTGACCTTGACCTTGGAGTTTGACCCACTTTTACACAAAAATTCCAAACTTTTACTTTGGCCATAACTTTTGAATAGTAGGTACTAGGACTTTCATATTTCACATATTTATTGTTTGTGGCAAAACCTTTCATTGGATAACAACAAGATTGACCTTTTGACCTTTATTTGGAGATTATGAAAAAACGTTAACCTTGACCATAACTTTTGAACGGTGAGGACGAAGGCTTTCGTACTTCACATATATAATTCTTGTGAGAAGACCTTTCATTGGATACCAACTTTTGTCCTTTGACCTTGGAGTTTTAATTACATTTTAAAAACTTTAACCTTGGTTACAACTTTTAAACAGTAGATACTAGGACTTTTATATTTCACATATGTATTCCTTGTGGCAAGACATTTCATTGGATACCAACAAACTTGACCTTTTGACCTTGACCTTGGAGATTTATGTACTTATGAAAAACTTTAACCTTGAGCATAACTTGAGCATAACTTTTGAACGGTGAGGACTAGGGCTTTTGTACTTCACATATGTGATCCCTTTGAGAAGACCTTTCATTGGATACCAATAACTTTTGCCCTTTGACCTTGGAGTTTTAACTATTTTTTAAAAATACTTTAACTTTGATCACAACTTTTGAACGGTAGATACTAGGACTTTTATATTTTACATATATATTCTTTGTGGCAAGTCCTTTCATTGGATATCAACAACTTTGACCTTTTGACCTTGACCTTAAAGATTTATGTACTTATGAAAAAACTTTAACCTTGAGCATAAATTTTGAACAGTAAGGGCTAGGGCTTTCATGCTTAACATATGTAACCCTTGTGAGAAAACTTTTAATTGGATATCAATAACTTTGACCCTTTCTTTGATCTTGACCTTGGAGTTGACCTACTCTTAAAAATCTTTTTATTTTGACCATAACTTTTAAACGGTCAGGATTAGGGTTTTCATCCTTTAAAAAAATCAACTTCAGTGTTACTTTCTAAATAAATGACATATGATAGGATGTTCGTATTACACACAATATGTCATAAAAATAACATCTCACCCACAAAGACACCGAAAGCGGGGGGGCCACAATTCTTTGAATTTGCTAGTTTTTCATGTCTTATTCATGTAAAGAATTCACATGAAATCTATGTGAGCCACTTTTGCCTGCCGCCTTGATTAAATTTTATTGCAATTCAGTCCTGATATCTACTTTTTAATGACTTCACTTGAGAAGTTAATTGTGTTTATGCAACGACCGCCATGCACCTCGCATGCCTCAAAGAAAAGCGGACTGTGTTAAACAAACACGTCGTTAATCGGCGACTATATATGCTGTGAAGCGTGACAATCAGTGGAGAATCAATCAGCTGATCAGATGATCAATATATTGAGAGTTAATTATCCTGTACAGTGTACACATGTAAATCATTTTATGGAACTTGAATATGTTCACTACTTGATTAGATATATAATGGGTTTTAAAAAGAAAACAACTACGAGCATGATAAACGTCAAACATGCGATTCAAATTTCTGTGCCAGAAAAAAAATACTCTTTAAAAATTTCATATTCCTTTGTATTCAATCAATTTCCCTCAGTTTTTTAAGCTTTAACTTTATTATCTTTTTAATAAAATGTGCATAGGACCTACGCCTCAATCACCGTCTTATTTTTATTCGCCGTCGCAGTCTAAGTTTTAGAGTTACTTCCCGTTGTTGTTAAACGTCGCGTGGCGCTATTTTTAGCACTGGGAACAAAACTTGGTGAAAATAAACCGTTTACAAAAAAGGGACACTGTTCCAAAATTTCCTTTGTGTGTTAACTTAAAAAATTACTAGCCATTCATCAGTTTAGTCATATTGAAACAAAACATTTCATAAAACAAACTACAATTTTTATAATTCTTTATTTATGAAAAATATTGCCATGGTTACTGACTTACAGTATCACCAATTTGTCTTTAAATTCCATCAGAAAGTTACTACAGTTTTGGACAAATTTTATACATCTGTGAAGTAAGATACAGAATAATTAAATCCTTATCAATTTAATTAGTTTTTTTAACTTTACAAAATGTCAGTTATTAATTTGCATTGTTTTGTGTTGCAGTTGATAGGTTTAAAAATTGTAAAACTAATCATTGATTATTGAAGATTAGGACTGAAATCTAATACATTCGTGTTTTCGGCCACATTTCGCCTTCGCGCAGCTTCCTCCATGGTTAAATTTTCAAATGTGGAGAAACCTGCATATATAGGAAAATTCTTTAAAAATCAAGGATAGCAAAGCCAGAATTGGTCATGGGACTACTTTTGAATTTCAACTTTTCAATGATAAACCAATTTTAACTTATTCCTAGCAACATTTCTCAGCTGGTGATCGATGTGGTCCATGGGCCTCTTCTTTATCCCCTCCCCGTTAGTCCACAGTGGTGGGACCAAAACTATCAAAATTATTGATTATTAGATAATTTTACTCGTGCACCTCAAACAACCAAGCTGTTTGAATGATTGTAATAAGCGACGTACACTATGACCATATCTAGTAACTCAAGCACATTACCGGTGATTCATAATTCAATCCATTTCTCTTCAAATTCAATAAAGACTCTAGACCAATCCCTTAAAAGAAATTTTAGAAAGTTCCTTTAAAATTCTTCCATTTAAAAAATCCAATTTAGATCAAGAAGGATATGGGAATAACGAACAGTATTCAATCTGTCCATAAAACATTACAAAAACAAGAGCAGAGCAAACACGGAGCCACAAAACATCAGATGTGGGATCAGGTGCCATGGAGGAGTAAGCATCCCCTGCTGACCGGTCACACCTGCCGTGTGCATCTTGTAATGATCAGGAAATAATGGAAATGTCCGTCGTCAATTCAGTGTATAAATAATGGACTAACAATTAGTATGAAAAACGTCAGTCAGCATTTGACTCAATGATAAATTGTATTTGCTGACAAGGTCATCGTATCGACCATAGTACATTTACTTACGAAATGACGACTTTAAACGAGACTGCAGATATTCTTGATTCATCAACTTGCTTGTTCATAATTTGCCTCGTTTTAGAATTTTTTCATACGTAGAGCAAGCTCTTGCGTATAACTGAGATATATACATGTATATTCCGTATGTAGGTGATGAAGGTATTTTACTGCATAAGTAAGGGAAGTTGACGATAGAAATGTTAAAGTCATCACGTTTATCATATAGTTTGGTTGTAAGATTACCATTAAGGTCTTTTTCAAGTAAAATATCCAAGTATGATACAGATGTGTCAGATTCTGTGGTGTCTTTTATCTCAAGGTCACCAGGATATACATGTGTACGCATCGACGTCGGAATGGAAATTACCATTGTTAATTGACAATACCTCGGTGATATATCTAAATGTCGAGTTGAAGGCCACAGCAAGTGTTTTCTTCTTTTCACGCATAAGGTTTTGCACAAATTCTGCTCCATATGAATATTAAGATAAGGTCCGGTAATAACGGAGCGCAATTTGTACCCATGGGATTTCCAATAGATTGTTAGAATACCTGATCTCCAAAAAACCACATAGATATTGTCAATCAGAAACTCAAGCATCTCTTTGATGTCAACTTCAGAGTACTTGTATGTGCAATTAGAATCTTTTTTTCCAAAATAATTTTGCAAATGACCAATGACCGGTAAGTAAATTTACGAGATCCACTTTTATTGAAAAAGCAGCTGTCTATGATATCAAAAAGCCTGGATTTTAATTATCCTTTGGGATATTTGTGTATAAAGTTGAAAAGTCGTAAGTTTTTAAGCTGTTATGTTGATTTTGGTAAAATCTTGTGATTTCCAAGTGTCCAAAAGTTCTTTTAATTTTTCAGTATCCACATCTGATTCAAACCACTTCTTGAATATATGGTTGCACAGTACTCTTGGAGTTTTTCCTTCACTACTGTCAAATTAAGAATTTAATATATTGATTTCGAGTATAAACTAAAACAAAACAAAATGTATTAGAGCTGATTTGTTGCAATGTCGTTTTTTTTGTTTGTTTTTTTTTTTTGTTTCCAAGAACACGTAGTATAATATGCAATTATTAAGTGTTTGACCCTTTTTCACCATGCAGTAAAACTTGTTGAAACGAAGTCGCTGGACACATGAAATTAATTTGCTATATCCGTAATTCGTTATTTCCGTATAAGGAATTCATTAAATTTATAGAGTAGGGGATCCAAGATAATTTCGCTACATTTTTGAATTCACAGTGTCCGTGTTCGTATTTAACGAGTTTTACTGATTTTACTTATTTAAAGTATACTGCTAGAATAACCTGAAAATGAAGATGAATCTTTTTATAAGAACACCTGCTGAACTGGAGCTAATGAAAAGCGGAAGTTGCTAAGACACAGATTTGAATTGATAATTTTACGGCCCACTCTCATGACTTATAAATTGAAATATCTTTTTATCGGAAAGTTATTGCAACTGTGAATATAGACCTGAGTAAAAAAGTGAGAAAGCAAAAGCAACTCACCAGTAATGCCAGTCTTTCAGAGTTTAACAGATTAAGCACACGGGGTGCAGAGTAAACACTTACGATAATAGAGTTCGTGTCGTGTTTACAAATCAGTTTACCTTATTAAGGTTGTAGTTAATTGTTAAACTATGTACAATCATTGAGGATGGACCAAAAAAATTATTGTGTTGGTTTTTTGCTTTCTCACATTTTTACTGATTTTTTTCTGGATTAAAGTATAATACTTTTCATTATTAGGCAACAAATAAAGTTTAATTAACTACCTTTCATAGGTATTATGAAGGATATGGAGATAACGAACAGTATTCAATCTCAAAGTCAATTAAACAATATACAAAATAAGAGCAGAGCAAACACGGACCTCCGAAACATCAGAGGTGGGATCCGGTGCCATGGAGGTGTGAGCATCCCCTGCCGACCGGTCACACCTGCCGTGTGCTCGTTGTTATGATCAGGAAATAACGGGGAAAAAATCCATAGTCAATTTAGTGTATAAATAATGGACTAATAATTGTTATGAAAAACGTCAGTCAGAATAAATTTTACTTCGTGAAAATGCGAAGATGTGTCAATAAAATATAAATTGATATTTGCAGATTTAATAATGTCTAGATATAAAATAAGTGTTTAATGAACAAGAAACATATATGTTTTAATATAATACCTATTGTATGAAAATATACCGAATATTTAATTTAAACCTGTTTCCAAGCACCTTTAAAAGAATGTTTTGATTTAACCTAAAGAATTTTCTATAAGATAAGCAAGATTTTAATTGGAATACAGTAATGACAATCCTTAAAATTATTATAATAATCAATCAAAACCTCTATAATTAGGTTTGCAAGGAGCATTTGCAAAATGCGCAAACAAGCGGGGTTTATGTGCTGCATTTGATAAATTTCTGTGATTTGCTTCAAAATCATACTTGTTTCATTTGTCGTTATAGATTATTTCTTATTTTGGATGAGATCTATCCACACATATTGTTATGGAAATTTGCACAATGGAAAGGAGAGCGATGCCATCATTATGTTGGTAGCTACACACTGGGATAAAAGTGTTTACAAGGTAAGGCATATTTCTCTCTCATCGTAAATTAACATTAATCTATAAAGCTTTTCTACACTTTTGTAAGAGCCATTTGATGAAAGATATACAGCCACTCTTGCAACGAACCATTGTCAGTTAGTGGGGATGTACTTTTATGAAGCTTTTTTCGCAAAGACGTTAGAAAGAAATTAATATTGTGATGAAAGATTATTACTGAACTTATAGCAAAAGTTATACTTACATGTATACATGAAACGTTAACAGGCCCATAAGTTACCTAATATATTAAGACACAATATGTCTCCTATTCAAAAATCATTTCGCTATTAACCTACCAAAAGTACTATAGTAAACTGTAGTTTACTATAGTTTACTTTAGTTAACTATAGTAAATCAAAGTACCGAAGTTTTCAGCAATAGTTTACTATTAAAAGTAATGTTTTGTTAAGGTACACTGAATTGTCGCACGTCAATTTTTGGCGTCGTCTTAAAAAGCTAATATTAGTCAATATACTTTCCAATGAGGGCGACACTAGAGATGTTTTTTTTTTGGGGGGGGGGGGTGTTGGTGATTATTGTTATCGTAAAGAAAACATTAACATAAAAAAGATGCCAGCTTGCAGCTAAATTCAAAAAATGTTTTAACAGGGCATGATGTAAAAATCCATTGTCTCAACAACTTTCTTGAGTCTCTTAGTAAAAGTTTGACCTAACAAAACCAAGGAAATATTCTTAAATCTACATGTATAATGATATAAAGAATATTGTTTACACAATTAACGTTCAACGCGCATCCCGACAGTTTCAATCCGACATTATAGTTATTATGTCAAATAAATCTGAGAAAAAATATTTCAATTCTGAATGTGCCTACTGTATCAGAGCATGAATTTGAAAATAAATAATGACAGTAAAGGATGGTCAGGATATCTTTGTATCAATAGTAATCATGTTACATGTAGATGTATATTGCTACATACATGAATAATTAAGAGAATATGATGAAAATGTGTAGCCTTAATCACGAAGTTTATGAGATTGTTTGCTTTCGATGTGTAATATAAAAAGATAACATTTACTTTGATGCTTTTCAATAAGTATCTGGAAGCACTATGATAAATGCATCAGCATTTGAGAAAAATAGCATGATTTCTTTTTCATTTTCAATCATCTAATGAAATCAGTGGTTGCAATCCGAACTTGTGTGCATATATTATTTTACGCAAATCAAAGTGGGCTTTTTCCAGTTCGTATATAGCAAAACTTACAAAGTATTCAATTATTTTAATATCTAAGTTTTATTTAAAATTAGAATGTTAAACTTTCATATCTTACTTTTATCACTCTTGAACAATTTGTATGTCGAATTCTGTAGAGTAATTATGATTTTTTTTTTTAATTTCTTGGTAATAAAATGTTGTTTAATTTTTCCTCAAAAATGTATTGTAACTTTTCGTATATCTAGATATTTATATTTTCAACATTCGTTACTGTAGGACAAAGCTGATTTTCTTGACGGTCTGCAGAGTCTACTTCAACCTAATTCTAACCTTGTTCAGTACATCAGAGAAGACAGGTGTTTCTGTATAAATCTGTTAAAAGACAAAGTCAAAAACATTGAAAAATTTATTGTACAAATTGTATCTGAGAAGAAGTGGAGTGAAAAAATTCCTAAAGAATGGAGGCTTTCTAACACCATCAATAAAGAAAAGCATAGGCGAGTGATTAGTCTGGACGAAATTAAAAGAGCTTTAAAGGCTCATGGAAATGAAGAACAAATTATGAATCTAGCAAATGATATGTTGAAATATCATCATGATGCTGGAAAAATTCTTCACTTCAACGAAGTAAACCTTAACAAAAAAGTTATTATTGATGTTCAGTGGTTTGTAAATGCATTTAAATTAATTATGACTGACAGACATCATGTGAAGGGAATTGCAGAAGTAGTGAAACAGGATTGGGAGAATTTCTACGAAACAGGAAGGTTACAAGATTCTCTTCTAAATCACATATGGCAATTGGAAGACAAGAAACTTTTGGAAACAATTGGAACTCATGGTTTATCCAAAAATGAAGAATTCGATCAAGATCCTCGTTTTATTTTGTATCACAAAGAAGAAATATTGTTGTACATGCAGAGACTGGGTTTGATGTCTACTGAAGGCGAATCACATTACGTGCCATCCGTGAATAAGAGAGACTTTGGGACAACACAGAAAAAGATAATCATGGACTCGAAATCAAAGTCATCAGTTCTTGTATTCTTGTTTGATTTTTTGCCCTATTTCTTCTTCTATCGTTTAGTTGTGAGATTGATTCAAGTTTGGAAGGTTCTGGAAGATTCTGGAGTCAATTGTCTGTGCAAGGACGCTGCTGTGTTCAGTCACGAAAATCACAAAATCGCAGTATCAGTGACACCATCTTCAATTCAAGTGCAGATGTTCCAGTCCAACCCGGAAAACATGATGCGAAATGATGTCACATTGTCCATTCGAAAAACAGTTGAAGAAACATTGCAACAGCTGACCAAAACTTTTCATCAACACCTTACTTACAGTGTTGGATTTATGTGCGATTCGGAAGAAAGTCAAATTGTAGGCAAGGATGTTGCTAAAAATTTTATTGAAGAAAGTAATTTGAGAGCAGGAGGCAAACTGACGTGTCCGAAGCACGAAATGGAGAATTGCCACGAAATAGACACTGACTTTTTATTTGCTTACTGGAAATAACTTATTACACAATTCTGTGGACGTAGGTATTGCATTCAAGAGGAGCTATATAGTTTCTCGGGAGGATCGTTCTAATGAGACACCTCTAAAATAATTCAAGTATAATTCAAATCATGTTATTCTCACTAAAGAAACATTGGACGTATAGAAACTGCATTACCAAAGATGCATGTCAAACTCTAGTTTATTCATTAGTTACATTACTACTTTTGTTTATGCATAAAAGGCACTACACAGAAAAGTTCCAAAAAATTAGCTCAGTATCATAAAAATGTTAGTTATTCCGTCAACAAGAACTGTGACATATGAGAATTCGTCAAAGCTGTTCAACCTACTGGGACTCGGAGAAAATGTTAGTCAATAGAAATTTTCAAAAAAAAAAATTATTTCTTTAAAAGACATATGACTTCAAAAGTGTATATTTAATGACAGATGAAATAAACAAAAAATGGATGCCTGGATTGGTATATATTTCTTGGCCTCACTTTATTGAAAATGATGCAAATAATAAATCATAGAGAAATTGTAAACCTTCTGTGATGTTCTGTATGCCCTTCTGAAACTATCATTATTAATCTATTAATACAAATATTTTTCATTTCAAATTCCATTTTTGTGCAAATTTGAATCAAAAATTAAAAACTACGCGGTGAAAATTATTCACTTTACACATTTAAACATGACCGAACTTTTTTTTTTCCAAATTCTTTGACAAAAGTTTGTTTCTATCATCTGTCCTTAATCCATTTAATATATTATGGACACTATAACTCATCTGAAATATTTATCTTTTTTATTCTTTATTTAAGACTTTTATCGATTATGGACACTGAGATATTATAAATGTATCTTAAAATTTCAATTAAGAATGTTGTTTTGTGTGTGTTTTGTACATAATCTGCTTGTACAGCGCCTTAGAGTTCAATATTTATGGAGAGGAGCATATTTCTAGGTTTATAACTCATGAGAGAGGTGATTTGGAAAACAACTAAAAATCGATTTGTGATCAGAAGCTTTAATTCAATTCAATAGTTGAAAATATTTTATACCTGTACGTCTTTTAAATGTTCAATGTTATTACAACTTTTTATGTCTCTTTTCTACTGTGTCCTCCAATCATGACTGGTCGCCCGCGCGGCGCAGTGGTTAAAGCGTCTGCTCTAGAGTCGCGAAGTAAGGAGTTGATTTTTACGTCGCGGGTTCATATCCCACTGTAGGACGTGGAGACCGGTTCTTCGGATGAGACCATATAGACCGAGGTCCCGTATCACAGTAGCTTCTGGCATGAAAAATATCCCACACTGCTCAGTGTACTGAATGTAGGTCATTTACAAATTTCAATATCGCAAGGGCATACCCCAGTTGAAATTAAAAATTCAAGCTATTTACTGTTTCTGAATACTTTGTAGTTTCTGATAAGTGCTGTTGTTTTGAATAGAATTCGCGTTTTAATAGTTAAATTTTCAAATAATTAGACTAATGTCGAAATATGTTTGACTTTTACTATCTATTTTGGGTACTTACAAAATCACGCAACTCGATTAAATCACGCCCTCGATTTAAAGAAAGCAGCAGCACTTTTCAAGTTAAGGAAAATATCATTTATCTATAATCGAAAAATGGTTTAGATCTATGCAGTGTATGCCCTTGCGAAAGTTCGATTTTATATGGCATCTCGATGCAAAATATACGTAACCTGTACATAAAAACACGACGTAATTAATAAAATACATTCTCTAGGTAGTTAATTAATAATCGCACTAACAAAGGATATACATTGGCATTAATCGACTATTTACAACCTGTAAATAATATTCAATTTAATAATAAAACGCATTTTTCATTGTTAAAAAATTCCTCAATCTGTCTATCACAGCAATGAAATACGTAATTTTTACCAAAATGACGTCATGATTGACAAGTTCATCGCGATCAGTGCTTTGTTTATAATCAGCTACATGGGAATTAACTAGCAACTTTTTAAATGTATTGATAAGTTATATTGTTGTTTATTATGCTAATACAGTTAAAAGTTGCAAATTATTTCATTTTTAGGTATTATGAGAAATACATAAAAGTCATATTTTTGTGTGACGTCACAGTAAACTTTTCCCGTATAAATTAGGCCCCGCCCCCTTTTTCAAGACTTAACAATGCTGCGTACGTCACAGTCGCATTCGTGTAGAAACTGCAACGTTTAAAGAAAGTGACAGAGTTCGGGTAGTGATGGAGTAAGGGGGTTTGGAGATATTTATTCCTTCTATTCTAAAGTTAAGATATCTTACAATAATTGAGCAAATGATCCAAAATTTCATTATTATCCATAACTAATTTTAGAGGGTTATAGATTAAAAAAACTTTAAAAACTGCAGCAAATAAAAAAGAACATATTTACTAGTTTAAATAATAGTTTGATTTATTTTTTGCCACTATTTTAATACAAATGAAAGGTCACCTAACTATTCAGTTTCGCTTTTCATCTCGGAACACTGGTTTTTCGGGATACCCTAACTGATTTAACAGAAGTAAAGTCGACTTCGACATAATACAACACATCTTGCAGACTATGATGGCAATGGAGAAGCACTCAGTCTGCTTTTATAATCGACGACTTATTTTGACATTTAAACCTGCGTAATGTACATAGGTAAGGAATTCATTATAGGAAAGAAAACATTTTAGTGGTTTTAACATTTAGTTTTGAAATTACGTGTAGGGGCACTTAGATTATTTATTAACACAATGGATGATTGGAGGCAGAATAACATGTGACTTGAAATACATTTGTTTTTTATTTTAGATTATTATGCCTCCTTTCATATATACGTTGTGTAAATGAATTAAATGAAGAAGACACACATTCTTGAATGCCAGTTGGTCATGCTGGGAAGGGAGGGGGTTGACAATAGTATTATTACCTTTCTCATCCGAGACAATGTAATACATGTACATGGGTATTCTACTAACTTATAAGTCACATACGCCGTGTGCTTCTTGTCATGATCGGGAAATGAATGAAAAATCCGTCGTTAATTAAATGGGTAAAAATAAAGGTCTTGCAATTAGTATGAAAACGTAAGTCAGCATTGGATTCAATGATAAATTTTATTTACTGACAAACAAGGTCATTGTAACGACCTTAAAAGGTACAAAAGGATTTTAAACGAGACTGCTCATGTACTTGTTTCCTCAGCTGTTTTGTCAATATATACAGTGTAATATACCTCGTTTTAGAAATTGTTCAAACGTAGAACATGTTATTACAAATCGAATTGATTGCCATCTCTAAATTCTGTGTGCAGGTGATCAAAGTATATCACTACATAAATTGACGATTGAAAAGTTATGATGATTATCATAGAGCTTGGTTTTTAGAGGAAATGCATTTTATTGGTTCTTTTCAAGATCAAATACTTCTAACAGTTGACAATTCGCAACATTTAACTGATTCATCAATCATAAATACATCAACGTGTTTTCAAGGTTGATTTCAAGTATTATTACTTTAAACGCGGTTTATATTATTGATTTACTTGATGCACATACCATTGAAATTTATTACTGTCCTTGTTTAATAGTAAATGCCACAAATGTCTACATGTGGACTGTGCCTGTGACGTGGATTTACGGTGTCTTGATGTTTTTAGCTCACCTGAGCCGAAGGCTCAAATGAGCTTTTCTGATCAAAGAAGTCGGTTCACTTTATGCATAAAATGGCCCTGTAGATATATAAATTAATTGATCAACACTTGATTTTCTATATGAAGCATTAAAATAAAATAGAGACTTGGTGCTTTCATATCCTTTAAAAAATTCCTCTAACAGTCTAGGCCTAGGAGAACTGGCTTTATGAAATAGCAATGTTCTTGAATATTTAGATAAACAGGTATAATTGAGTACTTTCAGTAGAGAAAAATAATATGAGCGCACTCTCTGATCTAAAAAATAAAACATGCCCATTAATCCTCAGAAACAGTTCTATCATTTACTAGCTGCATATTTTAGATCAGAAGTTGCGCTCTATATTAAATATAAAAAATAGCTTTAAAAATAGGCCGTTTTTGTAGACTTTTTTCAGAATATGAGGAAATTGATGCATTTCGTGACGTCATATTGCATTGACTAGCAAGAAAATGACATCATGTTTTATAGATACGCAGTCACCACCTCTAAGTGATATTTAATGCATTGTCAACTAGTACTGTGCAGTTTCAGTTTTTCAGAAATTCACAGGGCCAAATAAGGCAAAAGTAAACCTTGTTCTTTGTCCGCAGTCTGTCGCTGTTGGTGTCGTCGTTGTCGTTGTAATTTTTTTACATTTTATATCTTCTTCTACTGGATCATTTTAAACCAAACATGTCACAAAGTATCCTTAGGTGTAGGGAGTTTCTTCAAATGAAGGGCCACGCCCTTACTCAAGGGGAGATAATTCAGAAATAGTGACAATTTGGTGGTATGGTTTAAAAATCTTATTCTCAAGAACCACAGTGACAGGAAACTTGAAACTAATAGGGAAGCATCCTCAGGTAGTATAGATTCAGGTTTGCTCACATCATGACCCTTGGGGTAAGGACAGGGCCACAATGGCCGATCAAAGTTTTACATAGAAATATATAGGGAATTTTTTTAAAAATCTTCTTCTCAAGAATAGCAAAGGCATGAATGATCATAATTATTTATATGGAAATATCCTCAGGTAGCGTAGATTCAGCTTTGTTCAAATCATGACCTCCGGGGGTAGGGCAGGGCCACAATGGCTGATCAAAGTTTTACATAGAAATATGTAGAAAAATTCTTTAAAATTCTTCTTCTAAAGAACCACTGTGCCAGTAAAGATGAAATTTATAAGGAAGCATCCTCAGTTAACGTAGATTCAAGTCTTCTCAAATCATGACCCCCAGGGTTAGGTCGTGTCCAAAATGGCCGATTAAGTTTAACATAGAAATAAATTGGGACATTCTTTAAAAATCTTCTCAAGAATAGCAAAGGCATGAATAATCATATTAATATAGAAGCATTCTCAGGTAGTGTAGATTCAGCTTTATACAAATCATGACCCCCGGGGATAGGGCGAGGCTTCAATGGCTGATCTAAGTTTTACATAGAAATATAAAGGAAAATTCTTTAAAAATCTTTTTCGGAAGAAAAGCAAAGCCATGATTAGTCATATCTATATGGAAGCATTCTCAGGTAGTGTAGATTAAGTTTGTTCAAATCATGACCCCTGGGGGTAGGGCGGGGCCACAATGTAAGTTCAAATTTAAAGGGTAATAAAGCCACATGTAGTGAAAGTAATATGCAAGCATCCTTAGTTAGTTTGTTCAAATCATACCCTCTCCCCTTTAAGGATTGGTCGGGACGACTTTTGGTTTAAACTTTTCAATAATAAACTGTTTCTGCTTTTTTTTCCAAGCTACAGTGCTCAGGTGAGCGATGTGGCCCATGGGGTTCTTGTTTTGTAGATGTCATCAATACTTAGACTTACAGTAAACAATTAAAAAATCGATGTAATTCTCAAAAAAGTAAATTGAGTTGCAAATATATGTAATTATTCATTTTCAATCAGTGTTTTTTTTTAATTTATAAACAGAAAAAAGAACAAAGATGGAATAGCCATAAAATATAAATAAAAAAAACCTGATTGCTAATTAATTTTGTATTGCAATTCTAAATAAATGGTAAATGGTTTATAGAAACAAGTTCCTCAAGGATTCTTTTCAGCAAATTATTACAATTTATGGACAAACCAACCTTTTGATGCAGAAGAATTACATTTTCATGAGATGTACAATATCCAGTTAGCTTTTAGGCAGTTGCAATCTCAGGTGCCTCAGGGCAGATGCATAATTCCATCTCCACCAAATCACTGATTTTGGTTTCCTTGACAGTCTGTATCAGAACGCAAGGGCTTTATGAAGGACCCTTCAGCCTCGTCAAGAATATTTTTTTGTTACGCCTCGAAGACCAAAGGCACTTAGCCTACCCATCTTCACATCTAACAATAACGACTAAAAATAATAATGTATTTTAGAATTTATGTAAAAAAAATAATCTACGACATGAAGAGAGTTTAGAAAAATCACGGATCACTGGATAATTCAGGGGTTGGCTATATTTCCCACGAAGAGCATCTCCCGTTGACTGCCCATACACGCCGAGAAGCCTAGAACATGTATGTATTTATCAGGTAAATGGAAGCATCTTTAGTAAAAAAAAAAAACAAGGCAAATAGTCAGTGTGAAACAAGCTAGCCAAAATACGACCAATTGATAGATTATATTATCTAATAACTTCATTTATGGACAATAATATTTAAAAATGCTTATTTTAAACGAGAATGCTGAAATCATAATAATGTCAACATATCGATGAGTAGCCTGTCTATAGGCCTTTCAATTGCCGCTAGGGGTCGGTGTTATGAACGATAACTCACTGCTGAAACTTGTTTAGAGCAGGCTCGGGGTATCTAACTGTTTATACGCAAGGCAGTTTTTAGCATTTCTTAGGTGTTTCTTTGCTTTCAGTAGAATCTAGTGGTTTTAAAACTTAGCACCAATGTTAAACTTATTGACTTTATAGTTGCGGACATCGGTTTACTGCAAATAATTAAAATTTTTAATTAAAATAAAAAGTGAAATCTACCCTCCTTCTTAGTTTTAACCTATTTAAATTTTTATACGAGGTCGTTCCCCTTCGTGCTTAGTAACACAAATAAGATGATCAATTGTTGCATTTACTTGTAAAAATATATATATTTACATAGGAAGCGAAAAAGCGCGAACACAAAAAACATGACATTAAATTTTCTTCTTCATAATAATTGCCAAAGAGAGTTAAACTATTGAATACAGTCTGTTCCCAATTCATTTCACCCTGTTCTTTTGGGTAGAGAGAAGGCATTCTCTTTCTCTTGGTCAAAGCTTTTTTTGTGAACAAAACAATGCAAGGAACCCTTTTGTGTATATAACAATACCAATGCTGAAGCAGCCTATATGTCATTCTTATAAACGAGAACTCATTAATCGGCACTTAGTTGGTCATTTTTCACACCTGAGTTACCTGTCCTTAAACACAACATCGGAAAAGTCAAGTATAAATGATCAAACTTTTTAAAGAGGTAATTAAAAGTATGCACAAGTTATTATCCTTTTTGATAATTTTATGTACCTATAAATCTATCTATACAATGTTTTTTTCCATATGTGCAACATGAAAAATTAGTTGAAAGGCCTACTGTCTAGCATTAAATATTGGTCGTGCTTAGAACGAGGTGTCGCACGCCTTATTGCATAGGTAAGAGCATCTGCACTAAACTCAGGGAGTAAGGAGTTAAATTGTTCTTTACCTAGCAGGCTCTAATCCCACTTTGGGATGTGACCTTATAAAATTTGGTTTCGTGTCCCAGTAAGCGGTGGCAAAACACGGAATCCGCGTTTCTCAATTGGCTTGAGTGCTGAGTATCGGAGAAAAATTGTAGTCCTCCGCCGGCAAGTGTTGGCGTTTTAATGAGAGAAAAGTTATCGAGAGGAACGTTAAACAACAAACAAACAATATAAGTATTGAGTAGAGTGAAAGTGGAATGTTGCTAAACGAGGACAGTTGACGATTGAAAAGCTGAGGTCAGCTCCTTTGCAGTACAATGTAACTCTTAACTGGTCTATATTGCCATGGTCAGTAAAACATCCAGATAGAAAACATATGTAGCAGACTTGTTTGTGTTACATGTATGTAACTCATAATCGCTATGATATACTGAGAAGACATACGAATGAAAACATGGAGAGGGCTTATATAGGCTATGCCTGCTGCCCAATCCAATTATGTATTTTACATCATAAGATATGTTCAAATAAAAAAAATCGAATGAATTCTTAATTGATAGATTATCACCGATAAGCATGAATCTGAATTTAAATTGAAGGCCATTTCTAATATTTTCTTCTTTTTTTGTAGGACTTTGTAAAGAAAAATGCTTCTTCATAGGATTTAAAAACATTAAAACAAAAGAGGAGTACAATTAGCGCTCATTTAAATGTATTCGTTGTTCTCCGAAAATATATAAAATTGTTGTCAATGTTGAACTCCATGCAGCATCTTTTAACATCAACTTCTTGTGTGTACCATAAGATTTTTTTTAACGGTGTAATTTTCCTGATAACCCATAACGAGATGTGCAAATTGGTGAATTCCCTCTTATTTAAGAAGCAGTTGTCTACATGTGTGACATAAAAAAATTTCTAGCTTATAAGGTTTTGAAAAGTTGTGGGGTCTGAGGGTTGAAGTGGAGAAAAGTTCAAATAACGAGGGTTGTCTAAAATGTTCTCGTGGAAAATAATTTTTTTTTTAAATAAATTGTTCTATAAATTTAAAGTATATCAAAACATTTCTTATGGAAACCAAGTCAAAAAGTTTTAATTTTTTTTTTATTGAATTTTATAGTTTTGTAAAAATCTGGGTCTTTAAAGGTCGCAGATAGTGCGCTCGGACTAGTCTGATGTTAAGCTTCATGTAATTTTCTTATATCAAACGTTTGATTTTGAATTTTTAATACATATTCATGGACATACATGTACAAGGGTAATAAAGAAGTAACGTCACAATTTTGATAAAGTTGCTATAAATCGACGTAAAGCAACAAAATTAAATATGATGGATGCTTTATTTATTTCAAATCAGACTCGAAAAAATGCAAAGGAATATGATGTATACTTTCCAAGATATCGGATTTTAAACACCTTAATCCATGTACAACGTCATATGACGGATACACACCGTCATACTTTTCAGCGTTTCAGCTTCGTTTCTTTAAAAAATACGCAGTACTGTTAAGGCTACCCGGAGCTTATTTAAAATGCATTTAAGACGTAACACTGCATTGACAAGTTGATTTTTAGTTTTAATTTTAAGTTATGTACTTCAGTGCGCCAACTTCATAGAAAGGATCTCCTAGGCTATAGTTAAACATATTTGTTCCGATGTCACATGACCGTGTTGATCACGTGACGGTCATTTCTTCTTTTTTGAAATGTTTCACATAAATCGCTTCGGCGCAGGTTGTTAACACAATTTTTATTAACTTTTTGTCACATAAATAAACTCGCTGCACCTTTGTGAAACCGAAATATGCTTGGGAAAAGGTATACTATTTCTTTGGAACAATTTATTTCATATTCACTTCAACTTTCCGACAAATCTGAGGGTATTTTCCGCCCAATATCGTCAACTGTTTTAAAACAAAGCCATCATTCATTTTTCCCATGCAAGATTCAGTTAGAGGGGAACTCTTCTTACATAATTCCACAAAAGATATTAAATAAATCCTCATTTACAACCTGCACCAGGCTCTTTTACACACATGTTTTGAATTCTGCCTCTGTCAACGGGTATAAAAAGGGTAAATGTCAAACCTTATTTTCGTACGGAGTTTGAACACGCTGACTCTTAAACAAGATTAACAGAACTAGGTTATCTATATTAATCGGATATATTACACTTAGAAAACATGATAAAATCACGTTCATTTTAAACTAGATTCCGCAACTTTATATGCAGATTATTCATGACACTAGTTGTAATGGATCCTGTTTGTAAAACCTAGATTATCTGTGTGGCTGGAAAGCTTTGATGTATTTTGTGTATTTGTATGGTGCACTATAATTGAATACTGTTATATATTTTACTGGGATTTTGATGATTAGATAAAAAAGTATTAATAAGTAATTCGTGTGTTTTTAAGAGATGATATTAATAATAGGTGTTAGTTTTAATAAAAGCAGAGACCATAGCGTATTATACGATATGAATATTGTCTTTCTATAGAAATGTATTGAATGAATTTCATAAATTTTCTTTTCTCTTCGTGTTTGGACTGGTTTGAATGTCTGAGCTTTTCTCTTGACCATTTTTTTGTGTCTCTCATAAAAAACGAAATTCAAGAAATTAAGACATTTAAACTTAATTAGAATCTTGATGAAAATAAATTGATTGATTGAAAAATACGCTTTTTCTTTTTCAAAAAATAATGTTCATTAGAAGCTTTAAAATTATTGAAAATTTTGCTTGGAAATGATATCAAAATAACTTTTTATTTCAACTATAATTAGATTCGTAACCGGTGAATACATTTAAAATATATTTTAGTAATTTACTTGCATGAACTCATACATATTTAGATGAAGTGGTGTAAATCAGATGTGGATACCAAACAATTCTAAAGAACTTTTGGACAATTTGAAATCACAAGATTTTTCAAAAATCAACAGCATAAAAACTTACGACTTTTCAACTTTATGCACAACAATTCCCCACGACAAATTAAAATCCAGGCTTTTTGATATCATTGACAGCTGCTTCTTCAACAAAAATGGAATTCGTAAGTTTACTTACCTCGTCATTGGTCATTTGAAAAATTATTTTGTTAAAACAGATTCTGATTGCACACACAAATTAATTTTCTGGATTTAATTCTTAATGTTTCTCATTAATACACAACAAGATTGCCACTTTTCCTAAGGATTAAGAATAAAGTTAAAATTTGTGAACGTGAAAGGACGTGTCAATCAAACCCACCAAAAAATTAAAAGTATTAATAACTTTTAAATGAAATAAGATTTTTAATTAATTTTTGTGTGAAATGCTATTAAAATATATAATTCGTGATATTATACAGAAAAAAATAACTTCAAATCTGTGTCCAAGTACCTTTAAAGGTCTGTTGATTCAAATGCATATCGGTTAGTATCTGTTTTCAAAAATAAACCTTTAAACATTTAAATGTTCACTTTTAAGGCTTTAATATTTTAGGAAGTACAATGCATTTCTTGTGACAACACCTTTATTTAAGTACCTTTTACCTCTTTAACTTGACCTTTCAATTCCTCTTTCAAAATTTTACCATATTTTAATCATTGTTTTAAACGAAATAAATTATTGATAAGCAAGTTGATGAAACAAGAATATCAACAGTCTGGTTTAAAGTCATCATTTCGTAAATTCTATGGTCGATACAATGACCTTGTCAGCAAATACAATTTATCATTGAATGAAATGCTGACTGACGTTTTTCATACCAATTGTAAGTCCATTATTTATACACTGAATTGACCACGGATTTTTTCCGTTATTTCCTGATTATGACAAAGAGCACAGGGCGGGTGTGACCGGTCGGCAGGGGATGCTCACTCCTCCATGGCACCTGATCCCACCTCTGATATTTCGGAGGTTCGTGTGTGCTCTGCTCTTATTTTGTATATTTGTTTAATGGACGTTGAGATTGAATACTGTTCGTTATTTCCATTTCCTATTTTAAGTTTTAACAATTTTATTTCTCTATCCAAACTACATTGTACATATACATATACATGTAGATACAATGTAGATATAAATACATCCTTAATAAATGTTTGAACAAAGTTAAAATGTGTAATTAATAAAAATCACTTTGTAAATAATGAAAAAAAGTTTAAATGATATTATTAATACTTATGTAGTAAAATTTTGAGATAGAGATATTTTTTCCGAAATTCTCCAAAAATTGTAAGAATAACACTTAACCATTTCAAAAAATAGAAACAACAAAAATGGTTTTTAAAAAATAAAAAAAATACTTTAAAAATGCTTTAGATTTACACTCACCAATTTATATAAGACAATACGTTGTAATGTTCTTTATAGTGTCAATTAAATCAAATCATAACATAATCCCACACCAGAATAAAAACATCTTCAACAGTTTCCACGCGAGGGTGAATTATTGATGTAAATTCAACAATGGCAGGGGGAAATAAATTGGAGCACGATTCATTAAGATGTTTAATCATGGAAAATTAACCTGCCGCGGAAAAGAGCTATTAGAACCACCATCGAATCAATCAGTCGGGAAACTGTTGAGCAAACGTTGATTTTGTTTTTCGGCAGCGCTCTAGAAATTCCCTTGGACCATCGATTCGACCTTCCGTTTGCTTCTTTTGAACGTAAGTGCAATATTATCTAATTCTCGGCGGGAAAGGCTTTCAACATCTTCTTAATGTAAAAATAAATTAGGACCCACTTCTAACAGGAGAATGGTGTGGCTACTTTTGTGTTTTCATTAATTTTTTTTAGATTTCTGAACGTGTGATTTCATACATTTAAGGGATGCGTTTAACATGTAGTTAAATGTTACCAAAAATCATTGGAAATATCATCATGAAGTGGTTTATTATAACCAAATTGTGCATCAAATCATTTACAAGTGGTACATATATGATGGTTATTCGGAATGTTAAAAACAGTAAATATTTGATAATTGGTTACTCGATGTTTTTCCCATTGAGAAACCGGACACTCTGTAAAATATTAATACAAGTTTGTTAATTTTCTTGGGCCCAGCTAATCTATATCTTAACTTCAACGATGCTTTCATAACCTCAATAGTGCCTGTATGTACTAGGTACATGTATCGAGTCCGACGAAAAAAAAATACAAATATAAAATTTTTACACAAAAACATCAATACAATACAATGCAGTAATATGCATTCATTGACTGAATTCGAGGGCAAAATGGGTTTTGATGGAAGCAAGAACTAAACAGCCTCAGGCAGACAGTTTGGTTCGAAGGTCCGACAAAACGTATTTTGCCTGTGGATGCTTTGTTATACCTTTCATTCTAATATTTTTTACATACCCGGTACAGGTATTTTGTAAGTTGTCTTCCTTGAATTAACTTGAGATCAGTTTCTGTTGCACACCAATGAATGAGTGTGGAACTAAGCTCCGCCCATTCTGTGACGTAAGCGGTCCAACATCTCATCAACCGGTCCAACGTCTCACTTAACGGTCAAACATCAATTTCCAAACATTTGAAATGTTATAAGACTTTTTCGTAAAGATTTGTATAGGAACAAACTTTTAAAGGTATACCAATTACAAATGATCTACATGTACTTCTTGTTAGGAAGACATTTTAATCAATGGGAGGAAAATCTGTAACGCACCTCTGATAAACATCTAAAGATAGTTTTCATTTTTTTAAATTCTTTTGATTAGTATTTGTTTAACAGTGATTGATATACTATACATACGAGTATATAAAAATCTAAATTTCATATTTAGAAAAAAATATATACTCTAAGTTTATAATCAATGAATAAATATAACGCCAATTTGCCTACATATACATGTATAGTAAACATTTAACTGTTGCTTCCACGTTATTTTGAATTGTTCTATACATGTCAGTTTTAACTGATAATAAGTTAACGCATTCACTTGTAAGCAATATTCTTTTTGAGGATGACAGTTGTTCTTTGATTTATATCTACTTGAAAAAAAACTTGAAGTGCTTGGGTCGATTGTTTTAAAAATGCAGTATTTCTCTGATTCTGATTGAGAATAATAAAACCGCATGACATTCCTCGTTTGCTTATTAAAATTGCGATTAAAATTCCTTATTTGCAATATCTCATGTTTATTTGTTTCACCCAAAGGAATAAAAGTGTAATTGTTTTTAAAACATGTTTAATTCACAGAGTTTATTAGATGATTTAAAAGCACATTTTATTCAATGTTTTGACACTTGCCCATTAGTGAAAAATCAAATTTTACCACTTCATATCCAGATAATTAAATATATATATTTAAAATCCCAAGGTCAATGTTATGAATTTAGGAAAAAAAAAACACCAACACAGATTTTTTCCTTGGTGTATAATATTACATTTTTACCTGTATGTTCGTACGCTGCTGACCTAGATCATTTTATGACCGATTTAGTAGTTTAACTTGAATTGATGTGTCTTTTCAACAATGAAAAGTTGTATTCAGATATGTAGGAAGTTTTTAAATGCTTTGCTTTGTATCATATTTAACGGACATGTTTTTAAAATTTAATTGCTGAAAAACAATCTTGTATATAATTCTACGTTCCATGTGAAGATTGATGATAAAAGAATAATGTATAATCTGAGACAGATCTACCGGGTAAAAGTAATACATTGATAAGGGTCTTTCACTTACATGGCATTCTAACTATCTAAGATATAATATTTAATTCAGTTTCAGAGGTCATTTTCTAAACAATACTGCTGAAATGGACACACCCCATACCACAACTGAAAAGGGCTTAATTAATATGTTCATGTACGTGTAACTAAGTTCAAGGGGTGAACAACGATAATTCCTACAAAAATGAGTAATAGAAGTATTTAAAATAACACTGTAAAAACAATGCCCTGAAAACCATATACAGGTAAAACAGGATCAGATATCCTCCTATACAGCTAGTATTCTAAAGAGTACTTCAGATCAGAACATGTTAAACATTTAAAGGATGGGTTTTCAAGTTTCTTTCAAGGAGTCTAAGGTAAAAAAGAGAATAGACTGGTATTTCCTTAAACAAAGGAATTTCAATCTCGGGCATTGCTTCTAAGGTGATTTTAAAGAAACATATTACTTTGAATTATGTCATAGAAGTTTAAGATGGGGGAAGCATTTTTCCAATGGCAGAATCCTTTTGGTGGATACAAAAACAATATCATATAGGTTTTTAATTACTTAAGGACGCACTAAACACTGAACACTAAAGAGCTCTTTTTATTGGATAGTTTTATTCAGTTAGAGTGATCTGCCTTAGATGCAAGATTAATTGATTGATTGTATGTTGTTTAACGTCCCTCTCGAGATTATTATTTTTATCATTATTTTTTTTTTCAATGTAAGTAAACGACATTAATTTCTGCTCGCAAATAGTCCATTGTCTTCGAATATTTTTCCTAAGCAAATAAGGCACGCACCCTATGTTCTAAATGAATGAAAAAGTCTCAATATGCATATCTGTATATCATATATTTTTCCCTGAGTCCAAAAAACAGTTTCTGTAAGTAAGTGTTTAGAGCTTCCTAAAGCAAAAGAACTGGTCAGGAAAGAAAATACCTTCGGATTATCGAAAGGTGTATTATGTAATATGTATATGATCCAATCGTTTGAAAAACAGACATATTTAAGATAACAATGCAAATCAAAAAAATCAGTGACACCTGTTGCCTTACTACGAGGATCACCTAAAATATCAAAATCATTTGTGCGAATCACAGATGTATCAACAAATTAAAAATAATGAGAATGTTTTATTTGACAAAGATTTCGCTCTTTTGATTCTTAAATCAATGTAGATTGATGACTAGTCTCTAATCTGATGACATAGAGAATATACCGAAATATTTATTGGGTAGGTTAAATGATAATATAGTTACGTGTATTCATCCATGCATTTAAAAACCATCCCAAAGTAACCTCGAATTTAATACCCGTCAGACCACATTAGAATAGCAACATCTGAACATTTTAAATCTGTAACGAAACCAAAAACGTGCATCATGCTCTATAGTGTGTGACACTCTATAACTATTAAACAATCACATAGAAAAAAAAAGTCTACAGAGAGAACTAACCAATAAGCAAATCGTTATCTTTATCCTTTATCAACATTTATTTGATTTACTGATGATATATCGGTATGTATGTAAGTGTATTAATTTAGATTTCAATAATCACTTTATTTCTAAAAATGAGTAATGACTTACATGTAATGTTAATCAAGACAAAATATAATTATTGAAACATGTTTATCGGACAATACGTGTTCAAAGTACTTCAACTTTGTCAGCATTTGTCTTTTGTTTGCTACATATAGTAATAAACTTAAGCATTGTTTTTGTGATGTTAGAAAAAATTTTTTATTATATAAGCTTTTGCAACTTTAACACCACTAGATAGAACTGATAGAATTGAAATTATAAATAGCAACGTAAGCTTTACGTACAGGAAACAAATGCACATTGCATGTCATATTTAATAATTGAATTAAATCTTCTTTAAAAAGGCTAAGATATAGACGCACCTGTTAGGGATATAGATGGAGAAGTGAAAAAGGGAATTATAAGTGCTTTCTAATTTCAAATAAAATTTGACCCAATAGGATCTAGTCATTTAGTTGTAAATTTTCAGCGTGGAAAAAAGACATTGCATTCGTTTACGATTACAGATTTTCCTACATGTGGCGGAGTTTTGGTTGTTCCAGCGTTAGGTGTTTAATGATATACCAATGAACCTTTAAAAAAATAGTTCGTTATACTTTTCTTAAAATATGAATAAGTAACGGAGCAGTGATTCCTCAAATATTTAATTAAAGTTTTATCTTGTTTAGTAACTTGAATTTTTATTGCCAAGGAATAATCATTTAATGATTTCAGTGCCAATTCTTTAAACTGGAATCGTATAGCGAGTTATTTTAGTGGGTTTGTAATGTTGGCTTGTTTTGGGTTTTGATAATAGTCTGCTAAAATTTTGATTGCTAAAATAGTCAGTACTCCTCTTAGTGTCAATCCGCAGAGTTGAAACCCTGAGCCTGCTAAAAAATATTACGCCAACATTACGCCAAATTTTACATCCGCCAATAAAACCTGCTGCACAGTGTTTGCTCACTAATAATGAGAGGCAAGAAGGATATAGAGAAAACAAACAGTATTCAATCTCAAAGTCAATTAAACAATATATAAAATAGGAGCAGAGGAACAAACGCACCTCCAAAACATCAGAGGCAAGACAGAATGTCCTTATGTGACCATTTTAAGGTAACATACATTCGTTTACAACTCCTTGGTAAAAATATCAATTCTACGAGGTATGAAAATATAAGCGTGTATATTATTAAGCTATTTTTCTTTTTAAAAATAAATCATCACGAAGAACAATTCAGTTATGGTCTAATTTGTCGCTTGGGTGTTTCTATCTGCTTTATAGGCAAGATAGACGTTGGTATGGCTGAGTGCACTTTCAGGTTCGAGCGATTATTGAAGACAGAAACGCTAAAAAATGAATGTACAATGGAATTCATAAAAAAACACGTGAATGACCTAGTTGAACTAGTTAATTAGGTGAGTTACAATACGATTTCCTTCACCAAAAGAATGTTTTATACTTCCGCCTTTAACATGCAACCGTTTTTCTTTCTTTACATTAACTAACGTATAGTTATACATGTATATTATTTAAGGTAGTTCAGAAGCGGTTCTAGGGGTCAGCAGTTACGGGTGTTCCAACCCAAAATTTAGATTTGCTAAAAAAAATAGATAAAAGAGAGTCCCAGATTTTTGTTGTACTTGAACAGCATACAGATAAAGTTCAGTGAAAGGCAAACGAAGTACATGTATATATGAAGAAAATGGCTTGTGGTTCAAAACAAAATAGACAAGTACCCCTTTTAAATTAGGATTATCTGGTTTGGAAATTTTTTGTAGGTCAAAATTCTAGGTAATCATATTTTTCCCTGTCGACAACCCCCCTCCCACTTTTGGAATAGATACAGAAACTACATCATTTGTATCATTTTATCAAGATGTTTAACAATATGTGAACAAACTTTACCATTTTATAACAACTGCCTTTTCGATTACATTGTACCCCTCTGAAAATTTATCACGAGGTTATTTATTGACACCCAAGTTGATGAAACAAGAGTATCAGCAGTCTCGTTTAAAGTCATCAATACGTAAGTTCTATGGTCGGTGATGAAATGACCTTGTCAGCAAATATAATTTATCATTACGTCAAATTCTGACTGACGTTTTTCATACCAATTGTCAGTGCATTATTCATACATGTACACTGATAGACGACGGATTTTATCCGTTATTTCCTGATCATGACAACGAGCACACGACTTGTGAGACCGGTCGGCAGGAGATGCTCACTCCTCCATATCACCTGACACCACCTCTGATGTTTCGGAGGTCCGTGTTTGCTCTGCTCTTATTTTGTATATTGTTTAATGGACTTTGAGATTGAATACTGCTCGTTATCTTCATATCCTTATCTATCAAACTAATGCTTTATACCACGTGTGCTTAAAAGAAATTAAAGACAATTTAATATCTTCATCGTGAACATCGAAATTCTGTATTTCATCTTAAGTTTTCTTTACAATACATGTAATTTTTTCTTTTATTTCTATAATTGCGTATTTTATTTCATGATTGCGTTTATCTATTTCACTGAGTTTTTGTTTAATTTTTACTTAGTTTCATATTTTCAAATTTATTTTGAATTTATTTAATCAAGGTTTGCACGATTAGGCTTCCGTACAACCCACTATCACGGTCATACGAAAGAAGGACATAATCTGACGTGAATCGATTTTGTTCAGGAAAAAAAAGATCTGATGCACAAATATTTCAGAATGAAAAAGTTGGGAGTTTGACATGATTAACTAAATGACGTAAGTAGTAAAAGATAATGAAAAAGGGATTTATAACTTTTATCTACTTTCGTTTTGAACATTAAGAGAAAAGATGGAAGTTCACACTTTGACACAGAAACCAAAAATGCAACAAGCATATTGTTAAAAACAGGAAATATACAAAGTTACTGTTGTACAAAAGTATTCATATTTTTTTTTATCATCATTCATAATTTAATGCTTTAACTGATGATTAAGTGATAGAAGAGTTTCTTTTAAAATTCTTTGTTGTCATCTTCCGAACAATGAAACAGTATAGATCTCTCTAATGGCATGTTCATGTTCAGAGAAAGCTGTTAAAATGCTATGATAACAGTGTTTTCTAGAAATAATATAATTAAAGCTAAATAAAAAGGAAATACAGCTGATAAAAAATACAGTACATGGGTAATGGTTTGTATCTAATTTTCTGTACATACTTATTTTATGGAATTTATGTCACAAAATCTTCCAAAAATGTCATGTTATAATCTGTTTTAGGTGAATGTCAAAGATGAACTTCGGATCTTTTGGTTACACCGTGGACTCCTGTCCGAGTAACAAGACAGAGTACACAACCTCGGCTACCAGACTGGGGTGTGGTGTGGATGAGAATGGTCGGAGTCAGTACGTCTGTGTTCCCAATCACCAAAGGTCAAGTCTTGTGGAGTTCTGTTATAATTCAACAACCACTGGATTATATGAAAAAGGTATTTATCCAATTTAAAGCAGTCAAACATTTTTATAGGGATTGTATTTTGTTGTTTTAATTACATATTTCTATAAACAGGTAACTGTTTGAAAGTTTTTGAAAATGGAAATTTGGACCAAACCAGTTGTCTAAAATTTACACATGGATGTCCGTCAAGTCACTTTTTTCTTTCTGACTTGTTTAAATGTAAGTATTTCCTTCGTTTCATAAATAGTCAATTTTTCCAATAAAATAACAAAGGTACAAGCTTAAAACTATAGGTAGGTCACATTTTTGTAGTGATTGAATACGAATACAATTTGGTTTATTACATGATTCATTAATTTCAGAGATTATTATTATTATAACAGACTTTTGTTTATTATGCTTAGATTTTTAAATATAATTCAAACAAAGAAGATTGTATAAACATTCAAATATTGACATTAGATGTTATTTTTCAATAATTAATTATGATATCCTTTCTAATCACAGTCCCTGCTTGTCATGATATAAATCCCAAAGAAAGATGTTTTAATGCGGATCCTTCTTGTCCAAATATAACGTGAGTAGAGAGAATTCCTTCTGTCATGTCTTTTTGCATTCATATATATTTCAAAATTATAAGGGCTTGAGGGCTTATTTCCAATTTCAGACTAATCATATAATGTAATTTTAACAGTCACCTTGATTTATCAAAAAGAAAACAAAAATAATCAGTGTCAATTAATTTTATCAAAAGAAATTTGAACATGTTATTAAAGAAAAAGAAAAGATTACTTACATACGAGAACTAACAGTTGTCTAAAATAAACATTATCGTTTTAAATTGCTGTATTCTATCAGTTTAACTAAAGAGCCCTCTACAACAGCTAAAACAGAAAGGATTCCCCCTGACAGAACACTGCCCACAGGAGCCATAGTAGGAATCACAGGAGGAGTAATAATAGGAGTTATCATTGCTGTGCTTGTAGTGGTATTCATCTTAAAGAGGTGGAAAAAGAAACCGGAAAAGGGTAATACTCTAATTTTCACTTTATACACGTACTAATTCTTAATCTTATTATCAACTACATTAACAAACACTTGACCTGGGGTCGATGAATAAGTGCAAATATTGAATTGGGTTTATTACATATGACATCAAAACAACAATAAATCTAACTATTGGATAACCCTTCATTGAATAAATTTCTGTTTCATTGGTGTTTATTAAGTTATTTAATCTAAGAAAATTCTCATCAGTGCTTTTATTTTTGAAATAGAAGTGTATTTAGAGGATGATATGGAGGTTCAGACGGAGTTGATTGAAAAGAATCGTCAAATGGAAACGAGATACATGAAAGGTTATGTATTACACCATGGTAATTTTTACCTTAAAAGTATTTCTTTACATTGTTGTAAAATATATACACGTTAAGTTGCATCACTGAAGCAGTAAAAAAAATTCTCTTGAAGAAGGCAATAGCAAGAAAAATCATGTTGGATGTAATATCGTTAAAGCTGAAATGTTATTGAATTATTTTTATCTTTACAAAATTTTAGCACTAAATGATTTTACTGTAGCAAAGGCAACTTACATGTAAACAGTTTTAATAGGCAGATACGTTAAGACCTCCCAGAGAAGCGTACTCTGTAACTTTCCCTTTTACAGTGTACTCTGTGCATTCAATTCTTTCAACTACAAACATATGACGACATAATTGAAAATTATCCAATTTTTTTTTATTGGAATATATAGGAAAGATCTTTAACAATCTTTTTTTTTCAAGAACAGGTGAGAGTGATGTGGCATCTTGGCCTCTTGTTTTAAATATAATACTAATTAACATGTTATTTTAACCGTATTCTATTCGTCCATATCAGAAGAAAAGCATAAAAACCATCTTGTAAAATAATTTTTCTTCATCACAAAATATTACAGATATTTCTGTTGTGCTTCTAAACTCTTCAGTCCCTAATCCGTCCTAGTCTAGATGTTCTACTACATGTACTTAACTACTTTAATTACTTTAAAAATCTGGATTTTTTTTTAAAGAGACAGACATTATTAAACCATATTCAAGAAGGATATGGAGATAACGAACAGTACTCAATCTCAAAGTCCATTAAACAATATACAAAATAGAGACATTTATCATATAGCTTGGCTGTTAGATTACCATTAGTGTCTTTTTCAAGTAAAATATCCAAATATGAAGCAGAAGTGTCAGACTCTGTGGTCTCTTTTATCTCAAGCTCACCAGGATATATCGAATCGACGTAGGAATGGACATTATCATTATTAATTGTCAATACGTCGTCGATATATCTAAAGGTCGAGTTGAAAGCCACAGCAAGTGTTTTCTTCTTTTCACGCATAAGACTTTGCATGAATTCTGCTTATAATCAATATAAAAATAAGTCTGCTAATAACAGAGCGGAATTTGTACCCATGGGAATTCCAATAGATTGTTGGAATACCTGGTCTCCAAAAACCACATAGATATTGTCAATCAGAAACTCAAGCATCCTCAGAGTATTTATGTATGCAATTAGAATCTGTTTTAACAAAATAATTTTGCAAATGACCGTGACGAGGTAAGTAAACTTACGAATTCCATTTTTATTGAAGAAGCAGCTGTCAATGATATCAAAAAGCCTGGATTTTAATTTTTTCTGGAGGCTATGACATATGGAAAACAAGTACACTAGACAAAATTGCTAACGCACCACTTGTAAATTTTTATTTTTTTTTAATTGAACGTTTGCCGATTCGTTGTATTTGTTATGGCATTATTTCCAAGACAGTGGGATTGATAAATATTTTGATGTCATTAGAAACCCTTTGAATGACCTTCTTGTCCAAAAACAAATTTCCAGCTGTGTACCGCGCACCATTTTTGCACATGTATGAAATTCTTGATTACTAAAGGGGTCTGTGAGATTGCCATAGGAGTAGTACCCCAGTTAAAAAGCAAATAACAAACAGGCATTCACTCTCATATCTCCTAGTTATCTTCTGATACCTTAGTGTCCATACCACATCGACTTCACTTCAGGCTGACCTAGTTTTGTGGAACTATTTTCAACCTATTATATGCTGATTACTTAATGCCGTGGTTATCTAGAGTAAACAATTTTATGTCTGTTAATCTATTTAGAACAATTTTTCATGAGTGGAATTCATTAGCTTTTTGTCGTTTTTATTTTTTACACATTTCTTTAAGGGAACCCCCTGCAGACGCCACACTGCCTGCTTTTGCACGCTCTTCAAGCGTAAACGCTGCATACGGTGTAATTTTTTGTCTGAGTTTTTAATTAGTACAAGTGGAAAGTACACTTTCTTAAAAAAATGAATGAACACTTTTTTAGTGTTTTTGTATGAATTGGTCGCACTTCCATAAGCATTGTAATAATGGTGAGATGGCGATTATACAGATAGGAGGCTCAATAGTTCTATGTAATGTTTTGCGCCAATACCACCCTCCCTGTTTGTTGGAAACCTTGTAAGGCCCTCTCCAACGACGTTTAGACAATCAGTGGTAGAAAAATTTATGACAAACTACAAAATTACAGACTATTGCCTTTGTCCGTACTTATAAAGTAGAAATTTATAGTGTGGAAGGTTAAAACTACTCGCTATTTTTCCAAAACATTAGTATGTTTCAAGTCAATCACTTTAAGTCCCCCTTTACCTCCTACATCTACATTTTTTGTTCCAAGTGCGTTGTAGTATAGCTTAAGTTACTATAGACTTCATAATTTAAACATTAAAAGGAAGAATATTATGCTATTCAATATTGCTCTTTTCTCCATTTCCCTTTCATACCAAATACCACAACGATATAATAGAAAAGTAAGACAAACAGGGCCAATTATTTACCGAACCTAACAAAGCTCAGTTATGTATATTTAAAAAGAAAATATCATTCATTGTATAATTTTAAATATTTGTTATACACATGTAATATTACAAATGATTATAGTTCAAAAAGACGCAATGAAAAATTGAAATGACTTTGTATGTTGTAAATAAATATGGAGTGCTGGGGTTGATCAAAAACAAAATCAAAATTTCAATGTGCCAAGTAATCAACGCCTAAGAAAAATTCTACTAAGATGCACTTTTAAGATATGTTTAAACTAAGAGTATAGCGAGAACGTCAATACTTGAAATTCTAAACATAAAAAGCAGTTGTCAAGCCAAAAACACAGAAGCAATCTTACAAATATGATTGTAACAATTAAATTCAAAAATCTAAGTAGACACGTATCTCTTTCCAAGAATACAAATCATTATTTATTTTTTATATCAGAAATTCAAAAAAGCCATCTTTTCAAAGAGTTTGTTTTTATCAACAAAACTCGCACATATATTTCTGTTGTGCATGTAAACTATCAAGTCCTTAAACTCCTCCATTCTAGAAATTCTACATGTTTAATACTAATTAAATTACTTTATAAACTGTGTTTTTTTCAAAAGAGAAACATAATCAATCTTATTGAAATCATGACTTTTAGGTTAGATGATGCCAGTTCTTGGACCTATTTATTCTTACGTTTATTAAAATGTGTAGAGGACCAAAAAAAGATGAAAACTCGACACATCTCGAAACGCGTTCTTATTGTTAATGGCAACGTTTGGCATTTTAATATTTGCTATCTGTTAATGTTATTCAAATAGGAGAGAGAAAGAAAGAGAGAGAGAGAAATTTCATTCTAGTTTTTTTGTGCAATTCCAGGATATTCAGAAACTGGAGGCTATGAGATATGGAAAACAAGAATATCAGGTATGTTTCAATTTATCTTTATTCTTATTTTTATTTCACCTGAAATTATCAGCAATATTTCAATTAATCAAATTCACCCACGTGGCGCAGTAGTAAGGATGTCTGCTCTAGAGTCGTGAAGTAAGGAGTCAAATCATTACGTTGCGGGTTCGAATCCCACTGTCGGACGCTGATGAGACCATATAAACCGAAGCCCCGTATCGCAGCAGGTGCTGGCACGAAAAAGATCCCTCATTGCTGAAAAGCCCTAAGTGCCGCGCATAGGACAAAATGTGTAGCCATCGACCGGAAAATGGTGGCGTCTCCATATGAGTCAAAAATTCTCGAGAGAGACGTTATAACAACATACAATTAATCAATCAATCAATTAAACAAAAAATCCTGCGCAGCTAGGTTAAGCACTGCCAAAGGTATATCAGTCTAAGCAGAGCTTCGGGAAATAGATTATGAGGTCACGGAAACTGCATAAATGAAATTCGGCTAATAAATGATGATTTTCTTTTTCAAGCATTTTTACCTACTGTGATTTCTGATTATTATTTTAAACATCAATTAATTTGTAACTTATCATGTCATTAAAACACTATACTATTTGAATGTAAAAATAAACCCAACTTGATCTCGCTGTACTGACAGATATGACGTCATAGACTAGTTTGACACGCCATTTCTCAGCACTTGAGGCGCAGATCGAACTATAATTGAATTTTGTGAATGTAAAATTTAATACTACTCGTATAGAAACGTGATCTGACTAGAAATAAATTATATTTCTTAATGCATCAATCAGTTCTTTTAAATTGATAACGAATAGATCTTTTATAAAGCCGCACTCGTGCACTTTTATACACAAACTTACTACAATCACAGGTACAACCCCTTGAAAATCTCAAAATTTAACGATATCCGCTGAACTATTACAGTAAATATGATATTTTGTACACATGGAGATATTGTCCTTACTATTTTGAAAAGTGCTTGGAGCGAGTTGTGAGCTGATGTTTTTTTTTTCTGTAATTTTACATTATTTCTATGCGTATCGGTTTGTAAGGTCTCATCCGAAGGCCCGACAACTTTCACTTTTACTTCAAGTGCTTATCACTTGACGAAGAAACAATTTCAACCCATTTTATATCGACTTAGGTCAGTCACGGCCGAGATTCGAACCCACGACCTCCCTATCACGGAGCGATAGATACTGTCGGTTCCACAAGAATAAAATTTCGTGCTTACAGATTCAAGCAATTTGGAGACGGCCACAGCGCCATGGAAAAGAACTATGCACACTCCCTTTCGAGTCCATCATACATATAACACCCTTTTAGTTCAATTTAAGTGTGAATTTAAATTCTATAACTTAGTAATCGATTTTTTAATTGCTCTTATTGGTAAATACAACTCTTTTAATAAGGGGCTAGAAGATGTTTATTCATTGAAACGTCACCAGACTTTAAAATAGTACTTAGATTTCAAAATACCTATGGATATGGATAAATGATCCTTCATTTTTCCATATGTTTAACTAATACAGCAAAACTCGCTGAGTACGAACACGGATATTGCAAATTTACGGATCTAGCGAAGTCATCTTGGATCCCAAGCTATATAAATTCAATAAAATTCTGATACGGTTTAAACAATTTACGGATATAACGAAGTGATTTAATAGGTCCCGGTGACCTTTTTATAAACAAGTTTTGCTGTATTGTAAAATAATATATTTATAAATTTCTGCAAAGATACTAGCTGCAGATCTGTAGCGTTATGGTTTTATATATTTTGTCTTTGACCATAACGCTACAGATCCCGTAATGCAAAAAAGGTGCAATTTACGGCGCAATATTTTTTGCGCTCTTTTGAGGAGAATTTCTCAACTTTTTAGCATTGGTCAGTCAAATACCTTTCACTAAATTAAATTCGATGTGTTTGAGTGGTTTTTTTTTTTGCTCCTGCGGAAACAAATATATAGAATCATTTTTTTTTTTCATATTTACAGATATTGCCAATATATACGTGTTCTTAATTTTTTTTATCATATGGATATCATTCTACTCATTCGTTTTATGAAAACAGCATAGACCAGCGTCACATGGTACATAGCATTGTGACTTTTCCAAACATGTGCATTGAACGAAATTCTGTATGTATTTGTCAAAAAAAAAAAAGAAAGTCGTCATATTGACAGCAAGGCTGTTTCTGAATTTTCATATTTCGTTAAACTTTGAAACTGATTCGAAATAGAAATTTAATTCATTAATTGTTTCGTCTCGTAATCTGCATTTACAATTTCTCAGCGACACTACGTTTCTGAATTATCGTAATTCAGACGATGATAATCATTTTGATAGCATATAGGCATAATCATAAATCAATTATCACCTTGCAGAATAAGTGTCACCTGAATAAACATCCCCTTTCACGAGACCCGCGTCTTCTGCCGGCTGCATTTCATTTCCGGAATTTTGAGCAATTATAAACTTTTCATTTCCGAAATTTTTTAGTTTTCATTTCCGACATTTTTTTGTTTTCATTTCCGACATTTTCAGATAGTACATTTTGTAACAGATTTGAAGTGATTGAATCAATGTTTCCATTGCACTTCCTCTTCCTCAAATGTAAAGCAGAAAAAAAGTTCTTTGCAGAGCTGTATAGTAAATGCGTTATCAACCGGGGTATAAACTCGATTAGAGTACCTCGAATGTCTTGGACATACGTTTGATGCTGTCACTGATATTTATTTTACTGCACATTAATGATTTGAAAAAGCTGTATGCTCATTGAACTTTTACCTAGACCAATTGCTATATGTATGCAAATACGTATTATAATATATAGATTTAAACAATATTTTACAATAAATACTTTCTAAATCTCATTGTCACTGACTATATGTTAAGGGAAAGATTAAATTGCCGCACAGGTAAATTCCGGAAATGAAAACAAAATTATGTCGGAAATGAAATAAAAAATGTCGGAAATGAAATTAAAAAAATGTCGGAAATGCTATGCATATTATCGGAAATGAAATGCAGCGCTTCTGCCTGGGGTCATTAAATGGACCGGAGACTCACTTCGAGCGATCAAAAACTTCGAGAGATCGAAGTTCTAGCTATCAAGGCTAACCTGTATATATATAATTATATATATATATATATATATATATATATATATATATATATATATATATATATATATATATATATATATATATATATATATATAAAAATATATATATATATATATTTATATGTGTGTGTGTGTGTGTGTGTGTGTGTGTGTGTGTGTGGCTGTGTAGAGGTATCATCCCCTAGTGCCCCTTGTATTCAAGATACACTAGTTTATATAAGAGTACTACCATTACTAAAAGATTTATTTTTTCTATTTTTTTTTTAAATTTACCTTATATCTATCATTTTTATGTAATTGTGTTTTCTTTTATCATTCTATGGTTTCTATGCTTTTGATCCAGTGTGGTGATGCTCTTCTCAATGTCAAACCTAATCACTAGTCATGTTACATTATCCTTAATATAGAATTGTAATCAATGTTATCATTTTGTAATAATTGTTCATACCCACCGTGGGCCCTTGATTGGTGAATATAGATAAACTTGGAAGGTTTTCATTTTACACAAAGATTGCTCATGACATAAGGGCGTGTCTTGACCTTTAACCAAGGTTATTTGGAGAAGTCCAAGGTCACTGGAAGAAAAGTTTCATAATTCGAATCCAGTCCATATCTTTCCGATAGATAAACTTGGTATGTTAATATCTTTCTTTGCAAATTTTTTTCAACGTTCTTGTTTTTTTTTCAATGCGCATAGAAAAGAACCTTTTCGTTTAATAAAATGTTGAGCTAAATGTGTATATCAGGCGCGAATCTAGAATTTTTTCAAGGGGGGGGGGGGGGGGGG
>PRKT01000485.1:287001-324857 GCA_003671525.1 Saccostrea glomerata
TGAAGGATTTATCAAAGGGTAGTTGAAGGGGAAAACAGTTGTTATAACGTAATTTTTACACATACATGTATAGTTAAATAATTCAATAGGTACCTGTTGGAGTACGGTTTTGAAAAGTGGGAGATTAATTGATCAACCTGGAAAAAGTACTTGAAAGAATAACTTTATTGTTTTTGAAAACGAAAGGAAAATATAACTCCGAACCCGAAAATCTTACTATATAAAGGGGGAGTGGTTTTATTTTGTACTCGCAACCGAATTTCCTTATATATTACATCATTAATCTTTCACGGAATATTTTCGAATATTTACATTTGCTGTGTTTTTCTAGTAAGCTTACAGTGAAATTGATTTGAAAACCATTTTAGTGAATACTCATGCGTAGAAATATACACGGAGAAACGTGCGTTAACGTGACGTCACAATGAGTCTGCAGCAACGCTAGAAAATGCAATAAAATAGGACAGCGAGAAATTCAAATATTGGGTATATTTTAGTTGCCTCCAAACAGTTAAAATGTAAATATAAGGAATGTTTTTCAGTTTAGTGTGAGTTATCGGTGTGTGAATCACACAGACTCGCACATAGGTATATTTTTCATGAAGCGCTAGCGCACTTCATGAAATATGCCTACGTGACAAGTCTGTTTGATTCACACACCAATAACTTACACAAAACTGAAAAACATTCCTTAATTGTAAAAATAACACCCATCTATAGTAAGAGCACAACAAATTGGGACTTTCTTTTTTCTTTCTTTTCCTTTCTTTTTTGCGAAGCAAAAGGTGGGGGGGGGGGGGGTGCAACCTCCGCACCCCCACTTCTGGATCCGCCACTGTATATATCGTATTAGAGCTTCCATACATTGTCCTAGTGTAACAGTAAGCCGTCAAGTGATGTTAAAGTTAGCGCTTTTCGTAAAAGTCTACTAGTAGCAAGATATTTTATAGTGTCAATATATCAGCATTTCCCAAGAGATTCTTTACTGTCTGAAGAACCTAGTCATTTTTAAATCAAGCATAAATTGTAAGTTCTTATTTGTCATGCAGTTATCTCAAATTGTATGTTCTTATTTGTCATGCAGTTATTTAGACCCCCCACCTCTCAGCCCCTCACGACACTTTTTATTTTCAACCTGATTTAATTTTAAAAATTCATTTTAGAATATTTTTTAGCATTTTTTTTCTTTGTAAAAAGAAGAGAATTATTGCATTTAATAATAAAAATGTACCTCTGTAAAATGTATTTCTATATCGAAGACGAACAATAATGCACACGCAAAATTTATTATATTACTCGTATATCTTGTTCATAAAAACTGTTAAACAGAGAAATATATCTTGATTATTGTTGTTTTCCCATTCAATGAGAATTTCAAATACCAATAAATCTTTTTAATTATAAAATGTTAATACCACAAAGGCAACGAGAATAATTAGTTGAAAGGCCTTACATGCGTATCATTATTTAGAAAAAAATCTTACTTTTAAATATTCTTTTCTGTTTTTCACCTATTCGCCATATCATCATAGTCAACAAAGATTTACCTTCTGCTTTTTTTTAAGAAAATCAAATGTATAACATAAGAGGACCTTTTTATGGATTATATTATTCATTAAAAGAGTAATTATACATGTATGCTGCAATTCAAAAATTAACAAAATGACATGATTAACATTATATACAGGCAGATAGAAATAGATTTAGCTTTAATATACGTTTAATTAGTGATTATCTCAACTAATCCATCCATTTATCTATACGAGTATTTATTATTATTTTTTTAGATCAGTTCTCCACACTGACTGATGACGAGGTGTCCGTGTTATTCTGTTTTCTGTGTTCTGACTCCGGTCCTCCTGACTTCACTAAAACAGAGTGGCTGGACTTGCTTAATGAGATACGACAGAGAGTGTACCGTAAAGAGAAACCTGTAACACGTGAGGAAGCACAGCAGACTCTCGACAGACTGAAGTCACGTGGTTATCTTTTGGAAGGTCAGGACAAGATAAAGGAGGAAACAAAGGATGAGACAATGTATAAGATAGCATCAATAAAAAGTCGTATAACATTCTTTTACAGTAGTTATAACACAGCCAGTGTATACCTGAGATCAGCGGGATACAACAGAAAACCTGGAGAGAAGTGTGTCAGTTGTGACCACAGAATCCTTGATAACTTACTGATACGCCGTCTACAGATGAACATACTGACTCACGTCACCATGGAAGACACGGAGATATATGATAGTATACACAAGATATGTAAGTTTATATAATTTTGATTTTATCATTTTATCCATTATACAATTATTATGTTTCGATGATCTAAGATTCATTGTGTGTTTCTTTTAGTTTAAATTGTTGGCAAAATAATAGCATCTATTTAGAATATAGAATAGATGCATTTTTTATGAGAAAAGAAGTCGGGTTTGATGTATTATAAGAAGACTTACATAAAATGTACATAAAAATAGCTTGTTCATCGTGTTCATCGTAAATTTACCTTGATCAATAAGAAGGTGGTGTTTGGTAGGATTATTTAATATCTAATTTAATGGTGTGGGTGGTATTTCATGCAGGCACAAACAATTAATTTTAAAAAAAGCCAAATTATTTCTTTCAACAAATATTTTCTTTCTTGCAATATCTCTCTCTCTCTCTCTCTCTCTCTCTCTCTCTCTCTCTCTCTCTCTCTCTCTTTCAAGGGGGTATAATTAAGAACTATTAATGTACAAAATAGACGGGGATTGTAAAAGGTTGGTCTGATTGTCTCAGTTTTAATGATTTTGTAAAGTGAGTTTTCCCCGTGGTTACATGTGTTAATCAATTTATGATGAACATAATCCAAAAACAAATAATTATATTTCTTTGCTACGTATTAATCTTGAACATTTCTATTCTTTGATACAAAAATTTAAATAATGCCAAACCTTAAAAAATAAAAAAAGTACGTTTCCTTGTTACTTTTAGCCTTGACCAAGACGAAAAATGTAATAAAGCACAATGTAATAATCCAAAAAATGGTGTTATTAGATTTTGTGTTTTAAGCTTTGACTGATGTCGACGCAAAATGAAATAATCCAAAATCTAATAATTCCAGTTTACCAAAAGAACGAGTGCACTTATAGGCCCCGGTAAAATGTGAAAAAATAAACAATCAAATTAAGTAAAATTTTACATCTCAAGTCATTAATTGATATCTAAACCATATGATTCAACAAATTTTACCGCTGAAATTCACGAATATACAAACAACAAAACCATACAATGTTGTAAGGGTCAGCCAATATTTGTGCTTTTCCATAGTAAATCGAGAACGGTCATTCATTTCAAAGTCTTTGTTTACATGAGCCTAGCGTTATGCAAACTTTTGCGAATGACGAATACATTTATAAAACTTGTGTGAGAGTAGGAAATTTGCACACGATTAGGCTGGTACTTAAAACATTAAAAATGTTTTAAAAGTACACTTTTTTTCAATAGCTAGTATGTGAATATTGCATGTAGTTGAGGGTAACATTGAACATTTTCACCCCAAGAAAACCACGGTAGAAGGGCGTGGCTTCAATATTCAGCGGGCAATAGTATTTTTAACAAATGTTTCAACTGAGGCGCAGCCGATTTATATTATACTGAATTTTTTTTTACAAATACATTTAACAGTGAACCGTTCACTCATAAATTCTGCGCAGTCGCTATTTTTTGGAATATCACCCGTCGTCAAGCAATGTTGACTGTTGCTACGCTAGAAGGGCGTGGCTTCAATATTCAGCGGGCAATAGTATATTTTAACAAATGTTTCTTGACCAATCAAATTCATCTAGTTTACATGAAAGTATATTATTGAAAGATATTTTACCTGTGTGACCCATGTTGAGCCCACGTGTGGAATAAATTAATTAAGGTCATACGCAACGTAGTTTGAACTTTTTTGGGGTTTCCCCTGGAGTTGAAGAGTTCCACTAAATGAAAGACCTGCGTGCAGTATTTTTAATGTCTATAAATGGATTTGTACACCTCTTAATTCTAAAACAATTTTTGAGGGGAAAAAATCTGAAATTTATGTTTTATAATTTTTGTTCATTTTTTTCTAATAATGCAAAAAATTTCAAAATTTTAATTCTTTTCAAAACCTCTAGTAAGGCATGCCGATTTTTTGTCTATGAACATGTAATTATATTATAAGTTTAAATTTGGATTATCTTGGAAATCTATCAGTAGGTAAGGTACACTGGATATGTCCTTAATATCCTAATAATCACGTTGGTTCTACACAGGTAAACATTCCTCAAAGGTGCTCACTGTAAAACATAGGTACATGCAGGTTTTGTATCATTAAGTCAAAAGTTTGCCGCTTTGAGATATTGTACGTAATACGGGAGGGTAAAGAGAGTTTAAGTGTCTTTCATAAAACTGTCAGCCATTTTTAAATTCATGCAAGGCAATGAAACAAGTATTGAAAGCCACCTAAACACTCCTTTTAATCCCCTGCCATGAATATGGTCGGGGCATATAATGTTTGTCATGTCCGTCTTCCGTCCATCTGTTCTTCCGTCCTTCTGTCCTTTCGTCCTTCCGTCATACTTTGTGTTTAGCTCTGTTCAAAGCTAAGTTTCAAAGAAACTATCCAAGTTATTTTCATCAAACTTCATATGCTGATAGATATTTATAAGAGCTATGCAAGAGTATCAACATTCTATGACCTTGACTTTCCCTTTGACCTTGACCTCACTTTTCTTAAATTAATGTTTAGCTCAGTTTTAAACATACCATTCAAGATGGTGTTATCCAACTTCACATGTTGATTATGTACAAACTTGCATGGATAATGTATCTAGAGATGAACACTACCAGACTTGCTTCGGATGCTGTATCTGACCTACATTTTCCAGATGAGTGACCAGGTTAAAGTTTAAGGAGCAGGTCCATTCCTAAGGAACTATAAGCCTTACTTAGACCAAACTTGCATAGATGATGCATCTAAGGATGGACACTACCAGATATGCTTTGGATGCTGTTTCTGACCTTTATTTTCATTCCCTAGAAACTATAAGCCCTGTCTGAACCAAACTTGCATGGATGATGCATCTAGGGATGGACATTACCAGAATTGCTTTTGATGCTAGATCTGACCTATATTTTCATTCTCAAGTAACTATTTGCCTTACCTGAATCAAATTTGCATGGATGATGCGTCTAGAGATGGACACTACCAGAAACGCTTCGGATGCTGGATCTGACCTACATTTTCATTCCCAAGTAACTGTAAGCCCTGTCTGAACCAAACTTGCATGGATGATGCATTTAGGGATGGGCACTTCCAGACTTGCTTCTGATGCTAGATGTGACCTATATTTTTATTCCTTAGTAACGCATAAGCCCTACCTGCAGCTGAACAAACTGATCAAATTTTATGCACATACAAATTTTCACGGTGCTTGACTTATTTATCATCGGCGGGGCACTCATGTCCTATGGACATATTTCTATTTAATTTCAAATCCAGTGAAACTATTATTGTATTATTTCAAATGCAGGGGTGCCAATTTCTTAGTTTGACAATTATGGCTACATACAACTTCACTATTTCATTTAATTTTTTTAACAGATTTAGAGTAAGAAGTAACATTTCAAAAACGCGTCTGACTATAATCCACCATAAGATTTTTCAAGTGTCGATTTCAATATCTCTTCCCCTTGATATACATTAACGAAACTCAAAGAATGTTCGTTACGACTTTTCCGGATTAAGAGTATCCATGGGTATTTAAAAATATTCAGTTGTTTCAAATCCATGCTGATTTATATGTTGCTTAAAGTGCTTTTTAGAAATGGCCACTAGTATCAAAATTTTGCCAAAAAAGATCGATTTGGTAATATATTCCAAAGTAAAATCGCACATAAAAAGGACCAATTAAGTATTGCTTTAGAGCAAGTACTCTTGTCCTTTGTATTTTTGTATGGTTATCACCTCTCATTGATCATTGTAAATTTGTAGAGCATGCTGTCTCAAAAGAATTTATTTGTTTGAGCTTAAATAGGTAGAAAAAGAAAATTTAATTTTTCTTTTACTTTTCTTTTTTTTCTTTTTTTGCGTTTCTTTCAGTTGGCATTTCCCTTATTTTGTTTAACATGACGAATTATGATCTTAAAAAAATTACAAAACAGAATGGAAAACAACGACATGCATGAATAAAGTTAATGAGCAGGAAAGTATGTTTCCTTTCAATCAAATGTGTACTTGATATTCACGATCTTTAGCCGGACTTATTGCTCAAAGTGCAATTGCCGGCTTAAGTGATCCTGTTCAAGGCATGTGTTGACCCCATAGTCTCCATTTTAAAGTTACGTGCAAAAATATAGTTCCTACTCTCAACCGCTTTTGAGATAAAACAAATGCTAAATAAAGCAAAAAAAAAAAAATAAAACGAAGTTTTATGCTCCTCTTTCAGAACTAGGTAGATATCCTTTACACTATGATATTATCAACAGGTTACTTAAATACTGCTACAGATTAGAAAATTTAAAATCAGATTTTCCTTTACTAAAAGATGCATTTAAATGTAGTAATTAACTTCATTTTGCTCAAAAAACAACTTGGTACTCCTCAATAGAAAAATTATTAAAAATTCTTGATATCCCAAACATAATGTCCTAAACTAAGAGTAATTTTATGAAGTCATTGAAACAATCCATGAATAAAAAAAATACTCACTTGATTGGCAACACTTAAATGGAACACTAAAAGAGGGCAAACTTGTCAATTATTTATTTCCGAAGAACAATTTTAGACTGGAGAAATATCTAGTTTTATTAAAAGTTTAACCTGAATATAGAAAGCCGATTTGCAGATTACGTAACTATATCAGCACACAGGCTTTTCATAAAATTGTGCAGATATAATAACACACCCAGATCAGAAAGAATATGTAAAAATTGTATGCTTAATCAAATTAAAGATGAAAAACATTTCATTATTCACTGTAGCAAATTTACAAAGGAAAGAGAAGAGCTGTTTAACCTGATCTCACCTTAAGTAAAACATTTTACAGAATTGCCTGATAAACAAAAGTTATTCTGGATTCTAAATTGTGAAGAATTAGATATACTAAATTCTCTTTTTTTACAAAAGCATTACCATAAGTTTTAGGAATATGACTTAATGTATGCATAGATAAATGATGTACTGTATTAGTGTATATATACCTATAAAACAATTCTTATGTTTTGTACATATAAAACATTTTGGGTATTCCCCTACTTGTATATGTCTTTCCTATCAATCAAGCAACCCTTTCCCTCATATGTATATGTATGTGTATTGCATGTGTATGATAATTATCATATACATTTAACAATGTACTTTCTTTTTGCCCCATGAGGGCCCTTAATTGGTCAATTAAATTGAATTGAATTGAATTGAATATATAAAATAAACATTAGTAGTAATGACTTTGAAAACTTCATAAGTCAAACAACAAAGTTCATTAGCGTAAGGATTTTTGATAATCAGTGTTACCGTAGTTCTCTACCCATACGAGGTAAAGCAGGAGAGGGAACCAGACTGGCCTGTTTGTTTACATTCAGTCGCGGTACCAGATTAATTCTGATTCTGACAAAATCGGACCGTGGTATAAGGATTGAAAAACTCACTGTCAGTGTCTTATCATTTATATTAATAGTTTTAAAATAATTTTTTTCATCAGAATATATGTGATTCATGTAAGAGATCCATTCTACTCTGTAAATGAGCCCGGCTCTCTGTACTTCTGAGTAGTTTGATCTTATATTACAGTAAACACACCGTACAACAAAATAAGGAGGAATCTAAGTGAACGGACGAAGTTATTAACAACCTTAAAAGAAAAAGGGGAGGCTGTACATTACAGAGGAAGATCACATGGCAGTGTAAATCAAGTGACGTGGCTCTGGAAATACAGGGTTAACGCTAGACCTGACATCGTGAAATCCTGTATTGGTCTGCGTCCACTCAACGACATTTACATCATCGACAAAAAGGCTTACAGAAAACCAAGTAAGTATGGACTACAAAATCAGGAACACCTCGGACTGATTAAAATAAAGAGAGTATTAACAGCAAACGGTTATATATGGGGATAACAATCAGAGAATTATTGGTATATGTAATCGATTAGTCGCATTTTTTCATGGATCAACCAACCAAAGGAATGGATCATCTTGATTTCAAGTTTTCAATAATGTTTAAAAAAACTTTTCTCAAAAAGCCTTTTCAAAATCTGACATTATAAACTACAATAATCAGAATACATTACATTTAATTTTCCAAGAGACAATGAAATTACCATGCAGTGCCATTACTCTTACCACGCAGTGCCATAACTTTTTTTTCTTGAAGTAATGCATTACATCACCATTAGGTCTACTTGAGTAAAGTTATCCATTATCATTACCATTATACGTTTGGAGGTAGAATAAAAGTACAAAACTTAACTTTTTTTCATAAGCGTATCCACTTCCTTAAAAAACACTAAACATGATAAATGATAATTCAATTTCGATTCAAATAGTTTTACTTTTTTCATTAAATTTTGATTATTTGCAACAAAAAAATAAAAAAAAAATAAATAAATGAGATACATATTCAATAAGAAAAATAACCAAAATAATATTGATATATCTCATATAAATAATCACAAGTAAAAAGGAATCTGATTGACCGAGGCAGTCACGTGTCCGTCGTGTTCTGCATGCAACAGAACGTCTTTTTCACGACTCTGATGTCAAAATGCAACGACTGATATCGTTATACTATTGAGTCAGATTGTTTACATTGTTGATGGACTGTGTCAATTTTAACATGTAAAAGAAATGTAAATATTTTCAATAATGTTCTCATGGGTACGGTTTGTATGTTGCCTTGTGTAAATCACATGAAAGATTTTTTTTTCTGAAGTGCGGCTAATGGTATAACTTATAGAGCTGTTTCATATTGTAATGTTCATTGCATTTTCTTCATGTTTCCTGCATCGTGTTTGATTTGGTATATTAAACAATTTATTGCATGATAATGAGGGAGACAAGAAGATTTCTTCTCCCATGAAAAGTCATATTACCCTCGGGTGTTGCCATAAGGGAATATGATTTTTCGTGGGAGAAGAAATCTTCCTGTCTCCCTCACTAGCATGCAATAAATGTATAATGCCCATGTCCATTTGATTTTTTTTAATAAGGTACATACTGCAAAATAATGCTTTGTAATGTTACATTGTCAAGTAGATAATGCCATCATCACAATGGATATTATTAAGTAATGCATTACATTACCATTTGATGTAATGCAAATTTTTGGGCATTTCATTTTACTAGCATTGCTTTGACTTCATGTAATGCATTGCAATGCATTACCATTATAGTTAGCATTACCCTGCCTGCAAAACGTTTTGTCTATCGGGAGCGATTAAACACATCTAAAAAGTAAGGGATATAAGATGCATCAGACACACATATGCATCTTATCCTATTGGAAATGTTCATTATAAGACCACCCGTGTCCAGTTTTTGTTGCAGTATTGTCAATAAAGGGTAATAAATGGGTAATGCAGTCTATAAGGGAAAACTGGGTACTGAAAGAAGTAAGTAAAAACTTACACAAACACAGACACCCTCCCTCTCTCTCTCACACACACAAACACACACCCTCTCTCACATACACCCTCATAAACCCTCACACTTACATTCACACACTAAATAGAACAAATTTTCGAGTTCGAACAATTTTTCATTTTTTTGTTTGTCCAGGTTTTATCGAGTATAAGTGAAAAAAATTCTGGGGTTTGCCCCCCCCCCCTCCCAGCTCCTATCAACAAAAATGCTTTGTCACTAAGATTACTTCTACATTCCGTGAGTTGTGGTACCTTTAAAGTGAAAATCAACGAAGAGAAGTTTGATAACGCAGCACAGATAAGGTTACAAAAAGGAGGCGAAGCCTAATTTGTACGGGAAAACTTTGACATCATGTACACATATATACATCATACAATATTTCTTTAAAATACCACAAAATGAGTTGATTTGTTAATTTAACCAGTAAAAAATCATCAAACTACATAAAAACTTACTACAGCGTGCTGTTTTGTCATGAGTTAGATCCCGCATGACAAGTTATAAACAAGTCACTGATCGCAATACACTTGTCAATATGACTTCATTTCTTACAACGTGACGTAGTTTGTATGCAGTGAGAGACAGATCAAGTAAAATTTTCTCAACAAAACATATATTCTCTAATTAAAGAAAATATTATTTAAAGATATTCCATGGGCGAATAACTTTGATTTATTGTCTTTTTCACTATTTTATTAATATATTTTCTGTACATTATGTATTTAATTGACACTGCCGTATATTTGTATGCAAGTACATCCGAGGGTAACGTGGGGGTCTTAACAAATCGATCAAGTGCAAGGGCATACACTCTATGGATCAAAGCAAGCTTTTAAATTTCAACTCTAGAACTATTAAGGTCTTTTTAAAATGGAAAATTCACAAGGAAATAAATAAAGAAAGAATTTATCTGATCATACAAAGAGCATTTATAACAAAGGTAAAAATACAACTAATGAAAGACAAAATGTACATGTACGAGTTGTTGTCATCCACGAGTGAGTTGTCATTCTTTGACTAGCTATATAGTATAGTAGCACTGAAGGATTTGTGTAACTTACCAAGTTCAAGTTGTATTAAAAGTTATAATTAATTCTACTTTTTCAATGCAAATTTAAAATTGCCCAAATTTCTGGTCCCCATCCACATATTAAAATATTTTAGTATTTGAACATATATTGACCGGTAAAGTGAAAAAGGCATAATAGAACAGATTGTCCCAAAATACATGATACCATTGTTGAATCATGAAAAATTTTACCTTCAATTATATATATTAATGTTTGCAGTACTTTGATTCAATTCAGACCCATACAAGTTAAATTGATGCAAAGCATAAAATCGGCAAACAAAATTAAGCATAAAAAAATCTTTTACAATTTTTAAAAGCGTCCGTGCAAGAAAAGCACGTCAAGATATTAAAAGGTGAAAAACAGTTGAATGATTTATTCCAGTTTTTAAAGCAGAATTAATAATTTTAAAGAATTAGAATAAACATTTACTGCATTTGCTCATTAATAGATTCATCGATGTAAAAAAAAAACCGCCCATGATCATTGATGAATGATAAGAATTAATTGTCATCAAAATGAAGATGTAGGACTGTCAAAATAAACTACCTGCTGATACCCTCCATCTTGGTCACGCAATGATGCCAACGGTAGAATATGCTATGCTGCAAGCTGCGGTTCAGAATGTACAAAATATATATTTGTGTCATTTGCAGCTGTAGAACATATTAAAAACAATTTTACTAGTTTAAAACCGTTTCTTTTTTTGACCATGCACTATTACCACGTTATTATTATCCGAGGGGTCGTGACAATTTCCTTTCATATCTTACATACTACCAGGCAGGGGAGAATCTATTTAAACTCTTTTTACATAAACAAAAAAATATCAGTTATCATTTCTGTACGTTTAAAATAATTTTTATGAAGGCAATCTTAGAAAGACTCTGTTTTATCAAAATTGTGTTTTTCGTCTTAAAATCAAAAACTTATATAGTAGAATTAAGTAAGGTAAGTATACTTTGATAAATCTATGAATACGCAGGCCTGTAATTGGTTATACATTTAACCCTATAACTCTTTGATTTCATTCATTTTAGGCAAGTATCAGGGATATCCAGAAGTCGACAGAAGTATTATTTACAGTTTACTCTTGTGTGACAAGTACACGAGTGGTGTAAATGAGGTGGCGTTCAAGTCAATATTAATAAAGGTACGAGAAAGGTATTTTCAAAGGATTTCTCCGTCTGATGATGTTGATGTGACATCCCTTCAAGATGATGTTAAGGAAACCCAGAATGGTGAGGTAACGTTTGAAACAGACATCATTCGACATGACGTCATGTACGCCTTTGTTACGGAGTGTCTGGTGAAGGACGGGGATCTGGAGTTTTTTCTGACCAGGGCGTCACGTGACGTGATCTCAGAATACTGCAGGTCCTGGCATTATAAGAGGAGTGAGGGAGAGAGATGTCTGTATATACCGGACAAACCGGAGATGATGTACGACCGCTTTATAGACAAACTACAGCTGGACATCATCACACACTGTACCTTGTCTGACGAGAGGATTCATTACAGGATCAGTAACAAGTGTAAGTTTTGATCATATCATCAACATTATTAATTATTGATGGTTAAAACACAAACTGAGTATCTAAATGTATTCATCGAAAATTTAGAAATCAAGATTTATTGTTTCAAATGCGATTTATTACAGTAAAAGAATTTTAATTCCGTTATATAAATCATTTCATGGTGAGAAAAAGAGATAAATCTTACATATTTTAATGCGCTCAACTTTGCTTTTAAATCGATGCAGTATTAAGCATTTTCATTTATCTTATTCTTCTGCAACATTTGAATATTCATTGTATTTAAAAATATTTTTATATTTTTTTCAATACGTGCATGAAGATATATTTTCACATTTATTTATTTTTAAATGTGATATGGGCAGTGAAAGTACCACGGGAAGTATTGGAATGGGACCAGAAAGCCAGAGAGCGGTACGTTCAGTACGCCGAGAGAGGAGGAGTACAGGAGGTCCATCACGCCCGGGGGATGATTGTAGGATGTGCTGGGGCGGGGAAAACAACACTTCTGAATCGTCTACTTAAGCGCAGTATGAAGGAAATAAAGAAAATAAAGTCAACAGAAGGACTTGAGGTTCACGAGGAAATACTTGAAATCTGTGAAGAGGGTTGCACACTAAAAGGTAGATCAATTGAAATTGTTTAACCTTTTATTTTAATTGATAGGAACTAAATGCTATAGATATAATTGAATATAAGTTATTTTACTTTTTTCTCAAGTGCATATGTTTTTAATAAATACAAATGCTCTTGAGAAAAAAAATGCTTTTTATGTTACATTTTGAAAAAAAAAATATCATGTAACGTCGTATATTTGTATGATTGTGAGATTTGAACTATTTATCGGGTTCCGTGCAACAGAAAAGAAAAATATTTTTCTCAAAATTGAGCTTTGTTTTGCTAAAAAATAACTTGAAAAAAGGCTAGATCAGACATATGGTACAAAATGGTACATTTTAAACACGTTTTTATATATTTTTTTCTATCTCTGGGTCTTTTCTCCATGATTTTGAAAAGTTTTATATGTGTATTTTAATTCAAAGAAACGAATACACATTTTAAAAAAAATGGAGAGAAGACCCAGAGACCACGAAAAATGAACTTTTTCCCAAAAAATCCAAATGTGTAAATGTGGTGCTTCTTTGTCCTTTTAAAATATTGTATAAATGTGTAGCAGCGATAGCTCAGTAAGTTGGGCTACATGTTGAGTGCACTCAAAGGGATACGTTTTTGGTTCGAGCCTGGCATTGGGCGTTAATTTTTTTTCATGCAAACAACCATTTATTTTGTCAGTTTCGTTTTATGTACTGATGTATTAAAATTTTGAGTTAGATAAATTTTGGTTTAGTTTGGTTCTCGAGCGGAATCTATTCCAATCTTCTATTCTATAATGTACTTGTACACGTAAATGCATCTATGCATTAATTTTTCTTTCTTGGGGGGGATGAAATATTACTGTGTTAATATAGTACCCCCTAGGAAAAACGGACATAAATGTTATAATCTCATAAGGTCTTTCAAACTAAATGAAAAAAAGCTATGGACGTGGTTGTAAAATCTGACAAGCTATGTTCAGCCAACCAAATCGTGGACATTTAAACCATAAATGTTTCGTACAAATGATTCTTGCAGATCAAACGCCAAATGCGCCCATCTTCCTAATCTCTCTCTCTCTCTCTCTCTCTCTCTCTCTCTCTCTCTCTCTCTCTCTCTCTCTCTCTCTCTCTCTCTCTCTCTCTCTCTCTCTCTCTCTCTCTCTCTCTCTCTCTCTCTCTCTCTCTCTCCTCTCCTGCTGCCTGCGAACCTCTTGCATCACAGGTCTCATCTTCAGTTTGTGAATAAATATTATTAGACTATTTAGAATTTTGAAAGTTGCCTTAATTCACACTTACAAGCTAAATTAATTTAATCTTTTTAAATTCATTGTATTTTAGTGAAAAATAGTGACAGAAAATCTAATAAGGACAGACAAGAAGCTAAACTAGACACTATGGCTCCCAGAACAATGAGCGTATTTGACTTTGGAGGACAGTGTGCGTACTACGCCTGTCACCAGATTTACCTGACAAGGAGAGCTTTCTATGTTGTGGTGGTGGACGCCTCTAAACGTCTTGACCAGAAGGTGGATAAGAAAGTGTGTGACCAGGAAGATACTCTCTTTGCAAACTGGACTTATAAAGGTAATCAATTCGTTTAAATGTGACAAATAACAGAACGATTTTTTTTCAAATCAAATTTAAAAATGTATAGAATGTATAGAATCTTAAAGGAGAAACTTGAGAACTGTGCAAAAATATATATATCTTAAAGATGTTGTTCAAATCAGATGTAGATGCTAAAAATTCCAAGGAACTTTTGGATTATCTTAAATCAAAAGATTTTATCAAAAACAACAGCTTAAAAAAATACGAATTTCTATTTCATATACACAGCCATTCTCCACGATAAATTAAATTCAAGGCTTTTTGAAATATTGACAGCTGCTTTTTCAATAAAAAGGAAACTTGTACATTTGTTTACCTTGCCATTAGTCATTTGCAATTTTTTTCTTTTTGTTAAAAAACCTTCTATTTGTACACACAACTACTCTGAAGTTGACATCAAATAGATGCTTGAGTTTCAGATAAACAATATTTATGTGGTTTGTGGAGACCAGGTCTTCCAACTATCTTTGTGTTTCCCATTGGTATCGATTCTGCCACGTTATTAGCAGACCTATTTTTATGCCCCCGTAAACGAAGTTTAGGGGGTATATAGTTTTTGTCGTGTCCGTCCGTCTGTCTGTCCGTCTAGCTGTCTAGCTGTTTGTCTGTCCGCAAAAACTTTAATCTTGCCCATAACTTTTGATTTAGTGAAGCCATGACTTTCATATTTCACATGTATATTTCTTGTGACAAGAAATGTCTTTGGGTACCACCAAATTTGACGTTTAGACCTTGACCTTAGACTTTTAACATGAAAATTTTAAACTTTTACTTTGGCCATATCTTTAGAACAGTAAGTACCAGAACATTTATTGTTCACATATGTTTTATTTGTTGCAAGCCCTTTCATCGGATACCAACAACCTTGACCTTTTGACCTTGACCATGTAGATTTTTGTACTTGTGAAAAAAATTTAACCTTGGCATAACTTTTGAACGGTAAAGGATAGGGCTTTCATACTTCATATATGTAATCCTAATGAAAAGACCCTTCATTGGATAGCAAGGACTTTGACGCTTTGACCCTTTTATCTTGACCTTTGAGTTTGACCTACTATAAAAAAGCAAACCTTGATCATTACTTTTAAAGGGTTAGGGCTAGTGCTTTCATGTATTAAATCCTTGTGACAAGACCTTTCATTTTATAACAACAATGTTTTACCCTTTGACCTTGACCTTTGAGTTTGACTTACTTTTAAAAAACCTTAACTTGGTCATAACTTCTGAACAGTTAATTCTAGGGCTTACATACTCTACATAAGTATTCTTTGTGGCAAGACCTTTCATTGGATACCAGTTACATTGACATTGTGACCTGAAGATTTTTGTACTTATTGGAAAAAAACTTAAATATTGGCCTACTTTCAAATTTCAGGATTGTTTTCAAGCGAGAATACCCTACTTTTGGTACCAATTAATGAAATTTGCTTATAAGAAAAGTTTAATCTCTGCAATGTTACCATACGGGGGCATCTTGTTTGCATTCATGTGAATCAGAGTTTGTGTAAAATCATATACGTGAAAAGAAGAAAACAACACTTTCTGTGCCGCTAAGGCCCTTGAGTCGGATGCTCTTTTAAATTATAAGGTCATTAGGTCAGATAGGGCTGAAAAAAGGCACCAATGTAATTTTCTTTGACAATTTGCAAATGATTGATTGATTGATTGTATATTGTTTAACGTCTCTCTTGAGATTTTTTCAATCATATGGAGACGTCACCGATGCCGGTGAAGGGCTTCAAATTTAGACCTATACTCGGCACTCAGGGCCATTGAGCAGTGAGGGTTCTTTATCGTGCCAACGCCTACCGTGACACGGGGCCTACGTTTTTAAGGTCATATCCAAAAACCCGTGACTTTCACTTCTAGTGCCGAGCACTTGGCGAAGGAACAGTCATAACCTATGTTTACGTCTTAGATATGACGCGGCGCCGCGATCGAGAATCGAACCCGGGCCTCCCGATCACGAAGCGAACGCTCTACCACTAGGCTACCGTGACCGGTTATTTGCAAATGAACAATACACATAAAGTTTGAATCAAGAAGTAATCTTGGTAAATATATACCTGTTAAAACGTCCTTTTTATGCCCCCGTAAACAAAAGTTACGGGGGTATATAGTTTTTGTCGTGTCCGTCTGTCTCTGTGTTTATCTGTTTGTCCGCAAAAAGTTTAACCTTGCCCATAACTTTTGATTTTGGGTGGAGATATGACTTTCATATTTCACATGTATATTCCTTTTGACAAGACCTTTCTTTGAGTTTCACCAAATTTGACCTTTTGAACTTTGAGTTTGACCCACTTTTACATGAAAATTCTCAACTTTTACTTTGACCATATCTTTTGAACAGTAGATAACAGGACATTTATTCTTCATATATGTGTTGTGGGGACATCAGTGTTTCACAAACACATCTTGTTTCCTTAGACGTTGATATAGATTAAAGGTACTTGGACACAGATTTGAAGTTAATATTTTCTCATTTTTTCTGTATAATATCACGAATTTTATATTTTAATAGCAGTTCACACAAAAATTAATTAAAAATCTTACTTCATTTAAAAGTTATTGAAACTTAAAATTTGTTGGCGGGTTTGATTGACATATCCTTGCACTTTCACAAATTTTAACTTTATACTTAATCCTTAGGAAAAGTGGCAATTTTGATGTGTTTTAATGAGAAATATTAAAACTTTTATCAAGAAAAATAATTTCATTCGGAGTAGAAAGGTTAGAAAGCAAAACACCTTCACAAGTATTGATTGATTGATTGATTGATTGTATATTGTTTTACGTCCCTCTCGAGAATTTTTCACTCATATGGAGACGTCACCGTATGCCGGTGAAGGGCTTCAAATTTTGGCCTTTACTCGGCACTCAGGGCCATTGAGCAGTGAGGGATCTTTATCGTGCCAACACCTGCCGCTGACACGGGGCCTCGGTTTTTAAGGTCTCATCCGAAGGACCCGCAACTTTCACTTCAAAGTGCCGAGCGCATGGCGAAGGAACAGTTGCTACCAATTTTAACGACTAGGTCAGTCGCGGCCGAGATACGAACTCACGACCTCCCGATCACGGAGCGAGCGCTCTCCCGACTGAGCTACCGTGAACGGTCACAAGTATTGTCATTCCGAACTAAGAGATGCGTACACAGTTCAGCAAATCAAGCGCACTCGTGTTATGTACACATTTTTTGTAAACAGGACTCGAGTTTTGTTATTGTTTATATTTAGAAACAACCGGGTGCGTTCAATAGTCACAGTCTGCTTACCACAACTGCACGGACTGACAATATATTGTGTGTTTGTATTGCTTTCGAACGTGTCTACTCTCAATTTTCTGGATTATAGTATTAATATTTTTCATTTATACAAAACGAGATTGCCACTTTTTATAAGAATTAAGAATAAAATTAAATTTGTGAGAGTACAAGGATATGTCAATCAAACCCGCCGAAAAATTTGAAATTTCAATATCTTTTAAACGAAATAAGATTTTTAATTAATTTTTGTATGAAATGCTAATAAAATATATAAGTCGTAATATTATAGAGAAAATAATAACTTCAAATCTGTGTCCAAGTGCCTTTAAAGCGTACTTACTTTAGATAAATAAATAAAATTAAATTATAAAAACGATCATGAAATTCATTTGCAATAATCATATAAAGAGTTACCTTTGCGGTTTTCTGATAATTTACCTGTTCGTGTGATTTAAAAAATAATGAACAGTTTTTTTTCTGCTTACAGATTACTTTCTTTTTTGGATGAAATCCATTCACACATACTGTCATGGACATTTAAATAACGACAAGGACAGTGACGTTACTATCATACTAGTTGCAACACACTGGGAAAAAAGTGTTTACAAGGTACATGTAAAACAACTTCATAGTTTTCTTTGCAAGAAAATTTTTTAAAAGAAGGTTTCTGTGCATTGAATTACATTGTTCTTAATTGGTACATAGAGTATGTACAGTAAATGCACATTGAGAAAAAGAGCTTTTCGGAGAATCATCACACTTTCGGGAGATTTACCGTCTGATTTAAAGTGTCATTTTCATTGCTGCATCTCAATTTAAATTACCTTTTAAAGATCTTTCTGTTATATTAAGGTCAAAAAATGTTAATTTTACTTGTATTATTGCACGCAAATTATGCTCAAACATTGACTTCAATACCAATTCTTATTCTTACTTTCTTAATTAAATATGATAATTCATACATCTTTCTGACATTTGTTATTGCAGGATAAATATGATTTTCTAGATAGTTTGCAGAGGGTATTGCCAGCCAATTCTAACCTTGTCCAGTACATCAGAAAAGACAGGTGTTTCTGTACAAATTTATTAAAAGACAAAATTAATGTCCTTAAACAAGCTATCGTACAGATAGCAACAGAGAAAAAATGGAGTGAAAAAATTCCTTCAGAATGGATTTTAAGTGACACATTTCAGAAACAGAAATGTAGGCGTGTTATGAAACTTGAGGAAATAAAAAATCTATTTAAGCATCTTGAAGATGAAAAACAAGTGCATGATTTGGCAAATGACATGTTAAGATATTACCACGATGCTGGAAAGGTTCTTCACTTTGATGAAGATTATCTTAGGAGTTCTGTGATAATTGATGTCCAATGGTTTGTGAATGCATTTAAACTAATTATCACAGACAGGCATCATGTGAAGGGTATTGTTGCTGAGAGACAAGATTGGGAGGAATTCTACAAAACAGGGAATTTAAAAGATTCCCTTCTCGGTGCTATATGGAAACTAGAAGATTTAAGACTTTTGGATACCATTAAAGATTCAACTTCATCAGAAATCATAAACATTGTCGAAGATTCTCGCTTTCTAATGCACCACAAAGAAGAATTATTGTTGTACTTGCAGAGATTGGGTTTGATTTCCAGTGAAGGTCAATTACATTATGTTCCTTCAATGAATAAAAGAGACTTTGGAGAAAAACAAAAAGAGATTATCAACCGGTCAAATTCAAAGTCATCAGTACTTGTGTACTTGTTCGACTTTTTGCCGTATTTTTTCTTTTATCGTTTAGTCGTGGCATTAATGCAAATCGAAAATTGGAAAGTTTTGGAAAGTGAGGGCATCAGTTGTTTGTACAAAGATGCCGCTATGTTCAATCACAAAAGTCATAATATTGCCATCAGCGTTACTCCATCTACAATTCAGCTTCAAATCTTTCATTCCCTCTCTCAGACGGTAATGCTCCATGAAGTGACTTTGTCTATTCGAGAAAAAGTTGAATCCATATTGCAGAGTATTACCAGATCTTTTCACAAAAGCCTTTCTTACAAAATGGGATATCTATGCGATGGAGATGGAAATCAAATTGTAGGCAAAGAAGTTGCTCACAATTTCATTGAGGAAAGCATGTTGGGAAGTGGAAGCCAGATGGCATGCCCTAAACATCAGGTGGAGGGCTTCCACACAATAAACCCGGACTATTTGCTGAAATACTGGAGATAAAAGCACTTTTTCCAGTTAAAACAATCTGACGAATCCTGCGTTATACATATATATTTGGCTTATATTATATGATAGACTGATCCCACCTCCAATGTTTTGGATGTCTGTGTTTGATATGCTCCTATTTTCATATTGTTTTATGGGCTTTTGAGCTTGAATACGTACAGTTCATTATATCAGTATATTTCATTACTCTATTTAAATATGCTGATAAACTTGTTTATTATGTTTAAATATTCCTTATATTCGTAAACATGCATGTTTTTCAGATTTCTTGAAAATTATAATTATTGTAGCTTTGTTTGTATCTCGAATAAGTTGCTTTAGAATAAAAATCAATATTTGAAAAAAAACATGTTTCTGTTTAAATTCAAGTCTGAAAAAGGCGTGAACTATTCAAAAGTGGCTCACATGAATTTCATGTGAATTTTAGAAAAAGAAAAAGATGAAAAACATTTTTTTAATATGTAATCTTCTAGTAGTTTTGATATCACTTCCACATGACTTTACAGGATGAGCATATTGCATAAATCTTCACCTGAAAGTTCTAAAAATAATATTTGATTATCATACAAACGTATTCACGTGAAATTCACATGAAAAAAGATAATATTTACATGAAATTAACATATTTCAGATAATTTTCATGTATAAAGACATCAGTTAATACAATTTATTGAGCCAAATGTTAACTGACGTTTTTGTACTAGTTAGTTTATTATTTATACTCTGAATTGACAATTAGTAAACAATTTAACAAAACATCTATTTTTTCTTCAATGTATTTATACGCAACACGTATACATGCAGGTTTACATTTGACCTTTCAATAGTATATTTCAATATAGAGAAGTTTACATGCCACAAGAATCACGGAGAAATTAACAAGATTCACTTTTGAAGTGTTTATCATAGGGAACACAATTGGACATGGAAATATTTGTCCTTCAAAACCGACACATATAGCAAAAAGGGTGTACATGTAATTGTAGCTGATATTTATAAGTCAATATCTCTAGGTTCTAAGCATAAAAGCTAACCAGTCAAATCTATGAAATATTGAATCGTTGTGCTTACTGTTGACCACTAGTGACCCAATGATAAAACAGCCATGTTCCAGTATAACGGGACAGTCAATGTATGTGGTCATTCTCCAACAAAATAGACACCCTGTCGTCCTGTATAAACTTTTTCTGGATATCGTCTAAAAAATTAAAGATATACCTTGATATATTTCTTTTATATAGTGTTTTATCCGTGTATGAATTTATCCTTTTATGTCTATCTTTCAAGAGAAGATGCTTATTCCTAACTTGAAATAAAGATATTATGTTATTGTGATTTACCCTCAGATCTATTTCGATTCAGTGATGGTCACTGTGATACATGTAATTCCTTCGTTGCCCGATTCAGGGGTAGGAAGCTAAAAATAACTTTCTACATCTCTTTCACATTTATTTGAAAGAAAGTGGGCACACTAGAAAAACAGTCGAGAGGAATCATTGACATGAAATATTTTCAGATCTAAATTTCCAAGCAACACGTTGTTCTTCTACATCTTATACAATCAACCTAGATACTTCTGTGGAATGGATTTCTAGATTAATGAAATTAATTAGAATGAAATTCGGTACACACATAGCCATACACAAGGTCTATAAATAGCATATGCTGAATAAAGTTTCTCTCCTTGTTTGTGACGTCACAAGGTGAAAATGACGTCACTATTTAGGTCACTTGTGACGAAAAATGGTTGTCTCAGTCGAACTCGTTCAACAAACGACTGTACAATTTATTGTAATATCTTAAAAATACCTCTACAGTTTCATATAATAATTTGTACACAGTTTAGTGAAATAAATGAGTTCCTATAAATTCAATGAATGATTGGATTAATCGTTTTAGTGAAGGAAGACTGATGGTTAAAAATGATACTTGTCATCTTGCCCATTGAAAGCAAGTTTGAAAAGATATGTATTTTTAATTATGCGATTTGCAATCAAAGACCTCCAATTAGCACTTTGAAAATTAGTTGAATATTTGAACAATGATATAAGTATTAAATACCTAAGATATCGTTTACTTTAAATTTTAAATATTTTAGATATGATAAAAAGGATGCAACCATTCTCTATCCACCTTGAATAAAGGTCTCTCCTGAGACAGAAGATTTGTGTTTTATATAATGGTCGCCATGCTTATTTTTGGAAAGGATGTTATTATCCACCCATTCTGTTGCCGAGATTTGACCATTTCTGACAATTGAACTGTTCTTGTCATAAAAATGAACTCACATGGAAAGAAATATAAAACTCGGAAATGTGACAGAACGCTACGGAGGGGGTCACGTGACCGCCAATATCACGTGATTCTCGCATGCGCAGAACGGTTGTTGATGTGCATTAAAACCGGGGATGATTAATTTAAAATATAATCAACATTAAAACCAAATATTGTTTCTTGTATGGAAGTTATTCAATTAGTTTGCGAACTTTTTGATCACCCCTCGTAATCTGGCATTTGATTGTTTAAAACCTTAAATAGAAAAATGACTAGTCTAAACATAAAATAATCCTTGATTGGCATCCAGTTTAAACAGGAAAATAAAAAGGTAGTAGGAATTAAAATATCTCGAATATTTAAGAGTATCCTAGCTGCCCTATTTTGAAGTTTGTACAACTTTTCTAAAAACATTTGATTTTTCACATCGCACCAAACAGTGGAACAGTAAGTAGAATGCGGAAATACATTACTATTAAAATCCTTAATTAAAGCATTCGGTGGCGTAAAATAAATCACTCTCTTAAGCACAGCAAGTTTTCTTACAATTTTCTTTGAAATAAAGTCAACATGAACATCCCAAGATAAGGTATTATCAATATAAACACCAAGTAATTTGGCCTGCTTCACAAATTCAATTTGAACTTAATTAAAATTTATGATAAGATTTCTACATTTTTGCAACCTTTTGGATGTGCCAATAAGCATGCACTGCGTTTTTTTGGAGATTTATACTGAGCTTATTTTTTATCGTCCATTGAATTCCTAAATCTAGATCTTCTTGAAGTTTTTTTCTCAAAAACGTCTATGCATTTATCGCTTACATCCTGCGAGGTGTCATCTGCGTACATTGTGACTGACGAGTGTTTAAGACATTTTGAGTAGTTATTAATATATAAAATAAAAAATAACGGTCCTACAATTGACCCTTGAGGGACACCTAAGGATATTTCTTTTTCTCGAGACAGAGCACCTCGCCAACTGACACATTGCTTACGATTTAAAAGATAAGATTGAAAAAATTTAAAAGTATTTTCACAGATTCCAAATGACCTCAGCTTGTGTAAAAGAACTTTATGATTGACTGTATAAAAGGCCTTACGCAGGTCAATAAATAGAACTCCAGTAAGTTTACCGTCCTCCATGTTTTTAAACCATTTATCTCTTAGATTGTCTAGTGCTGTTTCACATGAGTGACCTGGCCGAAAACCTGATTGACTTTCAGTTATTAGTTTGTTCTTTGATAAATATTCATAAAAAGAATTAAAAACATGACGCTCAATAATTTTGCTAATGACTGGCAAAATAGATACGGGTCTGTAATTGTTTACTAGATTTTCATCACCCGCTTTGTACAATGGAACTACTCTTGCTCTTTTCCATGCATCAACAAATTTACACGATGATATAGATTCATTAAAAATAAAATGTAATATATCACCTATATGATTAAAAGACATGTTTTTAAGTTTTACAGACAAACCATCAATACCCGTGGCTTTCAAAGATGACATTTTAACAATTTCATATGCAATAAATTCAATCGTGATTTCTGGAATTCTAAATGAACCTGGCGGTTTAAGTTGTTCTACTTCCGGTAAAGAGGAATCAAACTGTTTCCCTATTTCATATCCAATGCTACAGAAAAAAATCATTGAAATAGTTAGCCATAGATTCAAAAGATGTTGAAGTTCCACTCTCCGTTTGTAATTGTGTACATGTTGAGGAATTTTGCTTTGATGGTAGAAATTGTTTTATTCTAGACCACATATCTTTAAGTCGATTGGTACATTGATCTATTGCTTCTTCTAGAAATTCCCGTTTCGCATCTCTGATCTTGAGAGTAACACGGTTTCGGCTGGCCTTATAAAGATCCCAGTCCTCCGCTGATTTCGTTTGTAGTGCTTTTTCGTGTAGATAATCGCGATTGTGCATTTCAGTTAAAATTTCATCATTTATCCATTCCTCTGACTTAACATTTATCCGCCGTTGTTTAAAAGGTAAATGCTTGTCAATGACTTTGAAAAATTTTGCATTAAAAACATCCCACATTTGATTTACTTCACCACACTTCTTAATTTCATTCTAATCAGCCTCACCGAGATCTTTGTGAAATTGGCCTTCATCTAAATCCCGAAAACTACGAAATGACTGTTTGTGCCGCTCTTTATTTTTCCTCGAACAGCATAGATTAAATGATGATCGCTTATACCCATATGTATTACGCCAGATTTGCATATATCCTTAGGTTCAGACACATATATATGATCAATGAGGGTGCTGGAGTCTTTTGTTACTCTAGTGGCCTCTTTAATTATTTAAGACAGTCCCTGAGTTTTCATAATATTTTTAAGATTTGAGTTTTTATTTTCGTCCACATTAAAATCACCCATGAATATAACCTTGTTATTAGAAGTTGTTGTCGCCTCTACATATTTCTCAAAATGTTCAAGCCATTCACATTTGGAATTGGGTGGTCGATAAACCATTATGCATGTAAGTTTAGGAGAATTTCCTATTTTTAAGCAAAAATTTAAAACTTCAATTTCATCATGTTGTTTGACTTCGGTGACATGGAATTTATTTTTGATATACACAGCAATACCCCCGCCACGTCTGTCACGGTCACGTATAACCAGTCTACAGCTATTAATAGATAATTCAGAGTCCGATATACTGTTGTCAATCTTACTTTCAGTAACTGCGAAAACGTCAAAGGAACCCTTCCGTTATAAGATTTTAAGTTGATCTAATTAGTCCCCTACCGGTGAAACCGGAGGGGACTATAGGTTTCCTCTGCGTCTCTCCGTCCGTCCGTCCGTCTGTCTGTCCCTGTCTGTCTGTCAGTCTGTCCCTCTTGGTTTTCCGCACTTTTTTCTAAACGCTTGCAGATATTAAACTGAATTTTGGTATGTGAGTGTATCTTGATGAGTTACAGATCAAGTTTGAATTTCGCACGGCTTCATTGATTTTTGACACAATTATAACATTTTAAATTTTTCACTTTCGTTTAATTAGGATCGGGTTCGTGCTGCGCTAACTTCCGATGGTCGACATAAATATGAAGCGAGAAAAAGATGTTGGAAAAATGAGTTGAATTTTCGTATTTATGTGGATTATTTTATTAGGTTTAAGGCATTCACAACCTAAAAATCATGCAGCTTTACCTTGGACATAACTTTTGCATAATATGTTGACGGTGCGACCGTTAGAGCGAGCGCAAACTCGATCTTCTATTGTTTTAATTAAGATCAGGCTCGTCAAACCGCACGTGACATTTGGTGCGTCTAGACTCTGACGTCACATGACGTCGTATGTAAGTTACAAATACCAAGTAAAAACTGAACAGTGCTGAAAGTTAATGAAAACAGTTACGTTTACAATTTATCTTAAATATGTATCCATTTAATCAAGGCGAGTAAACTTTTTGTTGAACATTATCCGTCATTCTCGCGAGAACGCAACTCTGCTAAGTGATGCATTGTAGCAAAAAATTCTAAAGAATGAATGTGCAGTAGTCCGAATTTTCTCTTCGCCCAAGCGTTGTCGTTAGAGCTCGCAGTTACGAGCGTCTCTTCGCGACGCTCGCTGCGCTCGCTATTACAAAATGACATCCTCAAGGAAAAGGGGAATCCGGTAGGGGACATGTATTTCTTATGCAATACTCTCAGAATGCTTGTTTACTAAGCAAACCACATACATTCAAATGCCCAAAAGAAATGCCTTTCGGTAGGGAATTGATAAAATCGTCAGCTGATTTGACAAGATCGTAATTCTTTGATAATTTTCAACACAGGAATCACAAATCCATTCTGAAATATCAGGAAAATTGGAAAGTTCAGCGCTCCCGTTAGATTTTCTAAGACAGTCGATACAGGATACGGTCTGTTGCGTCGGCAGCGAAGGCCCAGGGTTTACCTGTATATGACCGGACAGGAGGAGACATAAGGAGCTAATGAGTGGAACACAGCTCACTTTACCGTTATTGTATGATTTGGAAGTTCTATATTAATTTGTCAACAAACCTTGCAAAGTCTGTTTTCCAAAGCATTGAATTCTTAACTTCAGAATAGGCCATTGAAATCCAGGTGCGTAGTGTAAACTTTCTTGCAATTCGTGCTGGTAAAGAACGCTTTTTAACTGAAGAAAAATCACAAAACACAGCACAGTTGCGCAAACCCCTCCTGCCCAAGCGACCGTCTTGTTCAATGTCTATACATAGGAAGAAAAAGGAAAGAAAAATATTGATATACAAACATGTCTGTTTAAAAAACATACATTCGTTACACATGATAAATATACAGCTCAACGCACTTTTTAAACTCACGTGGTCTTTCGCACAAATTAAAGTCACATTTTTCTTGCAATAAAGCTTAAAATTATTGAGTTTCAGTACGACACATAACCCTTATATTATTAAATATTTCATTCTATGTACCCGAAACACTACATGTATACATATAAGGTATTTAAGTCATTATTTAAAACCACTGCATGTGATCTTGTATAATTGGATTTTGTCATTTTTCTCACAGAAAATAATTGGAAAAAGTTTTAATTATAATTTGGTATTTCTGGATCGTCTTCCATTTTTTAACAAATGGAATAAAATTTACGGTTAAAAATACACTGAAAACACATTTCAAATTAATGGAGAGAAAATACAGATACAATAAAAATTAAAAAAAGGCAATAAAGTAACCGATTTTGCATAATTTGATTCGTATGGCTATATTCAGGTACCTTGCTATTTAGATGAACCTTAACATTTAAGACAAACGGATGTACAACGGACACCATACTATTGCATAACCTCTTTTTGTCTCTGGCAAGTAGAGCTAAAAAATAAGTTTTTAAATCTTATTTACATAATATATTAAAGATACTATTAGGTAATCAGAGATTACAGAAGTCACCTCATCGAATGTTGTCTAAGTAAGGCAAAGTAAAACACTAAACCAAAAATCTAAAAGTGCAAGATATATGCAATTTAAATCTGATAGGACTTGTAGTTACTTGGGAATAGATCTATCAAAAAATTTCAAACTAGTTGGCCATCAAGAAAACGTAATTCAAATCCAGTATTTGAAGCAAGTTGGAGAGTTTTCATCCCTTGATGCATCCATATGTGCAAGTTTGGTTAATATATATAGGCCTTATAGTTTCTTGCTGATAAACTTGCACCCATTACTTTACCCTGGTCCATTATCTGGAAAACGTATGTCAAATTCAGCATCTGAAGCAAGCCTAGTAGTATGCATCCTTAGATGTATCAATCATCGATACAAGTTTGGTCAACATATGGCTTATAATTACTATGAAAGAAGACGTGCATCAAAAACTTCAATCTGTTCACTCATCCGAAAAATTAAATCAGATTCAGCATTTGAAGCAAGTCTAGCTGGTAGAATGCATCCTAGGATGTGTCACCCATGCAAGTTTGGCCATTATAGGGCTCATCAAAAACTATAACCTGTTCACTCATCCCAAAAATGTAGATCAGATTCAGCATGCGAAGCAAGTCTGGTAGTATGCATCCTTAGATGTCTCATTCATGCAAGTTTGGTTGAGCCATAATATGGCTTATGGTTACTTGGAAATGAGACCTACACCAAAAACTGCATCAAAAATGTTAACCTGCTCCAAAAACATTTACCTAGTCATTCCTTTGCTGATATTGCAGCATCTGAAACCCTTACTGGTACAGTGAAACACACTAGAAGCATCTTCGATCTTCCATGCATGTCTAATCAATAAAGGGCATAGAAGTACTTAAAAAGACAACTGCTCCAAAAAATTTAACCAAACAACTTATCGAACACTGATATCTTAAATACACCAGATAAGTTAAAGTGAGAAGGAACAGCTGACCACATTTCCCGTGTTTTAATTAACCACAGTATCTCGAATCCTGATTTTTCTCTAGGTCAAAGCCAGTCGATCCTAACAAGTTTTATTTTACAAGGTTTAATGTGTCTGTAAGATTTAATTTTATATTTATAACGTGTTTGCCTGAAAGTATCAGAATTTTCAGAAGCCTAAATAAAAAGGAATGGTTCCACATTGACAGTTAAATTTGCATCTTGTTAACTTACACCCCAAATAGATGTAGTTATGAAAGATATCATATATGGTTAACATTTTGAAAATAATACTGTTCAGGGCATAGTTATAAAGTTCACGGGGGGAAATTTAGGCTACATAAAGGAGATTAGTGAACATGACGAGGGATAAGCCCATAGCGACACAAACGTAAAGGTGAAAAATTAAATCTCAATTATATCAAAATATTTATTGATATTTCATCTTACATTAAGTATACTTTATGTAAAATTTCTACAACTTGCTCAAATCTCATGAAGATTGATTGATTGATTGATTGTATATTGTTTAACGTCCCTCTCGAGAATTTTTCACTCATATGGAGACGTCACCGTATGCCGGTGAAGGGCTTCAAATTTAGACCTATACTCGGCACTCAGGGCCATTGAGCAGTGAGGGTTCTTCATCGTGCCAGCGCCTACCGTGACACGGAACCTGTTTTAAGGTCATATCCGAAAGACCAATGACTTTAACTTCTAGTGCCGAGCGCTTGGCGAAGGAACAGTCACTACATTTTTTTCTCCTTTAAAACCCATTCATTCCTGGTACCAAATAAATAATGATGATAAATAACACAACACATTTAATGGACTAGCAAAGACAAGCAGCAGCAGCTAAATTAAAGTGACTTGGGTTTAATTGGTCTAATTGGAGATTGGAATAGTCGGGTGGGTACTCAGTTAGATTACATAGAATCTGATAAAATTACGAATGTGTTACATAGATCGCTGGATGATATTTTTAGTTATGATTCAGATAGTGAAATGCCAGTGCACTTAACAGAAGATAGTAATACTAATAATTTTGGTAAACGTATGATTGAAATGTGTAAATCTTTTGGTTTGAGAATATGTAATGGTCGAAAGCCAGGAGATATTAACGGTAAACTGACTTTTTTTAATCACCGTGGATGTAGTGTAATAGACTATGCAGTAGTTGATTATGAATTGTTTGGTCATTTAGTCGATTTTAAAGTTCTTGATTTCAATGAATGGTCTGCTTACTTTTAAAAAATGTATGGAAGAACCACTGGACCAAATTTCTCAGAATTTCAATAGGATAAGTGGTACTGGTTACTTTTATAGATGGAATCAAGATAATATATCTGAAATGAGAGAGAATTTACAAAGTGTTTTACACAATTTAAATGGTATAGTATCCTCTATGGAGAATGGTGTCAATATCTCGGAATCTATCTCTAATTTTACACATTGTCTGAACGAGGTTTTTGAGCCATATTGTAAACATAATATTTGTAATAAACAAAAACATAAGGAAGTAGTTACGAATAAACCATGGTTTAATGAGAGATGTAAAGAGCTATATAGAATTTACAAAGAGAAACTTTTCATATTCAATGTATGTAGAAGTCATTTTAATAGACAATTATTGATTGAATGTTAAAACGATTATAAAAAAATGTATGAATAGGGCAAGATGTGAGTTTAGGCGATGTCAAGGTAGCCAGTTAGAATACCTGAGGCGCACTTCGCCTAGGGAGTTTTTTTTAAATTTTTTTAAGAATCGTAAGCAATAAAATAATTGTAATCTTAGTGTAGAAGATTTTTTCGAACATTTCAGAAATCTAGGTGTCTGTAAAGATGTTACATATACTGATTTTTGGAATACAGAATATGATATGAATGCTGTATTTGATGAACTAGATGTCAATATAACTGTTAAAGAAGTTGTAGATGTTATAAACTGTCTAAAAAGCAGAAAATCGCCAGGAAAAGATAATTTGATAAATGAATATTTTAAATATATGTGTGAAGAATTAAGTCCACTTTTAACAAGAATATTTAATGTTATATTTGATACAGGTAATATTCCCCTCATATGATGTGAAGGTGAAATAGTACATATTCTTAAAATGGCTGATCCAGATGTAACAGATTATTATAGGGGGATTACCCTCATGAGTTGTATGTTAAAAATATTTACGACTCTACTTAAGAGCGTGTCTACGAGAAAACCATGCAGATATATAGAAAAATGCTCTGATAGGCACTCTCAAGAACAAACTAATTTTTATTATTAACTTAAAGGACACCCATTGAGAGTCAAAAATATGTTGTTTTTTTTTGCATCGGTTGTGTCTATTTTTAGTAACAGCCAATAATTCATTTTGGTCAATATTCAAGGGAAAATGCAAAAAAATTGGTGTAAAAATGACAATTTCAATATTTAAAAGTAAAAAAGAAAAAAACAATATGTAAATAAAAGGGTTATGTTTTCTCATAGAACTAAGTCGTAAAATTAAGTTGGAATCCTTTTTTTTTGTAAAACCCCTTTATAGAAGACTGTCACGAGGGCACAAATATTGGCATGGTGCCAAGAAATGATAATGGTTCATTTTTTGTTAATATTCAGGGATACATTTCTTAGAAAGTAACGCTTCTTTTTTCAGAATTTTGTGCATTTAAGAATCTCTTGGACATTATCCAAACAATATGTAAAATCCACCTTTGGACTCTCAAGGACAGAAAAGTTATATTGTAATGAAATTACCTCAAATTCAAATGATGGAAAAATTCATGATTTTATAAGTTTTACTTTTAACCGTAATTTTAATGAATTTTGTGTAAAATATTTACAAATATAAACAATGATAATTATTTCTAATTTTATAAAAGCTATAAATATTTTTTCCCTGCTTTTCCTGTGAAAAAAACGTATTTTACTATTTATTTAGATTTTGTTAGAATTATCTCCCCTGTTGCGCTCTTCTGTAGAGAAGGTAGATAATGATTATGTTTACGAAGTTTATAAACAGATGTCTGTCATCTAATCGTTTTAGGCATCAATTATGTGTGATTTGAAGAAAATTTTCCCTCCTGTGAATGTAATTTGTTACGTATATACTAGTGGCCTATGTATAAAATGCATAAACCATTATGAAAACCATCGGGATCGAAGTACGTAACCACGTGTAAACATTATGAGACGTATCTGAGACGTTTTGTTACCGTTTTGTTCGTCCCCAGAAAAAGATTCAAGTGCGTGAATTGTCAACGAGTCTTCGGATTATGGCTCTGATTTTGATGAATATGATTCTGACAGCAAACATTCATTTGGTAGCAAGACGGATGTAGTGATGATGATACCGAATCAACAATGTTTGAATTTGAAAAAGAAACAGGTAGGTGGATCTTGGTTTATAATACTATGTACCTTATAAAAAGGCTTATTGATAGGTAAAAAAATAAAGCAATAAACAATTTTGATGGGGACTTGATTGTGGACAAGAGAAGATTTTTACAAGACACTAGGTCTGGTACAATCACTAGATATAGCTATATATGTCTACTAGCTTGAATTACCTACTTAGTTAGCTTTATTTACCTACCTGAAGTAGCTTTATTTAGCTACCAATTGCAAAGTAATTTATTTCTATAAAAATACCTACGTTAACGTAGCTTAATCTAGTGATTGTACTGGACCTGAATATATACCTAGCAAACCTGTCAAGAGAAGTTTCAACATGTTCAAGGTCGGTACTTGTACATGTAGCAATAAAAATAACAATATTGCAAAATAATTATAAATAGCATAAGTAGCCTTTGTGGGGTGATGAAGAGGGAATGAAAAGTTGAATAGGTCCAGGGTTTTCAAAGACTGTTTACTAATAGGGTACATTAAGAATTGGATAGGTGGGTCTTCACTGTCAATTAAATCACCATTATTGCCTTATATGTGGGCTGCATGATTATAAAGAATCTCATTAGACAAAATATTTTTTTCAGATATTTATGAAATGTTATGAAGATCGGGCTACAGTTATGATTTTCGGCTTTTCATATATGATTAAAGGAAAAAAGAGTTGTCAAATACTTGTACTTTTCAAATTAAAGGTCACCATGTGTTCCTTGACAGGTTTGTGTTTAAAACATAACTAATTAAATATTATAAATATAAGTCTGGGAAATAATACTTTGTAAAGAATATTTCCTTTCATTCTTATATTTCTCTTGCAATTTCAGATTATTCAAATTCATTTCCCTGGTTAGGACTGGGCTTTACAATGGGATTTTCAGCTGTGGAGCTATAAAGAATTACTACATAGGGTTTCCAATGTAGTTTTGTGAACAGAATCCAGAATTAAGAAGAGGAAAGACAATGCAGATGCAGCATTAGCATTACCAATTACTTAGTATCACTGCTGAGGAAATGGTAAAGATGTGTTATATTATTATACCTCTACTGTCATTACTCTGTATAAATTAATACCATAAAACTCTATTTCCCCGATAAGTGACTATTGCCCTCACCAGATTTCTTTGAAAAAGGAAAAGTAAACAAATTGATATTTAGACGAGCACCTGCATGTGTATCTATGACCAAATTATTTGGGGCGCTCGAAATGCTAATTTGGGGCGTTCGTGAAATACGTTTGGGGCGCTCGTTATTAATATTTGGGGCGCTCAAATTTGTAATTGGGCGCTGGTAAAAATTTTTGGGGCGCTCATGCATGGGGCTTTCAGGTTTTGGGGCGATACGACAGTAACCCATCTGAAGACTACTCCCTGGAAAATCAGAGTTGCTCCCTTGGACTACTCCCTCATGAATATTTATTAGTAATTTTAACCAATCAAAGTGTTCAGTGGGTGGAGCATTCAAGGAATCTGGAGTCTGTGACGTCATGTTATTAGCAATATAGCTATGACGTCAAAACATTTCAACGTGCGATGTCAAAATCATACTTGAATTCTACCAAAATGAAGACAACGATAATTTTTTGAAATGTCAGTGAAAATACTTTTTAAAAAATAATTTAATTGTTTAAGGACACGATGCTTCACTTGTCATACATTGTGTTAAACCGCATGCATTTGTAATTATGCCTCTGCAGTTTTTTTTAAAATGTTGGAATATCTGGTTAAAAAAATTTAAATCGTCTATCATTGTTTCGGTATAATAAAAAAAGTTATGGAATGGGAACTCGGGAAATAACAAATTTATTGTTCCCCTCGGCAGAAAATTATTTCCTCTGGGAAATAGTTTCCTCCCTCGGGGAATGATAAATTTGCTATTTCCCTCATACCCATTTCATAACTGTATACTATAGTACATGGAAAGGAATTGCCTTGTCTGTCTGTTGATTTGCCACAGGCATTTTTCCCTACTCTATTACTTTACTTCAAGGATATATGAAGCTCTTGTTTTCTTCAAAGAAAGCAAGAAGAATTTGTGAAGAATCTTACCTAAATCATTTGATGACATTTTCTTCAATTGATTAATTTAAATGTATTATTATCATAGACATGACATTTACTTTAAAAATCTTAGAATATGTCTTGTATGGTTTATTTCAATTTAATTTGAAAACTGTGTTTTTTCACAGGTACCTGCTTTGAGTACTACTCTTGTGTATTTGGAGACAGTGCAGTTGTTCTTTAAACCAGAAGTGGAAATTTCAGTGCTTGTTAAATTTTCTCCAGAAGTTATTGGATGATACATAGGAAGAAAATGGTGTCATACTGAACAAAATAGTTTGGATACACCTTATAGATTTTGAAAGATTGAGACCTCAAGATCAACCCAAATGATATTTAATATGTATCAGGGTTCACTTGCAGGAATACACAGAAATTCAGAGTAAATTTTTAGTGCTTGTTATCTTAGAAAAGATCAAAGTTCAAGGTCAGCAGTGCTTTAGTTTTACCAAATATAAAACTATTATAAAGACTAATTTCCTGTATACAGGTATAGCAAATAATCCAGAATATGATTTGGGGAAACCGTGATTTTTTCTTTTAAATCTTACCTTAATTTAGAACCATGATGTATACTTAAGCAAGTAGATTTTTTTCAAGCATACAAAATTTCAAGGTCATTTTAATTTTGGAAGTGAATATAAAATATCAGGAAGCAGTCAAGCATTGTAATTTATTTGTTGTTGAATGTACTTAATTATTGAGTAATATTCAAATTTTAATATGCAATGAAATTAAAAATTATAAAATAATTAATGTCCTAATTTGTTGATTTTTAAAACTTTGTGTTCATTCATTTTGAGGTTGTTGCCATTACAATACATGTATATCTGTCAAGAAAATAGCTCTGATATTCCTTTTTGTTCAGTTTGACCCTTGACCTTTAACATTGTGACCTCAAAATCTAAAGGGGTCCTCTACTTTTCAAGAAACCAATGTACTAAATTTCATGTCTGTCAAACAATGGGTCCTCACGATTTTGAATGATTAAAATCTACATACTGGTATATCGAGAATTATAACCCTTGACCTTTGACCTTGTGAACTCCAAATTAAAAGGGGTCATCTACTTATTAGTAGATACCAGTGTACTATGTTTATTATTTATCAAGCAAGTCTTTTTTAAGATAAGAGAGAACACACTTGGTCTACTGATTGACAAACAGGTACTAAACAGTATGTGAATATCACCCTGCTCAAAGAAAATGTAAAATAATACAATTCTGCTAACCCCCCCCCCCCCCCCCCCCACCCCCAATTTAACCCCCTAAGAAATAATTATTGATTGAAAACAAAAATGTTCAATATACTGGTATTTTTCAGCAGCAAAATTTGAATTCTTGAAAATATTTAAATCAGCAAATAACTCCTTGCTGAAGTTCAGGGATGAGAAAATTTGAAAATTCACAAAAAATGTCCAACTTTAAGTAAAAAGTACAGAAAAATATTTGAGAGTCCAAAGACAGATTTTTTATATAATGTAGACAGACATGTTGTCTAATAATTGGTATGAGATTGAGTTGATTCTAAGCGTTACTTTCTGAGTTATGGGTTTTTGAAAAGTTAATATTTTTACCAGTTTTCAAAAATCTGGAAATATGCCAGATTTGTGACCTTTTTGCACTTAAACGAGGGCACAGTTTGTGATTATGAAAAAAATTCCGAAACAAGTGTATCTTGTTACTTTCAACCATATATGGATAATTTATATCATAATCAAGTAAAATGCTGAATTTTTAAATATAAAATCCTATAAAATTCCTGTTTTCACCCTGCGTTTGGACCAAGAATTCTATTTTTAGTAACAGTGTCGATTTTACCCCTTAAGTGAGACCACACTGAAAAAAAAATTGTGGCAAAATATTTCATATTATAGAAGAAATTTACACACAAAACATGAAGTTGATCAGAGAACCTTGCTCCCATAACCTCCTGCATGGTTTTCTCGTAGACACGCTCTTAATTATAATAGACTAATTTCTTATAAAATGGTCCGAAAGTAACTATAATTTAACGGATGCACAATTTGGATTCAGACCTGGGGTTGGTACCATAGATGCAATTTTTGCACTGCAAGGTATAATTGATAAACATCTTTCGAACGGGAAAAACCCTACTGTTGTTTTGTGGACTTCCGTAAGGCATTTGATAGTATAAACAGAAATTATCTTTTTCAAAAGCTCATAACATTAGGGATTAAGGGCAAAATGTTTAACAGCATATGGTCTCTGTATAAGAGTGTTAGAAGTTATGTGAAATACAAAAACAATTTTAGTGACTTTTTCAAAGTAGAACAAGGAGTCCTTCAGGGAGAAGCACTGTCTCCACTACTTTTTTTCTTTATATTTAAATGATTTTGGGAATGCTTTTGTCAAGATATTAGTCTCCAAGAAGTGTCATTGTTTTTAATGTTATATGCAGATGACATGGTATTGTTTTCCGATTCTCCTGAGGGATTACAAAAAATGCTTGATGTGCTTTACTCATATTGTAATGATTGGAAATTATCTGTAAATGTAAGTAAAACTAAAATAGTGGTATTTAGAAAGTCTGGTCGATTGAATCCGAATATTAAATGGTTTTATAATGATGAGGAAGTTGAAGCTGTTAATCAGTTTACTTATCTTGGTCTCACTCTGACATACACAGGTTATTTTCATAAAGCTCAGTTAAAATTGGCTAATATTTCATTTATGTATATTAATTGTGTGCTTTACATCCTGTATCTTGTACATGTAATTATGTTATCTGATAAGTCATATGACTTAAGGAATAAATAAACAAACAAACAAACAATATAAAATAACACACATATTATTAAGATACAAAGAGCAAGAGCCATCTATTGCATAAATTGGCCCTGTACTTATATCAAGTAATTGTCTACCACCCTCTTTCCATTTTCATATATCAAAACAAAGTAGACACTTGGTGCTTTCATGTTCTATAATGAAATTTCGTTTCAAGAATCCATATAATTGAAAACAGGCTTTGAAAAATTGCAATGTTCTTTAAATTTGCAGAAAATATGACATTTGACTACTTTCAGCAATGAATGTAAATATGAGCATAGTACTAGTCCACGATCCAAAGAATAAAACATGTTTTTTGATCTTCAGAAATAGGCCTTTCATTATGTATTGGCATATTTTGGATCAGACGTTGTGCTCTATATGAAATATTGAAAAAACGCTTCATCATTTGGTCATTTTCAAAGGCATTTACAGGATATGAGGAAAATGACGCATTTTATGATGTCATAATGCATTGACTAGATGTGAAATTACGTCACAGTTAATAGATACGTGGTCACCAACAGTCCAAGTGATAAATACTGCATTTGCAACCTAAACTGAGCGGTTTTGAATTTTCAGAAATTCTCAGGGCCAAATAAAACCCAAAGTGGCTCTACCTCTTTAAATATAAGTTGGATGTATTTAATTTAAACCATGTTAAGCTCTACGTGTCGTCCTAAACTGGCTTTAACTCACTATACTCTTGAAAAACGGTTCTATTGAACCGCATGACTGATCATACCTGAACAGGTATTCGAATTGAAAACTTTAAATGTCCAGAATAATCCATTCATTATTATTACCAAGTAGAAATTGATTTCTGTCTAATTCGTTCCTCAAACGAAAGAAATCATTTTTACGTCTTAGGTATGACGCGTCGCCGCGAACGAGAATCGAACCCGGGCCTCCCGATCACGAAGCGAACGCTCTACCACTAAGCTACCGTGACCGGTCCATAAAGATTGAAGTTATTTGCCTAGTATTGTGGTAGACCAAATTTACTATTATGATTTATCTTATGTATTTATTCGTTTTGGAATCATTCTATTTTTCGTTTCATCTAAATTAATCTTAAATATTTTTTATCTTCAATTTCATTGGCTCATTTGATATTATCCAATAGTTTTAATTTACCTTGAGTATAAGTAACCGTTCAAACTAAGCAAAATTGGGCAGTATTACATTTTTATACCCGCACTTTCGAAAGAAAGTTTGGGTATATTGTTGTTACTCATGTCCGTCCGTCCGTCCGTCTGTCACACTTTTCTTCCCTGAATTCCTCCTATCATCCTTTGGGAGATGGTTGGGGGTGTCATGTAGATGTGCAGTAAGGTTTTGGAATTTTGATTTTGCCCCGGGGGATCAAATGGGGGTCGAAAAATGACGTTTTTTTATACAAAAAGCCCCTTCTTCCCTGAACTCCTCCTACATTTTTCACAGTAGCTTAATCATTCTTTGGGAGATGGTTGGGGGTGTCATGTAGATGTGCAGTAAGGTTTCGGAATTTTGATTTTGCCCC
>PRKT01000485.1:330300-345812 GCA_003671525.1 Saccostrea glomerata
GACCCCTGTTTATATTCATGACATGTATGCAAACTACTGCTTGTTTTACATTTTTAAAAAAATATGTTAATAGCCTATATACAAATACTTTAATGTGGTCCATCTCTTTGAATGATTTTCATTCCTAATTCTAGGAGGATAGGTTGATGAATGAAATGTCAAGCAATCTTATCATTGATGCACTTTTATTTCATTTAATGCAGTCATATTGTGAACATTTCCAGTTAGAATCCTTAGGAGAGTGGGGATGACCTCCAGGGGGTTCAAAACCTTTATACCATTAAATTTACATAACATAATAACACAAAAAGCGCAAAACTATGTATTGTCAAATGGAAAAAGTTTCCTACTATTTAGGAGTTTGCCATTACTGTTTACAGGGACTGGAAGTGTATCTTGAGATACCCCCCCCCCCCGAATTTGCAGGACTATAATATAAAAAAGACTTTGGATGCCCTCCACCCTAGAAAACAGACACCACCATAACTTCTCCTTTTATTTGCTTCTCAGAAAATTCTGGTCTGGAAGTCCCCCCTCCCTCTCAGAAAAAAATTCTGTATTTTGCAACTGAATGTAACGTCGATAACGGGCGATAACTCTTTAGAATGTGAAATTCGTATTGCAGCATCGGATGACCTTTGATCCTTTAAACTTTAACCTAACCAGTTGCATTTCAGACTATTTTACCCAAATCTATACCAAAACGTGTACTTACCGACTGCCATAGCTCCAACTTCATGAAATATAATCCAATTAAACACAAAATAATTCCAACTGACATACATGCAATGATGTGTACACAACACGGCCTAGTACTGCACGTGCAGTGCTATCTAAAAATGATAATGGTAAAACTAGTACTTAAGTTAGGTACGTGACGCAAGACCAATGTGATGCAGGTCTTCAGATACATTTACAGTATCAGAACAAATTTAAAATTATTATTTACAAAAGATGTTTTATCTTAACTTTGCCATCTAGGCCTATTTCCAAAAACAGGAAAATAGGGTGTGTTTGCGCGTGTGTGTGTTGATGGGAGAAGGGTGGGGGTTGACTAAACTGATTGGGTATAAATGGTATATGGCAGCTTTCAAGGTGTTTCTGCCTAATCAAGTATAAAAAAGTTTGCACATTTTGGAAAAAATCATCAAAAACGCTTTAAACTAATTTGAATAATATTTGTTGTTGATCTATATGAGAAAATAGATTTAAAAAGTTCCAATTATGGGCCAAAAATTTACCCCCCCCCCTTGTTTCAAACCTAATTTACATCATTAATTGAATTCTGTCGTTTAATTTCAGACTGGTAATGAATTATGAATATGAAATACATGTACCTATAAGATCGAGGCCCATGGTGACGGGTCACATGTTCACTTGAGAATATTATGCTCAATTTGATGAATACATGGAGGCCCTATTATGTAAATTATTAAATTATATTGACTTTTTCTTTGGTAAAGCCTAATTTTAGAGGAGTGTGCATTTAGAGGCAAACACCTTAGTGCGGGTATTACTGTCTCATGACAGCATCTAGTTAAAGAAGAAATTATATCCAGCCGATATCAGATGCATCTTGTGGTATGTAACTTTCATATTTAATTATTTGTTACTTTACTATTAAAGACTTGGGGTTGGCATATTATTTTAATTGCAAAGTTTATACTTTATCGTATTTTTGCAGTTAAAGTTGTCTCAGTTAATTCTTATATTTTGTCTGTAAGTTCAAAGTTCATTTTGCTAAAGTACATTTTTCTATCTTCTATGTGTATACTGCATAGACGGTAACTTATTGTCAATGTTTATGAAACTATATGTATTTTTTTTCTAATGTATTCTTTCATTTTGTTATAGGTCAATGTCTTTATTCTAATTCTTCAATAAATAAAATGGATACCAACATCTGAGTCATCATTTGCCATTAACTGCTCGGTTACAGTATGAAATATTATACACACTCGAAAGAGGACAAAGCGAGTCATTTTTCACACTATAACACTATTTTTCGATATGAGTGGGTCTTCTCTCCATTTTTTTAAACTAATCCTTAGAGTTGGTACACAAACATACATATTTTGGTTTCCAATTATGGAGCAAAGACCTACTATATCTTAAAAATATGATTTTATGACATAACTTTCGTATCTTTTCGAGAAATATTTGAAGTCCCTTAAGTCAATAGTCATAAACATGATTTAAATGCCACAATCCATCAGGACTTGTGTAGCGCAGTGATTAGCGTGCTATGTTGCAACCACTATTGAAATAATGACCACTACTGAAATAATTATATCAATAGTGGTTGAGAGTGCATTTCAATAACAAACAAAGTTTGTAACCACCATTGAAATACAATCACTATTGAAATAATTATATCAATAGTGGTTGAGTGTGCATTTCAGTTATAAACATAGCATGCATTCACTATTGAAATACGGCAATTATTAAAAGAATTATATCAATAGTGGTTGAGAGTGGATTTCAATACCAATTGACATACGTTACAACCACTGTTGAACTGAGGTTTACTTTTAAAATAAATATTTCAATAGTGATTAACATATAGATTTTAAAAGTGATTGAAATATTGATTTCAATAGTGCTTAAAACTATGATTTTAATGGATATTAAAATGATTAATACATGCAGTTGCTGAAAATGATTTCAATATCAAAACCACATTGTAATCTCTACTGAAATATCCCAAAAATAAAAACAAATATAAGGATGAATTACTAATACTGTTTTCTAACACAATATACTAATTTACTGAGTTAAAAATATGATAACAAAAGTTGTTTTGTTTTCTTTTTTTCTAGAAATTTCAATTAATACACGGATACTCTGTATTATACTGACTGACCTATATTTCAATATGGCCGAATCGAAATGAAAAAAGAAGTATTTTTGATAAAAAGAATTAAGTATAGAACTAAATTGTTTCTTATATTCATGGGATTACCTATACTACAAATACGAATAGTAAAGCCAATGTCTACTCGTCAAGACATTAAAAAGCAAAGTTTCTGGGGAAGTTACTACTAGGTTTAATAGTTTTAAGTTATTACAATAAGTCTTGCAATGTGGTTTTAGTATTAATTATCAGCAACTATCGAAATAATTATTTAAATCACTTTTAAAATCATTATTTCAATACTATTGAAAACTTTATTTCAATATTGAACATTATTTCAATGGTGGTTGTAACCTATGTTTGGTATTGAAATGAACTCTCATCAACTATTGAACTAATTATTTTAATAGTGGTCGTATTTCTATAGTGGTTACATACTTTTTATGTTATTGAGATGCACTCTAGCACACTATTGAAATAATTATTTCAATAGTGTTTGTACACTTAACAAAACTTCTAAGTGTTCACTTTAATAAATGTGTTTATTTAAAAACTTCTTCATAGAATGGTATGATATTTTCAAATTATTACAACAAATGAGTCTTCTCAACAATTGTAGAAAGAAAATAAGATATCACCGATGAAAAGCAATGTACCGTGACGAAGCTTAAAAAAACAATTAATCTTTACTTTGCGGCACGTGTTTTGGGTAATTAGCATCTTTTTCTGATCATTATCAAATTTGATCTTCGTCTTAGGCCAAAATTTCGCGTTACACCAGGTTAAAAGAGTGTTAAATTGTCCTGAAACAATCTTAGAAACATGAAAACAAACAATTTCAATCGTATGAAAATGATAAGAAATCGGTGCTCGTCACAGTATAATATCAGCTCAAGCAGTCTGAAGCATTCTTAAATCGGTGCACTTACGCGGTACGTATATATACTAAACACCCTATAGGATATTGACCAAAAGGCATCTGTGTGATGATACACTGTCAAATTCCCGGATCTGAATCTCATTGAACACATTTGGGATTGTCAAAGGCCCCCCCTTCCACACAATTTCAACGCGGTTTGTAAAGATCTATATATGCAGTAGGTGTGGCAGCAGATGGGTCAATCTCCTATTCAGGGATACATGGTATCCTACAGTAAAGATTGTAAAGATTGTCTTGTAGTAATTAGGGCGAGTGGTGGTCTTACTACATAGAAATTTTTTTGTGTGAATTTTCATTTTGAGAGTACATCATTTCCTTGACACTTTGCTTAAAATTCTGACGAGATACGTACATGAAATTTACGCAACATCGAACTTAAATATGCATCAGTAACCATGAATTAATGAAATTATCTAGTGTATGCATTTGTTCTTTAAAACTTCTTAAAAAATGTTAGGTGAACAGTTTGAAGTTTGGTTCAGTGTATTTCAATAGTGGTCATTAACCTATGTTTGTTATTGAAATGCACTCTCAACCACTATTGATATAATTATTTCAATAGTGGTCGTTACTTCAATAGTGGTTGCAACATACCACATTATCTTTTTTAGATAAAAGAATAGATTTTAACGAAAAATTTTCCTCAAAACTTTTTGTTTATCATGATTTCATAAAAATCAATGAGAAGAACTTTACTCTAAAAACTGAATACTAAATTCACAATTTGAATATAATTTTATATATCTGAAGCTAGTGGGCTTTCTGCACGCTAAGTTCACATATCTCCTTTATAATTCTATTGATCTCGGGCCAATTTTCTCCAAATACATGTACAGTTGCAGGAGGGAGGTTTTTTTTAATCAATTTGTTGAAGATAAAGTATATGAGTAGGGTATTTTTTAATACCATAATCTTCTATGAAACAATGATTCTTTTTATTGTTCACGGATACATGACTTCAAAAGGGGGGTTCCTTTTCCAACACTCTATGAAGTTTTGCCCCAAAATTAAAAGAACTGGTATACACCTAGAAAATGTTTAACTTGGTTACAGAGAAATGATTTGTGTCAAGAATACTTGTCTTTTGATGCCAAAAAAAATTCAGATAGAGGAGGAATGCAGATTAAGGTTTCGTCAAAGGTCAACATGTCCAAAAAATTATTTTTACAATAGCTCCAAAACTATGAGTGGTATAAAGGCAAAACGTTTATAGTTCATAAATATATCATTGATTAATAGATAGAAATTATCACTTGATAACAAATAATTTAAAAAAGATATTTTTTGAGAAAAATTGTATCAGAAAATGTGCATATTTAAAGAAAATGTCATCTGCTTAATTCTGTCCTTTTTGTGAAACCCAACATTGTAGAAATAATATGTTTATCATTGAAGGGCAAGTTGGACCTGAATGGTCTCTGAAAGGCTGTTATTGAAAGCATGATATTTATAAAGACAAGACCCCTATAGAATCCTCCATTTTCAATGTACTTTCACTTTCAAGTCTTAACATTTGGACAAAATAAACTGGGAAAACAACTTTCCAGAGGCCATCCAAGTCCAACTTGCCCTTCATTTATAAAGATATTTTGTTTCTGCAATGATGGTTTTCACTAAGTGCATGGAATTAATTAGGTGTATTTTTTAAAACATATGCATTTTTAAGAAGAATTTTTCTCAATTAATATTATTCCAAGTATTTTTTTTTATCAAGTGATACTTTATATCTGTTAATCAATGAAAAATTTATAAACTGTAAAAGTTTTATTTTTATTCCTCACATAGTTTTGGGGCTATATTGTAAAAATAATTTTTAGGACAATTTGACCTTTGACGAAACATTAATGTCAATTTGTTGTAAAGGAGTAAAAAATCAATCAAGTCAAAAAATGACGTTGGATCATTTTGTAGATATTGAACTCAAAAAAAGCAAAATATGCTGGCACAATCAAGCGAGAATCTCTCCCAATATATAAATATAAGCATTGAAAGTTGCTGTTGACATTGTAAAGTCGAATAAAAATGACGGGATTTAGTCGATACTCAGCTCCAGGGAATCTCATCAACATAAGTGTATGAGGTAGAAGAAGCGGACATTGAAAAACAACGACGTTATCGGTCATCATGAAACTAAACAGCGACGTCGCCAGGTGATCATATAATGTCGTTTTTATTAAATGATAATTTGGCAAATAATAAACGTATCAAGCGTAAAATTTTCAACATTTTATATTTGTTTGTTACGTTCTTTATAAATTTTGAAAGCAGACTACATGTACATAAGTACTAATTTTACAGCCTCAATCCACGAACTTTTTGATTACCCCTTGTAAATGTACTTTCCTAGTCTGATCAATAGGTCTGCATTATCCGTTGCTGATCAAAGTGTAAACATCATAGGCAGAACTTCAAATGCATTTTAAATGTAGCGGCGCTAGCCGACTCTTTGAAAATGTCTTCCAAAAGCAATATTCAAACACAAGTACATAATAAACTAACAGAAACTTCTTTTTTGTCCATATTGGTTTCCCCACAACATCTACTAGCTTTTCATTTTATTATAATAACAATAAAATTTGAAATACTGCTACCTCAAAACAGATGGAGTGGGCTGGCCCGAGAACTGTAATTTTATTTGAATGTGGCCTCACAAAGACAAAACTATTAATTACATGTAAGGGTTGGAAATTATACAGATCTGAAGTGATCAATAAAACATATTATATAATAGAAATTTATTACAATTCATACATGGTTCACACGTTTGATTTACTTGATTAAACATTCAAGACATTAATTTGTTCAGTTGTGAATTTATCAAAATGTCACTAATGTCCACGATTTCAGTGATGCCTGTGATCAGGTTGCCGTGGTCTAGGTGCTGATTTGATGATATCGTCAACACGTAGGATCATTTCTGCGGCCTCGGAGGCGCTCATTAAGACTTGCCGTTTGACCTGGAAGGATTCTGTGATTCCTAACTTCTCCATATCACCCACCTCACCCTCTACCATATCTACAGTAAAAACAAACACACAAATGAGCATCCAAAATCTCTAGTCTCAAGTTATGGTCATGAGAACATTAGAACCTAGAGCATTTTAACATCAATGTTTTTTTTTTATTTAAATGAGAGTTTGTTTCTTACTTCCCCCTTTCAAAAATGACTTAATGCATCGGAGTTTTACTGTATATTCTTTTTTTGCTGTACTTTTTTCCCTTTGTGTATTTATTTACATACACCCCTACCCCTTTCTCAGAAAAAATATTATCTAATAGGCCTGAAATAAAAGACACCCTATTTAAACTTTAATCTTTACTTACTTAGTCCCATGGTGTGTTTTCCTGCTGTGTGAATTGCCCTCAGTTCAGAGATGAGTTGGGCACTGTCATACCCTGCATTGTCTGCTATCGTGGTAGGAAGCTAAAAATTACATAATAAACATGATGAAATAGAAGTTTAGTTGGCTTACACAACGAAGATAACAAAATGGTCATCAATGAAGTCAAACATTAGATGACAATCTTTTTTTCTAGAAAACATAACTAAAACTCGATCAACAGAGGAACTTACAAATTCAATAAATATAGAGTTAAATTTCAGAATCTCAAACATAGATATCATAAACACAGTAAAAAATGTGTCAATAGCAAACATATATAGTAAAGTGGTTGTCATTCCCATAGACTTTATTTCATGTTGTAAACTCCACAGATATAACAATTTACGGTTAAAACAAAGCAACATGAAAATTAAAATTTATATACCATTCTTAGTGCCTTGGCAAAAGATTCCATGGCAACAGCTTCCTTCCCAGGGGTCTTAGCAGCTAATTTAGAGACAGCATCTGCCATTAACATTTCTGAGCTGCCTGTAAAACAGAGAAAATTCATAAAAAAACCACATACATGTATTATCAATAGTAAAACACACTTTCCTTCATTAAGGGTGCATAGGAAAAGATTTGAAGTTAATACGTTTTGTAATTATAATATCACAACTAATATATAGTAATAGCATTTCACACGACAATATATCAAAATCTTATTTCATGTAAAAGTTATTGAAACTTCAAATTTTTGAATGGGTTTGATTGACACACTTGCACTTGCACAAATTTTATTTAATTTTTAATACTTAGGAAAAGTTTTCTTCTTCCAGCAAGGGAAAGTTTACAATTTCATGTGACATTGGACAGACATTGGAGTACTTAAGTCCTACTGACCTCCTCCGAACACTGTTTTGGTTTCCTTGACAGTCTGTGTTAGAACACAAAGGGCGTCGTGAAGCGACCGCTCGGCCTCATCAAGGATCTGTTTAGTGGCACCTCGTAGAACAATGGTGCAGGCCTCACCCATCTCCACACCTAAATAACATCAATCAAATCTTAAAAGTGCACTAAAAATAATCATCATGAAGTTCAAAATACTGTACTAAGGAAATATTAGATTTTGAAGTGGCTCTATATTTTGTGGATTTTGTGATTACCCTGCATATACATGTAACAATTCACATCCTCAATAATTTGGGTTATATGAGTCATCTCTTTTTTAAAGATATATTTAAAAAAAATAAGGTCCCTCGAACCTTCAAAGTTTAGGCAATCTTTAACAATTGCCCTTTGTACATTTTACTCATTCCACAGAATTTCTGATGTATCATATATTAACACTCCTAAAAAATTCTCTTTGTTAACAACTGGATGACTTTGTCAATGTAATGACTTTAAATTAATGTCTTACCTGAGAACTTGATCAACTTGTCCTCTCCTATCATAACTTCCTCTATAAGTTTACACTTCCCCAGCTTTACATGGTCAGGAGAGTCAAATGTGGACGCAATTTCACCACCTAGAAATAGAAGCAGATGTTTCCTGAATTTGTTCTTTGATGATGCAAATTATTATTTAGTTTTTCACTTTCCCCCCAAATTATTTTGTAATTGAACATTGCATACACATTCTTAAACTGCCTCCTTCTGCACACAAATCTGGGTTCTATTCAAAGGCTCATGATTGAAAATGCTCATGTCCAAGCAAGTCATGCTTGATTTGATCTTCTTAAGATGATTAAATTACCTTTTTTTATTTTCTATACTCCTGAAACTTATTTTAAACTTTAAAATAAAATAATGTCAGGGTCATTCTAATATCCATTCCTTGCTGGGAAAATAATTCATAAATACCCCCTCCTCCCCTAGAAGTCTTGTTCTGTATGCCTGAGGATATTTGTATCACAAAAATTATAATAAAATTAAGTCTGCATGATGTGAAAATAATTGCATAATAATACCCTAATCATGACTAAATACAAGACAATCTTTGATCACAAAAGATCATATAAGCCTTCTGCTCAGGTGAGAAACATAATACGGCAGCATTGCCTATGATGAGAAACATAATATGGCAGTATTGCCTATGATAAACATGATCAATAGAATTATTCCTGTCCCTCAAATGTACAAACATTACTTACCAGTGACTAAAGCCAGTCTTCTGGATTCCATCAAAATCGGCATTTCGATGGCCATCACACCAGCATTCGCAAACAGCTGCTCTGGGTAGTTATAAATTAATTTCCTGTAAGAATGAAAGTTAATTAAGAAAACTTTTCAAATCAAATTCGAAGTTTGCACTGAGAGAATTACCTAGTTAAACTACTTTTTAGGTAGTGATTTTATGGACAGTGATTAGTAATCACTCTGTTTACTAGCTAAGATAGTGAAAAGTGGAGTAGTGGTCGTAAAGATGCTTAAATGCCTAGTGAAAGTTACTAATGAATGCTTAGATTTACTAATGTTATCTAGTAAATCTACCCAATTCCCAGTAAAACTACTTCTAAGGTAGTGATTGTATGGACAGTAAATTTTCTTTCACTAATTATTTTTTTCAGTGTGACAACTTTTTCACCAAATACAAGTAATACTAGAGACACTTGTTTAGAGAAATTTTGAATGCAATTTTTAACTCTGAATTTCCATTCATTTGCATATCTGTTTATACAAGACCCTTAGTTTGCTATGCCAAGATCTTACTATATTATTTTGTATATTTTCTGTTTCTGTATGCAAATGCTTACAAAGTTTTTTTTAAGTTAAGTTTCCTTCTTTAAAAATGTAAAAGTGCCAAAAATATTAACTAATCTTGATTTTTTTTTCAGCACTTACTGATTGATGAACACATTATAACCATTAATTACATTTTTTTCACTTTATCCCTCATCTTTCTTTTTTCTTCCAGTTCTAATTCTGCTACCTTGAAAACGGCATCTACTTTTACTTTCCTTCCAAACACCTACACTTTTTTATAAACATGGATACAGTACGGAAAAAAATTAATGGAGTATATAAATTTTCATTTTTTTCTGTTGAAACTGTTGTTATTTACTTTGTTTATAATCAGTCAGAATGTGAACTGATTAGATTCAAATTGTGGAGCTTTTAAATATACCCAGTATTGATACTTTAAGTACAGAGTGAACAAAAATTTCGTTGTTTGAGTAAAAGCTCTATGTCTGTTGGTATTTTATTTCCTGGATCAAGAATTAATGAGTACTTACATGTAAATATGCATCGTTTTACATTTCATGACTGACATGAATTCATAAGTCTGATGATATCTCGAACCCAACCCCAACCCCCCCCCCCTGCCACCCCCACAACAAAAAATGTGATTTCACACTAATACTCAATAGACAGCTTAAAAATGTTCACCTTGATTTTATCAGTGTTCATGCGTGTATAAGCTATCAAGACCTTGAAATTATCTATCCTGGAAATTAAAAAAAACAAAATTAAAAAGTATTGCTTATTATAGACATGCATGCCACTGTCATCAGTTTTAAACATTTTCTGCATAAGTAATAGTAACTAGTGCTAATTGTAACGGGGACCGTTACAGATGTTCCCCAAACGCTCCCCAACTCCCTTTTGCTGCCATATTCCCTGTAAGCTTCATTAAATAAGACAAACTCTATGCATCTGAGATTTTAACAACATTTACAAAGAAGTGTACAAAAATCATTTAAACTTTAGCATTGCACGCGTGCACATGTGAATGCATTTGCGTCATGACCATATCATCTTGTCTACACAATCTATATTTTTAATACACTGAATATTAAAGTATTTAATCCAAAATTATTTTAAAAATACGCTCATTCAAGTGTATGTTTGATTTTACTCATTTCACGTGCACGCACGTGCATACATGAGCATGGTGACCATACCTTCTTGTAGAAGTCCATTACATCTATCTATGTTCTAAATTCCACCCCGTTTGGGTGAAAACTAAGGGAGTTATAGCTGTTTAAAGTTTCAGCCAATCAGATTGCAGCACATGTACACGCACGTGTATGCATGTGCATGGTGACCATACCTACTTGTAGAAGTCCATTATATCTATCTATGTTCCAAATCCCATCCTGTTTGGTTGAAAACCAAGGGAGTTATAGCTGTTTAAAGTTTCAGCCAATCAGATTGCAGCGCACGTGCATGCACGTGTTTTCATGATAATTGCTTTATTTCATGTTGTAGGATATCCTAATGCATGGCTATGTTCAAAATTTCAAAGGATTTCGTCAAAAAACAAGAAAGATATTGAGACTTTAGTTGCAGCCAATCAGAGCGAAGTGCACGTGCATGCGCGTGAGATCTTGCTATTTTCACCATGTCGTCATGTCTATACTACTAATATATCCTCACATTATGAGTTTCAAAGCATTTCATCTAAAAATAGAACAGTTGTGGCTATATCTATTATATTGGTCATTTCACGTGTTGCACGTGCACGCTCTTGCAAGCACGTGCGCGCAAAATGACCTTGATTCCGCAAATCTACATAACATGTCTACTAACCCTAAAAAGGTTTTACCTACATCGGACGAACAGTTTACAAGATCATTCCCGGACAAAAAAGTTCCAGGAAGAAGAAGAAGAAGAAGAAGAAGAAGAAAAATAATGATAATAATAAGAAACAGAGTAAAAACAATATGTTCCCCAACTTCGTTTGGGGAACATAATAACAGTCATAGTTGCGCCAAAGTGATAAATATTGGTCTGTATAACTAAAGTTTGCACACAGAATCAAATATTATCTTCAGTTTAAATGTTGATTGACAAACAATACCAACCAATCTAACCTTCATCTTAATATGAGTCTTGTAAACCCTTCCCAGATTTCTTCACTTAGTGAATGGCGTCTAAATTACTACTGCCCTACAAATATAAATATCATTTTCAGTCCACATGCACTAAAATGAGACCAATACAAACAAAACCGGTAAAACATATTTTATTCAATACTTTATTTTTGTGTGCATGTCTTTACATTAGCTAATCTGCCATAGTAATTAAGCCGTCATTTATAATTGTAACGTTAGGATTTTAAAAACAAATACCAGATTTTGCCTAAAATTTATTTTTTTACAAAATATTAAAAAAGCTCTCTTATGTTAATAGGGTGTCACAAAAATATTGCGTCTACAGCCAGTTTAGAGAAGGGATCTTTGTACTGAGTGAAGATTTTGACGTACCTTTAGCCTTAGAACTCCGTCTACAGCCAGTTTAGAAAAGGGATCTTTGTACTGAGTGAGGCCTTTGTAATACCTTTAACCTTAGAACTGCATTTACAGCCAGTTCAGCGAAGTAATTTTTGTACTCAGGATTTCGAAGGTGGGTGTTGTACGAGCGATGTTCATTAAGTCCTCACAGAACCTCTTCCCATTTTTACTCAAATGAAAAAAAGCAATTAAACTAGAAACTCTTGTTGCTACATCAACAAATAAGGTCTTCCGTTCTTCTCTATTTATCTGTAAGAAGGATATTTTTCTATTAAAAAAAAATGCAAAAAAAAATTAAAAAAAAAAAAAAATTCCTCCATCTGGGCTCGATCCCAAAACCATTAGTATGAAAGTCGGACACGCTAACCACTGAGCCACCAAATTCCACAACATTTAAGGTATTTTGTAAGCTTTTTATTTTAAGGTTGAAGGAAATAGTTTCGAAGTAAAAGAAATAGTTTCGTAGTAAAGTCCCGGTCAAATTTCTTAAAAAACTGAGATATTGGCTGTTTGATGTGATATTGTATGTAGGAAAATGATTAGAATAATTATGGGACACTTGCAGTGCAGCAATGACACTTAGGATATACAGAGTTGTAAAAGCGAAAGTAATACACGTGGTCAGTTGCAGAGGAAATTCAAAATCCCGGAAAAACAGTGAGTGAGTCATGGGCATTTTTTCAACACCATATCGTATCAAGCGGGGTAACTGCAATTGATTTAACCTATCTAAAATGCGTGGAAATTTAATTGATATGAAAATCGCCATTTCCAAGATTCGATCGATTCATATTTTAATCTAAATAAAATTGAAATAAATTCCATCAGAAAGCAAGAATACTTGCTATTAAAATGTCGTAATAGAGCAGAAGAATCGAATGATATTAAACACAATTGTAGAAATAGCCGATGCGAGCTTTAATTAATTTTTATGCTCAGCAATAACTAAATTTCAGACAGAAAAAAATGCAGATTTTGCCGATATTCACTACAATTTCATTATAGTTTAGAGACTCACCTTAAAACTCTCAGGACACTTTCTTTCAGGTCTCTTCTTGCTTTTATTCCGAATCTTATGTCAATATTTCGTGCCGTTTGGCTTGAAGACGTTTTCTCTACGTTGCTGTTGATTGTTTTGTTTTGTTGTTTTTTAGAGAAGCGAGGGGATATTTTATAAGCATTTGTTAGACTAAGAGTTGCAAATACCTCCACGACCTTAAGCTTGATCTTGACCTTTGGGGCCAAAGTACAAGGTCATTTATCAAGGTCAAAGGTCATGGTAATCAGAGAGAGAGAGAGAGAGAGAGGTAAACTTGAGATAAACACTTGAAGCTGAATCTAGATAAAGGTAATGAATATTTCTTTATTACTTTTTGAGTAAGGTTCAAAGGTCTAATTTTGAGGTTTCTCTAGACATTTGCAGTCTGAATAACATGTCCCAAAATCATTTCAAATACTCTTTTTATAAAAGATATGTATGGGATAGTAAGAAACTCAATTTATGCAGTTTATCTCTCATAACCGGAAGTCGTCGTTTTTGTTTCCAATGGGACTGACATATTTCAAAATTACAAGTAAGATGCTATAAGGTAATACTAAGAAAAATTCCTTAAAGAAAAGTTTTAAATTTTTGATTTATTTGATCACTTCCTGTGACAACCGGAAGTGACGGCGGACGATCTTAAACTCTAAGGATTTGTCTACTCATCAAGGTCTACCATCCCTATTAGTTTGGTGTCTTAATCTCTTACCGTTAACGAGATCTAGCAATGATAACTTCTGGTTTTGAGGACAGGAAGTAACGTGACCGGAAGTGAATTTTACTGAAATATTAGATATTACTGTAGACATTTGCAGTCTGAATAACATATCCAAAAATCATTACAAATACTTTAACTATAAGAAATATTTATGGGGAAGAAAAATGCTCAAATTATGTAGTTTTTCTCTTATAACCGGAAGTTGTCGTTTTAGTTTCCGATGGGACTGATATATTTCAAAAATACAACTAAGATGTTATAATGTGATGCAAAAAATGTTTCATGAAAGAGAAGTTAAAAATTTTGATTTTTTGGATCACTTCCTGTGACGACCGGAAGTGACGGCTGACAATCTTGTCCCAACTGATTTTGCCTACTTATCATGATCTACAATTTATATAAGTATGGTGTCTTAATCTCTTACCGTTTTGTAGATCTAGCGATGATAACTTATCATTTTGAGGACAGGAAATCACGCGACCGGAAGTGAATTTTACAAAGATATTTGACGTTACTGTAGTCATTTGCAGTCTGAATAACATATCTAAAAATCCTAACAAACCCTTCATCTATAAAAAATATTTATGGGAAAGAAAAATACTGAAAATATGCAGTTTTTCTCTCATAACCGGAAGTTGTCGTTTTTGTTTCCGGTCGGACTGATATATTTCGAAACTACAAATAAGATGCTATAATCTGATACAAAAAAAATTTCATTAAAGAAAAGTTGAAATTTTTGATTTTTTTGATCACTTCCTGTGACGACCGGAAGTGACGGCAGACAATCTTACTCCAATTGGTTTTGCCTACTTATGAAGATCTATTACTCATATAAGTTTGGTGTCTTTATCTCTTACCGTTTCTGAGATATGACTCGGACAAAACTTTTTTGAAAAAAGCGGAAATTGGACATATCTGACGACCGGAAGTGACTTTTGAAAAACTGAAAACTGCATCTGAAAGATATTTTTACTCTTCATCATCCCTGAAAATTTCATGAGAATATGTCCAGTCATCAAAGAAGAAATCGTAGAAAACAAAAAGGGAAAAAAAAATAATAATAAAAAGAACTAGATTCGTTCTTGTTGCTGGGGCAACAAGTAGGTCTTCCGACCGACTTCTATTTTGCAATCTTTGCTGTGTCATCCCATGGAATAGATTTCATAAAGTATTTTTTTCGTTTACGTTCATTTACAGTAGGTTCTCAACACAGATCGTGATTGTTCCAGGTATTTCACAAAATATCTCCAAATATAGCTTCTAAAAATCGACAAAATCTTTCAAACATGTTATAAAAGAGTGAAAAGTAATTTGCATCTGAAAAAAGGCAAAAACAAAGAAAAAATTTGGGGAACGCCCCGAGCGGGATTCGAACCCCCGACAGTAAGACAAATTTTGG